>PTEX01000055.1:3806522-3899292 GCA_003342815.1 Eudromia elegans | reverse complement strand
GCGAGGGCCGCGCGCCGCCCTGGTTGCGGCCCAGGTTGCGCTGCTCGCGGCAGCAGCGGCAGCCTTTGCTCGTGCCTGTCGCCTAGGGGCTCCTCTGAGCCCATCTCTCAGGTGGAGGACGTGTTCCTGCTCCAGTTCCTCGCAGTGCTGCTTGTCCTGGTATCACGGACGCTGCCCTTTAACTGGGAATTTGAAGTGTACGCGTTTGAACCCCTCTTCTGAGCCCGTCTCCTCAAGTCCATTATCAGCCGCACGGACGCGCCAAGCAGCATCACATCAAACCCTAGGTGTCCGCGGTGCCGCAGTGAAAGGGAAGCACCAACACCTGGCCGCTCTGACCCAGCAGCTCCCTCGGCTGCTGCGGATGTTTTGCAGCGTCCTTAAAAGCCAGGCAGTGTTTCACCCCTCTCGCGGAGAGGGGAGCTGAGGTGCAGCGGGTGTGCGTGGAGCCGTGAGGTGTGCAGGGCCAGGGCTGCAGCACGAGCACGGCCTGCACTGCTTGTGTGGGTGCCGGGTGCCACCCCCGTGTCCCCGAGGCGGTTTTGGCCCTGGCCTATCACACATGCTGTCCCTTGGGTAGCACGGCCGGGGCTGCCCCTGCAGGGCAGAAAGGGAGGGAGCTTCGCTGGAGAGGTGCCAGCCGTGTGCTACCATCCGAGGGTGGCTGCCCGGCCTGGCCGGGTACATAGCAGGGACCTCACAGCACTGCAGGACGGCCGGAGGGAGAACATGGACACGTCATTCCCAGCTCTATCATCTTCTTAGTGCCGTGAAAAGACACTGGACTATATGGAAGCCGTCCTTGAAGACCACGCGTTTAGGTGGAGATGTAGACCTGACAGAGAAGCTCCGTCCTGGCTGCCGTAAGGAGCAGAGGCAGTGACACAGTGCTCAGGGATGGCCCTTGTCGCTGGAGTAGCCGGGACTCAGCTCACCCCTTCGCAGCAGGCAGTCCTCCCAGGCTGTCGCTGCTGAGAGCAAGGCCAGGCTGCCTTCAGGTCCTGCAGACTGGTCACAGGTCAAAAAATAACTTAACTACAAGAGATTATACTACATGTTATTGTTATTATTATAAGAGATTATTTCATATTTTATATTTTATGCTTTTGATTACAAGAACATAAAAGACAGCAGTAGCTTTTTTCCTCCAGGACTTTCATTCTTGTGCTCATTGTAGCTCCGAAAGACTAGGGGAAAAAAAAAACTTCCCTAGTTAATTTTTATTTGTGCAACACTACAATTATCTGCAATACTGACCCTCTTAAAAAGTCATTGTGTAATAAAAAAATCATCCCAGAACAGTCCTTTATTAATCCAACAAAACTAACAGAGCACTTCACTTTGGCAAAGAACTGCAACAGCATTACAGCACTTAGAAGCATAAGTGTTTCAGATTGCAGTACTTTATTCCAAAAAGTGGAATATGTTGAAAAAAATTACAGGAGGATCTTTAGAAAATCGAAGTGTCATGACTGAAAAATGGAAAAAAAAGTAGCATTTTTGCTCTTGAGAAAGTGTGTTATGAGATGCTAATAGTCCAAGCTCGTTTTGCATCCCGCCTACGGCCACAGCTTTCAGCAGCTGGGAGCAGCTACTCCGAGCAGGCAGGAGGACGACCATCCACAAAACATTGCTCACTGCCATGCAGGCTGTGGGCTTAAATAAGGTTAGCATGAAGTTACAGGTGCTTTGGGAAGTTACTTGTCTCTGGAGCTAAGGTTTTTCCACACCCTCCAGTAACATGGAAATATCACATTCCACAATGTGATTGTACCTTCAGTTATTTAAAGAAAATACATTCACAGAGATTACAAGTCAGGGTAAGAGAGATCCTTTTAATTTAAATGGTTCCAAGGTTGCATCCTAGGTGTATGGTAAATGTTACTCTTAATTTTTCTCAGAGTTCATAACCTAAACAGATTCATCATATGCACTGAGGAAGGTAGGGAATTATCAATCCTTTTCTTTCCTTCTTTAGGATTGTCTGGGGAAAAGGATTTTGCTAATTTTCTCAAATGGAAGAGACATTTCCTTGCCTCTCCTTTTGGCTTTCCTTCTGATGGTGATGAAGTACAGATGGAGACAAGTTCCTGGTGTGCTCAGCTTGCGATATTAGTGCGCACTGAGGAACTCCTCAGGAAATCTGCCTGTCTGGAGGCTCTGCCAGCTCATATAATTAGCAGTGGCAAAGGAAAGTCAGCAGGATGTGACCAGCTACCTCTCTGAAGAGCAGGACAGGCAGGTGTGGAGAGAGCTGCGCTGGGCTGGGAAGCCGCAGACTGCGCTCACCGTGCAGCTGGCGGGGCACGAGGCCCCACTAGGCTGTGCGCTTAGCAGAGGCAAGAATCTAACTAGGTTTTGCCTGGGGCTGTTTTCCTCAATGGTGTCTTAAGGGAGACTGACTGAACACTTTTTAAAAGTCCAGCTACGTTATGGCTGCTGGTTTGCTCTATGTGCTGACTTATTCAGAGAGTCAAGGGAATAAAAAGGTCAGGAAGTCAGTATCTCCCTATAGCCATGCATACATACAACTCTTCCCTTAGCAGCAGTTAACGTGCCTCAAGGCTTGGTTAGAGTACAACTTTTGCAACAGGGTTATAATTTGCTCTTCTTCTTTCCTGATATTTTCTATTCATCATTTTAATCAGTTTGGCACATTGCTCTGAGAAAGCCCAATTTAGAATGACTTCTCTGAGATGCAATACACTCTTCTGACCAGAGTCTTCCTTTTCCTGGCATTGCAGGAGCTTAGCTACCAAACCAGTTCTCACTTCTTCAGACAAAAAAGTAATTCATCCTCCCTCTACTCACTTTCGTTTCAGGAAAGGTGGATCTTGACATTTCATTTCGGCTCACAAAGTTATCACATTTGGTGGGTGATCAAATCATCACCTCTTATGCTAGACAGGAGAAAATGAGAAAATTGTGTGTGTGATACCAGGAAAATAGTGAAGCTAACATTTCACACTGCTTCTTTTACCCTCAGTTTCTGTGTGCTTGGCTTGCAAAAGTCACTCCAGTTTCTCAAAGCCGAGTATTCCTAGCTGAAGTGCATGATGCAAATTTAACCGTGATATTTCCTAAATGAGTACTTAAGTTAGTTACTTTAGCTATCTTTTAATGTAGTGTTAGGTTTATTCAGCCACTGTTTAGATATTCATAAATATGTTCCTATCCTTGTCACAAGTATTTGTTTAGCTGATAGGGGCAGAACTATAAAGCAATGCAATCAGTTTTACAGCTGTATCTACTTTCTCATGAATAGATATTTTGTAACTTCTTTTACAGTTATTTTCCAGTCTGAAGCAAACATACCAGAACAAACTATATAGTCAAAGTTTGAGAAAGAAGACCTCCAAAAAGCTATTATTACTTTCCATATTTTCTTATTTTTTCTGTTGAGGTATTTCTTCACAAGATTCTTGGCATCTGAAGTTTTTTCACCTGATATTTTAAGGGATGGCAAACATGTTGGTGTATCAACACTGCAGGTATGGATAATGGAAATCTCAGTTCAGTGTTCTGAGAAGCAGGATAGAGACTCGTGTGCTCTCCAGAACAGAGAACTCACAGGCAAGAATCAGTGCGAGAACCTTGGTGGTGAAATTTTTTTTGAAAATAAACTAAAGAACTATTTTTCAGCCAAAAAGTCACGTGAGCCACATTTGCCAGAGTGAGGCATTCCAAAAATCTTTAAATCGATGCCACACGAAAAGTTTTTACAATGGTTCTTTTCTATCAAGGCCAGTTTGACAGAAAGTTGGGGTGATTGCCTCCTTTGAAGAAAGCGGTGCGCCTCTGTAGAGCATGCAGTACAAAATACCCAGGGCTGTCGTATRCAGCCAGGAGTTCAAAGGCACAACGGGATACGGTGCAGTGAGAAGATACCACACTAAAAGTTTTGGTGAAATGGGTAGTCTTTTGAAATACAGACTTATGTCATGCTCRGTGCATTTTCAGTAAAACTTTGTTCGAAATGTAAGCTRAGGCCTATGTTCAATTCTATCTTTATACTTGCCCTGTGGCATATGAGAAAATATTTGACCTAGATTCCAGTAACTGGAAGAAAAAAACCAAAGAAGCATGAAACTAAAAAACCCAGGACAGAAACCAGGATGTAAGTTTAAATATGAAGGAATACAGCAACTCAACAGGATGGATTATTATTGCTCACTGTATAGGGACCTATTTCAGCCCTACAGCCAGGATTTTCTGCAATATGCGGTCACATCAGCTTCTGAAGGGAGAGAAAGGGCAAAGTGGTAGCACAACTGGTAGGTCTTTCACCAGTGAGGGAAAGGCATCAGAATTACATCTGGAAAAGGGAAGAAAAGAAATAAAACAAAATAAAAGGAAAGTGGTAGATGGCAGATCTGCTGTGGAAGCACTCAAAGATTCCCAAATGCTTTACTGATTTACATCTGGATGCTGGATTTATTTAACCAAATCCTGTATCTAAATTTCATGATTGGGTAAACTGAGGAGCTTGGAACTCAACTGTGAGGTTCTAGCACATCTCAAAATGTGACCTGGGGACACATGATACCTTACAAAACACAGACCATGAAAATTAAAATACTCATGCTATTCCTGGGTGTACATGCGCTAATTTAAAATCAATTTTTATTCTAATTGAGGCTTGTTATTTACAGGTTTCTGTTTCAGTCACCTTATTTATCACTTCATCAGTAGGTGGCAGTAATGGACAATCCCATGCAATTTTTACTTCCTAATAGGATTTTAGGAAAGAAAATCCCTCTTTTAGGGTAAAGCATCTCATGTTGTTTATTTACCAATTTGCGTGATGAAAYGGTATTTGATAACCTCAGCCAAGCTCCTTCCTCTCAACAAACAGAAAAGCCTTTTCTGTATCAGCTCTGGTATTAATGGCTCCATTGGAAGTCATCGTCCCATTAGCTCCCTTGCTACTCGATATTCAAGCTTCTGCTCAGAGCCCCTCTGAACAAGTAGGGAAAACCTCTGGGTTTACCTTTGTGTCACTGACACCAAAATCTGCATTCATTTTAATGTATAGGCTGACCTATAGCTTAATTTAAACTTTCCTCCCAGTATTTCCCCTCCTTCCCACGTGATTTTGTAGAAGCTGTTTAAAAGCCTTGCTTATTAGCATTAGCTAAGCAGCCTGCTACTAATTTAATACCTTGTGTAGGAAGGAGGATTTGGCATGTAATGGAGAAAGGGGAAATAGTTTGCCGAATTAAAATGATGACATTTTAAACTGAGTATAAGCCAAGGCAATGAAGCTCAGGAGTGCAAAACAGCCCACAAATACTACACCMATACTACAGATAATTTACCATTAACTTGCCACCAGGAAGTCTTACTCCATCACTGCAGCAGATGTTAGGATACGGAGAAGAAGGAGTTGCTGGTAACGTCATCTTGATCCAACTTCTGTTCAAAGTTCTCGTTCCATGGGAWGACAGCCGCTCCTCACGCTGTTACCAGTGAGCAGGCATTATTTTCTGGGCCTGAAACACAAAGCGACAAGCCCAGTGGTACATGAAATAAAATGCAGACAGCACTGAATAAAAGACTAGTTGGGGAACTGAGCTGCTTTCCTTTCTTTTTTTCATTCTTTTTTCACTGAAGTCAGTGAAAGTCAGCTGGTCACTGAAGTCAGCTGGTTTGATGAAAATAAACTTTGCTTCAGAAGATAACTTATTCTTGGACAGTCCATTTTGCTGTTTGTTTGAAAAAAAAAGTGGTACTTCATGATAGGACAAGTATTTATTTTTAGAAAAAAAATCAAAAACTTTCAGATATGTGCAAGTAGTGTTGGAGGCAAAATGTTTGAGCATTAAACTTGAGTAACAACAGCAGACTATCCAAACCACTGAAAACGTCAAAACAGCACGAAATACAATTAACAACACAGATATGTGATGGTTTGGAGGGCATGGATGAAAAGACAGCGTTTAAAATGTTGACTTCTGGATAAAGCTGGCATGAAGTAAGAACAAATCTTACCATTTTCTTCAGAGAATCTTGTTTTATTGAAAAAAGGCACATACTGCTATGTGATCCAAAGCTACAATAATTATTTTGAACTACTGGTCTTCCATGCCCCTTTTCAAAATTGGCAGTTTGTCAGCAGCATAAATCCATTCAAAAAAGTGGTAAATAAGGTCTCTGTAGATAAAGCTGTCCTGTTTTCCATGATAACTGCTATAAAAATATACAATATATTATACTCTAGCTATTTCCTTTTTAAAAAAGACAGAAGCACAAAACCATCTTAATAGATATAAAACAAACTATATTATTATGTTGTGGACTAATGAAAGAAACCACACATAAGATCTGGCTATTAAAATCTGACATCTGATCCTTTCACAAATAATTCAAGCAAAGTTTTGGAGGAAAGCCTCGTGCACCAAACCACAGACCCTCAGGCACAAAACATTCTTCCTAAGGCTGAAAACGCTGAATTTTTGCAGGTAGCGCTTTTACTGCAGGTGATACTCAAAGCCGCTGCGCAACGTTCATCCGAAGGCCTCCGCTGCTGCTGCTGGTTGGAAATGGAGAGCAAGCTGTCAGCACCCTTGCCACGCGCTGCCAAGGTTTGGTTGGTTTGGACGGGCCTGCTGATGACGCACCGCACACAAGGTTCTTAGGGGGCCCTGGAGAAGGCCACGGCAGGGCCATGCGCTCCTGCTGCTGCTGCTGCAGCCTCGGCCCTCCGCACGGGAGGACAGGCCAACACGTTGCCATGGTCACTGCAGCAGTTACCACATCATTTCCAGGGTCAGAAGGATTCTCCAGAGAACCTTATCAAGCATTCTGCTGCTTCCTTTTCAAAAATAACCTTTAAAGACCGTTTTTACTTCACTGTCCAAAAGATTGACTACTAGGTCAACTGGCGCCTGTTTCTCTACCCCTAAAACAAAACTGAACACACCAGGCATTGGCAAATATTCCTGTTAAAAGTTAGGAAAAGGAATTTAAAACTGAGAAGTTTGAAACACCAACCAACAAAGAACCTAAATAAGGAAATTGGACATTTTGAAGTACACATATTGTACCCCACAATGCCAGTCAAGAAGGACATCTAAATGTTTCTCAGAAAAGCTACTGTGAAGCTGCTCTGTGCATATGAGGCTATGGAAGTTGTCACTTACCAAATCTTCAAACTGAAGATATCACAAAAAATGATTGGTTACAAGCAATATAGTTCTTAAAATAGTATTACAAGAAGTAAATTAACAGGGAGGTTCATTTTACAACTGCTCTGGTGAAGGAGCTGGCCTGTGGCGAATCCTCGGTCTTGCCTGCTCAGACTGCTGGCTGAAGGCAGCTGCCTGCATCGCGTTATCCAAGCTGAGCAGGGAAGCAAGCGCTGCCTCTACAGTGACGGGATCCGGTACTTCTGCCGTACGAAACAGAACAACAAACACTGACAGAAATTGCTAAAAATATGCTGAGAAAGAATACCCACTGTATTTAATCAACCTGACCTTCCCTTAGTATCCAAATTTATCATTTTGGTGTTTCCCAAGACCCTCAGTTCCTCAGCTATCCTTTGCTTTGCAGTTTTTTGTGGTGCTTATGAAATCTACATCTCTGCCAGGGAAATACACCCTGTTAGGGATGGCTGCTGAGAGCCCTGGCTCATTCAGACTAGTAGAGCTCTCCAGAGAATCTCCCCAGCACGATGCGTAGAGCCGTGTCTCAGAGGCAGCTTGAAGGAGCGCTTCTCAGATCGCACCCCAGSACGAGGAAGCCACGGGCGTAACCCCCCGAACACCAACACAAAACCCAGCAGTGAGGGAACTCGCCTCACGTGCTTGGCTCAGAGCCRCGTTCCCACGACACTCACCGCCCCTTTGGAACGGGGATGCAAATCCAAACCTTCACCATCTCAGATTAAGCCACGCCATGGTGTAAACCTGTAACGGCTGGCTGACCCACTGGAGCAAGGATATATTTCAGTTTGTATAGCTGAGTGTTTAAGGGGAGCAGAGGGAAGGCCAACGGTGTTTCTGTTGACAGCACAGTACTCTCAGCATGTGCTCTGGAGCAACCTGCATCAGCCATTGCCTTGTGCCCTCATCAAGTCTCGCTCCCCTGGGCAAAAGCCTGAAGGCAGAACTGTTTGGAAAACGGGGCCTGCCTCCCTACACTGATCAGGATGGAGCTAAGTCCGTCCGTGAGACTCGCAAGAACAGCCAATATATTACAGTCCAGATTACCTTCTACAGTAATTTGAATCATTACTCAAAATGAAATACAAGCGGCCACATATTTTTTTCTACAGTTTTATTGATGCAGTCCTAGCAGGTAACTATACATCTTTATTTTGTTTACAGTTACAATGTTGCTTKACTAAGACTGTTCTTGTAGTCAAGTTTATTAAAGCATTCACTAAATATATTTGTAAATACGACATACTGCAGAGGGCTGATTATTACAAACATTATAAATCACCGTCATTTTTTCCTAAAGAGAGCTACTTGAGGAAAGGTCACACTACTCTTTTAAAATAAATTTGTAAAGGCAAATGAARCAAATAAATTAAATTCACCTTCCAAAGAAAATGAGAATGTTAAAAATAGCCTTGGAGTCTGTATGACTCATTTAGGTCTCAGAAAAAATCTACGACTGGCAAAGAAATCTACAATTTGATATTGTACTCAATACTTTCATTAAGGCCAAAAGAATCTTTCTAAAGCACTGAAATTAAATTTGTTAATCAGCCTTCAATCCGTTAGGAGTCAAGTTTATTTACCATAAAATGCACTACCTCCTAAAATATGGGTAATTAAGGGTTAATTATTGACAACTGAAGAAAAAAATGTAAAGAATTAGAGCATGCATCACTGGTAACAAATTTTAACAAAAGACATGTTAACTGAAAGCTGACTCAAAGGATAGTACAAAAGAGTTTCTTCTCCCTAAAGGGATTTTCAGATGCAGGCACTGGAATAATAAGGGGATCTTCTCCAATATGAGCATCGCAGTATGCCAATAAATCAGCAGCAGCCTTGGATACCTAACAGAAGACGAGAGAGAATCACTGTAAGACTTAATTCTGAATCAGTCAGCATTGCATAAATATCCTTCACATAACATAAAAGAGAGGAAGTGCTTTCATAGACCAGGAATAGATTGCTTTCGAGCTCACTACTCTGAGATTGCTCCTACTAGAACTAGTCATCGTTATGTATGTTTTATCTAATACACTGCCACGAAAAGGTACTGACTTGTGTGATGGCTGTTTAACTGTTCCTCTCCATCAGAAACAAGGTCAGGAACACCCTGCTCATTGTCAGGAAGCAACCCAGGTTCGCAGCAATTGTATGTAGTTCCGTAGAGGCCTTCAGCCTCAGCTCTTCATCCCAGCCATCAGGGAAGCAGAGTCAGAAGGTTCCACAGAAACGCTCCTTGTTTTTTAGGAATGTTAACACAGAATTAAAAAGTAGTAACAAATCAGGAGAAAAACTTGATCATTTGGAGTCATAGCTCACATTTAAGCAATACCGCCCTTTACAAAGAATTCTGTCTTACATTTTCTGTTTAGTGAGTTATTATAAGTAATGTTTTATCACTTTAACTTAAACTGGATAATTGCCTTTAGACTTTTTATTCTTCTCGAATAAACAATTCTAAAGTTTCCAAACTTAGAATTCTTCTTCAGGTTTACTGAGAAGTCCTACAGAAATATAAAAAAAACATGATAGTCTTTTGGTAAATTCTGAGACATCCTGTATTATCTAACAGACATCTGTGACTTGTTGTCCAGGCCTGTGAATGCTATTATGCATGTTTTATCCAATTGGTGGAGCAGTTTTAATTCAATGTTCCCTGTTTCAAGTGGCCAAATTCAATATAATTCCCATCAAGATACAGTCACAGTCTGCCAATGCACAAGARCAGTGTGTTGGCAGTCAGGGTATTTTGCGTAAAACTAAAAACAAAAACATTTCAGCTGCAGCTGAGATGTTGTTGCCTTTGCAGCTTTGTGCCTTTAAAGTGTTGGTAACATTAGACTCACTGTGACTCTTGCAAGTTTTTCAAGAACTCAGAATTCATATACAAAATATTTTTATTCTGTTTAGTTAGCAAGATATTTTTTACAACAATCTGATTCTCTTTGTTTAATTATTGGGTTTCCAGAATTATGATAGATACTGAGATGGGGAATCTTTATAAAATAATATGTTGCTCTGAAAACTGTGCCAGATTCTCCTCAGTCAGACGCTGAGGTTTTCATGTTTGCCCAACCATAGTTTTACCACAGTAGAGAGCAAAAATAAATCTGCTTTTTCTACCATCAGGTGTGTCATTGCTCTCATGTAGCCTCCTCATACCCAGCTTGCTTTGGCAGGAGTCCAGCTTGCAGTAGGCTTCAGATTATTCAACACCAACTGGCTGCACAGGTCTAATCATTCATAGCCATTTCCTCTCCTTGAAATATCCATTAAAATATGTCCTGCTAGAATTCTTAAAACCACGAAGTACTTAGGTTTGGCATCCTACTAGAAGGCAGGAAGTTTCTAGGAAGCTGAGGAAGCAGAGCTGTAAGATTACCTAAAATCAGATTGACTTTGAAATGGATGGTGATACAAGAGGGTGGGCGGAGATATTACATGTGGGCAAAGGATTGCTGGGCCAATACAAAACTGAAGATTGAAAACTAGACAGAGCAAATCAGCTATTCAGATATTCAGAAGGACCAGGGCATCTGAAAAGAGAGGCACCTCCAAAAAAATGAGTTGTAGGGTCTGCCTTCAAGTGTGAAGAAAGGACTTCGACTATTTTCTGCCATTCTTCAATTTTTGCTTGCTAGACAAAGACAAAAAGATGGATTTTACAGTGTGATGGCAGAGTCTGGAGAGAGGTAGAACTGTAATGGCCAGGTAGCCAACTGAGATTGATATTATACTGATATTTTTCATTTAAATTTATTGGAGAATTTTTAAAAGTTGGATACTCCAAACAGAGGCACAATATAGGCACAGTACAAAATTCTTACCAACCTCAGGAAAGATTAAAAGGCGGCAAAAATATTTCTCTTTGCCAATCATCTGTGCTCTATCTCAGTAAAGTCTAAACTAACACAGAATACATTCACTGTAAAGGAGSAAGTCAATGCATTCCCAGGAGCTTTAGGAAGATGTACACCCCAGCCTTTCAGAGCAGCAGTTTTGAGTCATGAGAATCCCAATTATAGTCATACTTATTTAACATACACATTTTCACTTTTCTCTTGTCCTTCCAGATCAGCTGTCTCTCTGAAAAGATAGTGCAGTGCTCTAATTTATTACTGGTCTTGAACTCTCATTCAAACTGAGCAAGTCAAACTCAGAGCCACAGCTGCCCACAAAAAGCTCAGTGACATTTTTCGTGCTATGTCACAATAAACTTTATTGCTCTAAAGTCTAATGGAGAGCTACTCTAATCCTCAAGGCCCCAGAAACAGAGGTTATTAAAGATGCCTGGCACATCCATCGTCAATTATTAAGCTGCTGAATGAGTTATTCTGTTCAAGAGACCAGTAATCTTTTTTAACAAGATGGATCCTGTAAAGGCAGGGCATCCACAATGAACTTCAACAGACTGATCTTCCCAGAGCTGATTGCTTGTTCCACATATGGATAAGCAGCATCAGCCTAAGTATAATGCGTTTCATTGGATGGAAGAGAAGTACAATTTCAACCATAATTTTCAGATGAGAAAATCCCATAAATATAATTTTTTTTACTTGTTTGTCTATATTTTACTGTGCTTCACATCCTGTAAGAATTAAAAGGGGTTCATCACTAGCAGAAAGCACAATATGAATATCTAACGTGTCTTGATACACTGGTAGGGATGTGAAACATCACCAAGCAGACCAAGCAGATTCTTCAAGATTGCAGTGTTCAACACAAACAAATGAGTTTGCTCTTAGACCAAATATAATATGGGTTTAGAGGAAAACAAATCTGCAACACATATTTCACGGTACATAGATTCACTGACTGAGTTCTGTACATCTTGGTYTCAACTAGGTCGTGTATTCTCATGCTTAAAAAAAAAGATTTAGGGTTGGGGAGAAGAAATCCTCCTACACACAACTGCAGTGGATACAGAATTCAATTATGGCCATTTCTTCACTCAGTTGGTGTGGGTGACAGTTGAGGCAGCGGGGTAGTAACTGCTCTCTATGGAGAGTTAAGTCAGCTGATGACATTTCAGCAGCAATGAAAACATTTCTCACAAACACAGAAACCAAAGTCAGGACTGTGGCCAAAAAAGAACAAAACGCAGTGTTGCCTCCGGCATGTTTCCTACTCAGTATTATTCAAAATAGCAGCAGTGGAAGACTATAGCAGAGACAGCTTTTTTAGCAAATGTCAGCATGCAAGGAGTCCCTAATGACCAATCATGTGATTTGTTATTATATAAAATTACATCTTAATCATCCTGCTTGTACCACGGAAGAAGTTAAATGAAGACCAGTCCATCACAGCTTGTAGTCACCTTGAGCTTCTTTTGTAGGTGAATGTTGCCGGACAGTTTCAGAATGGCTTTTACCAAGAATTAAAATAAAAATATATAATTTGAGCATTCAAATTAAACTAAAATGAATTATTATTTCTGCTCTCCTATGCAATGCTGCTTGACGTACATATTCAAAGTCATTTATGCACAGAGTGGAAGTGACTAAAAAAAGAAAAATCAGATTCTACTTTGATTGATACATTTTAAAAGAAAATGACCATTCCATATTTCTTATATTTTAAAATGCATAGATAGAGGAGATGGAGTTCATATGTATCAAGCCAATCTCACATTTTATACAATAATTTTTATTCTTTGCAGTGTAAAAATACATCTGACTGTCAATTTATCAGAAGAAAAAAAAGCCGACCCTGACGCTTTACAGAATGAGTCTCAGGAGTACTGTGGAATTTTACCATTACATTTCAGAGTAASAGAGGTGATAAAAACAGCCAAAGTTATAACGTAATCCTGTTAGCTGAACTAATAATTATAAGCTTCAGTGACAGGGGAAARTGCTCCAATTACTATGTCATCCGTCTTGTCATGGATTGTGACTAATTACTATCCTGGCTACGAACCCCTCTCTGTTTATCCTTTACATCTAAAATGAAGAGATTCACACATTCATCAGCAATTCCACTGCTTATCTCTTATCCCTATTCTTGGCCAGTCGGGAATATTTTCTACCTTCTTAAGAAAAAAAGCATAGTAGCTGATATACCATGAATCTTAAATGTCAGAACATTCCTTCTTGCCTTCCTGCTGATGAGGAGAAGATTAAATAGTGCTTTATCCTTGGGACAATTGTGATGAAGCACCAATATATCTTTGCTTTCTTAACTCTGCTGGGAGATACAGTATTCTCCTAGTCACGAGGCCAATGGTTGCTTTCGCTTGRTATCTTCTGGCATGGAATCTGCCTCTCCCGATTCCTACTTACTTACTTCTGCATTATAATTTCTAGCTGGCCCTTCTATGGAGAAGACAGGCAAAGTCAGTGTATGATCCTTCTGGGATTCTTACAGTGAATATACCAATACCTTCATCCTTTCCTACCCTCCTGTATCTTTTACCCCTCACCCGTGAATGTTCTTTGTGGCGCTGTTGGCTGCTCTGAACGGCTGGAGGCCTTGATTTCTACATCAGCTGAGCAATGCAAACACAGGGGGAAACAGGCAAATACAAGCATACTTGTAAGTACAAAACCTTAATTGAGTGGGCCTAGCTCTTGCAGGTTACAGCAGTCACTTTGCACAGTAAACAGTCCCAAWGTAGAATGGTGAGCTTGAAGTTTTGACTTCCCTACTCTGTTGAAGGAGGGCTCCCTGATAATAGCAACGTGGTCTTCTCTACTAAGGGAATAAGCAGTTGGCTACAGCTGCTTGCAGAATAAGTCCTGGKTTTTTAAATGAATTTCATTAAATTATTTTGGAAGTCCTGTTCTTTCGTTAAATGTCTAATTAGTTCAGACAGCTACAAAATGGGAGAGAGAAAAAAAAAAAAAAAGGAAATGAGTTAATTATCTACCTTTACAGTTAAAATCCAAAAACTCAAATTTCTAACATTCTGCATTCTAACATTAAATTACATATATATGTAATTAAGAACACTACAAATATAACAAATGAAGCTATCTACATAACTGAGTTAATGCTTTGGTACTTGAAAGGCATGATTTTACTATATAAAAGCAATTTAAAACAAGCTACCAAGCATGGACAATTTAAATTTACAATAAATTTGTCCGTGTTTTCCCAATCTTTTTCTCTGCTACCCATTCTCATCTTTTCCTTCTTGCCAGTTCTACTGTTCATGAAGCTGCAGTGTGAGCTGCGTTGGGGGGACTAACTCAACTGAAAGCTAACCTGCAGTTTTATACTATGAAAAGGCAGAGCCATCGTTAAGGAGGTCTGAAGTACTTGCAAAAGATGACTGAAAAACAGTACAGTATGATGTAGAACACATGGATGCAGCACAGATGCCTACAACTCTTTTGGGAAGCTCAACAATTAACCTGAATATTAATCAAGGAAATTTTGCAGAATGACTACAGGCTATTTCCTTGCCTCTCAGTGTCTCCTTTGGTGATGCAYAAATTTAGAGACAAACTCCCAAATCCAGTCTGCACAGGAATTTAATAGTTTAGAATAAATCATTAAGGAAAGTTAAGCACCAAAGTTAAGTATAATATATATAAGCAGGAAAAAAAAAAAGAAAAAACTCTACAAGGCTACCTTTACAGCTCTCATTCTACCTCCAAATGCCAAATTATTGCCCAACTCCAGAGCAGTATCCCATTCTGTTTCCACTTCACTTTTACCAGTGTATGCTCTTGGTGCAACTCTTTCTTTTAAGAGCACTTCATACCATAGYAATTGTATTTTATGAAAATACATTTGTTTGCATTTATTTAAAAAGGTAGTTTGATGGCTTGGTACAGGGGAAAAAAAAAGTGTGACCTTAAATGTTCTCCAAGTGTTAAGAAAATAAACCAAAAGCAAAGAGATTGTTTTAGCAATTGTCACTATGCAGGCTGAAAAATGAAAAATCTGGGAATTTACTGCCGTGTTTCCAAACTACAATTAGTAGAATGCATGTCGCACTATAAAATGGGCAATCGGGGATATCTGCTTTGATGAGGTGATAGGAAAATCAGTTTCATACCTCTGCTCATCCTTAGGCTCCTACTTCCCTATCGTGTACAAACCTRTCATTTACACAAGGCTTTTCCAATGTTCTTATCTCTTCCTGGGGGGAGCTCTGGGGAGCTGCTGCAAAGCTCTAATTGCAGCCCCATGAGGCCAAGGCAGATGCTTCACAGTTGGTTCAAGGAAAAATCATTAAGCACTTAAATCCACTGCAGTTTCAATTAAGAATTTGATACATCAACATGGTTTAATCCTAAAGATTGGATTATCAATGAGAAAAGGGGCTGCTGAGGAAGCCCAGGAATCACAGAAGCTGTGATCATAGAACTAGGTGACACAGAGAAGGAAAGTSTCTGTGCCAAAGTCTCTTCAGTTAAGAGCTATCTTGAAGCTGCTTTTTCTGCTTCTASGTGTACCAAAGTAGCAGCATTTCATGAAAAGTCACTTTGGTTCACCAGAACTTAGAGTGATTAATAGAATTAGTGCCTGATGAGTGCCGCATGAGTTGAAATGGCAAGATCTGGGCAAAGGGACACCTAATTAGGGTATATCAGTGCTGCAGTCATGCTCCCGAACTGCTCCTCCCTAAGGTGKGGAGGGAAGTCAGTTTGTTGTCCTGCCATCCTCAGCTTTGCTGCCAGGTTAATTTAGGTGACTGTGGTAATACTTTTAGAAGAATATGGATTTGTGGCCTATCAAAACTCACTCTTCTCTTAGCATAAGTGCAGGCTGTCTTGACATGACTGCAGGCCGTGATGATTCCGCTGCGCTACACGGACTCTGAGAACAAAAAGATAATGACCCTGAGAATGGAGCAGCCAGGACCTGGGAGTGCTGAGGCTGCAAGGATACTCAGAGCAGAGAAGGAAAAAATAAGAACTGTGGAGCAAGCGGAGGAGTGGGAACCAACTTCAAACGTGGGACTGAGAGAGCTCAACAAGATAAGAGCCAGAGCACCTGTAGCCTAATTATAAGGATGTGTGCTTTTAGCCAATCATTATGTTAGTGCGCATGTGAACCTTAGTATGTAACCAATCAAGTTAACTGCCGAGCGGTTGCTAAGATGACCCTGCTATAGTTACCATATAAATACCGCTTTGTAACGYGAATAAACTGAGCAGATTGCTTTTTAACCATATTGGTGTGCTTTCTGTTCCGAGCGCMTCTCTGTCCCTGAATTTTCCTGCTGTGATCCTGGCTACCRGATCAGGAAAGTCTCAAAGTCCAGATGATTGACAACAGGCGACCACACTCCAATCTTGCATAGAAGTAACAGACAGTCTGTGTGTTAGGGGACTCCATGCAGGCACCATTACACAGCACTGGTTCAGGACAGTAACAGCTGCCCTTTTCAAGTGACTAGAAGCTGGGCTAAGACCTTCATAGAAAGAGAAAGAAAAAAAAAGAATCCAAAGAACTTAGATATGCCCTGGTCTAAACTAGTTATTCTATCTACAAAATTTAGCTAATAGTACTGATGTTGCTACCAGGAAAAGCACTGGAACAACACAGTCCTAGTACGTGGCATGCCACAACTACCACTGGAAGCAGGGTTAATGGAGTGAATGGAGTGYTCAAAACCACAGCATATTTCTCAAAGTATTAACGGCCACATAGCGTAAGCAGCAGATGGGATGCTAGGAGAAAGCACATTTAAGGAGACATYCTGCATTGCTGCCAAAAGAGTTCTGGGCTCAGGTGAGAGGAATACAGTTTAGGACTAATCCAACYGAAAATTTACTGTAGCGTTACTACAAAAAGGTGGGCTGATAGTTAAGGATATAGAAATAACTGCCCCTACCAACAGATGGYTAATATGATGAATTTGTAAAGAACAAAACCACAGTCAATCAACTTTAAAAGACACTGCTAAAAATGAGGCAAAAAGATGCATCTAAAATGTATATTTTCATACAATCAAGAATTAATATTCTTGTGAATTACTAATATTCCTGAATTAAAACACTATCTTTCTTGTCAGTGAGTTTGTGATATGATAGTATTTGTAATGATAGTACTCCCATATTGACTACATCCAGGATTTTAGCTCACAGGCTCACAGGAAGGACAAACAGACTGAATTAAGACTATATAAGCAATTTAAAGTATAAAGTTTTTAAATCATGTTACTGAAATTACAACACAAAATTGTTAAACTACATTTTATACATTGATTCCAGAAATTATAGTGACATCCCAAGAGATCAGTAAGCTTTAAATAAATTAATCTCTAAATAATTATATTTAAAGAAAGAATATTGTCATTGGGAGACTGTCCTTAATTCTTAAAATAATTTTAGCATTAGCATTGATATCTGAACATAACAGTGACCACGCACTTACTGGCTGTTTTGGCATTAAAATATTAGTGCCTACCAAATGAAGTTCCACCTCAACCTACATGTGATATAATCACAAGGCTTATTTGCAATCAGAACTCTCCAGCAGCTTGCCTTTCCTGTGTGCTCCTGCAACAGACCTGCTGCACAGCTCTGGGGTTAGCTGGGCCCACTGCACCCAATACGGAACAGTAGACACTTTCTTGCTCTGTATCTTACATACTATTAGMAAGCTCTTCACTCCAGGTCCAGCATTACAGACAAAATTCCTACAATCCTATCAATCTTCACAAAAAGCAGCATTTCCCTGCCATCACAGAGACTGAAATGGAAACCATAGGACCCACTGCTGCTCAGCGCCAGTGCAGAGCGGTGCTTCCCTGCTCCCCTATAGCTGTAAATTAAGGTTGTGAATCGTCTGGGCGCTGCAGAGGCTACACCAGCAACCAGAGMAACTCCAGAACTGTGAGCACCACTTGGAAGTCTCACAGATCTCTCCTGAGCTATTGGATCTACACTTCCAGCACTTGGAAAGACATATGAAACACTGGCATAATGCAATACTGTTCATTTCAAAGCAGTGTTTATACTGCCAATACGTGATGCTTATTTCTATATTCCATGATAACCACGGACTAATAAGAACTGAAGACAAGAAATATTGTAATTAAAGTCTCTGAACAGATACTTGTATCCTGTGTGTTTTCTAAGGGGTTTCCTTCTATTTTATAGGACATCAATATTACTAAAAAGAAACTATGTGCAATTTTATTAAGACTTTCCWAATAATGCCATGTAATAATTTTAAAGAAATGCACTTATTTGTCAAGTGACTTGTAAGAAAGATCTATTCAAAATGCTTCCTATGCTTTTTAAAAGTTAAAGCTCAAAATTAACATTCAGTACAAATGCTGAATATTAGCAGTACACACACAGGAAATCCTTATCAACTTTGCAGAAAAACTGATTACAATAAACGCATTCTAGTCTTTCCGTCTCTAAGCTCTTACTTGCTAAAGGCTAGCTTTTTCATTCAAATAATTAATAAATAATGTCATAAAAAGTTTTAAGCAATTATTAGTTTTAAGCACCTGATTTAATGGCAAAATCTTAGTTGAATGGAAGGCAGAATGAGGGGAAGAATGATTCTATGGTCTTTTTTGGTTAAAAAGATTAAGAACTTCCGTATAATGATGACTTTAACTAAAATGTTTAATCCACATGTATTTAGAAGCATGATGAAACCCAATCTCAATGTATAACAGGCCATCCAGTGTGAAGAAATGAGAACTGAACATTACAATCATAATACACTATTTGGTGTGATGACATCTGTGCAAAAACAAACCAATCCAAGTAATTCAGCCTGYCTCATCATTATTTAAAGGCGTTATAATGTCTTAAAAACTTATTCAAACTCCTGAAGAGATGCTTACCCTCGTACCAAAACACCTGAACAGCATTTATATTCAGATGCAGTGGGAAAAGGAGAGCAGCTATGCATCAGTTAACTGATTTTAACAAATTTCACAAATACTGCTTCTAGCAGACATCACATAAAAATAGACTAGAAGCCAGTCTTTGAACACTGTTTCACTAGAACCAAGGAGTTAGTAAAAAACGGATTCACAAGAGCTGCATATTGTTTGATATCTCAACAAAATTTTGATTTCAGCTGATTACATCTTTCTTTTGTATTTAAGTCAAGTCAAACCACAATACAGTAAGTGAAATCAAAATAGCAACAATAAGTCTAAGTTTACCTTCATCCTATCCATGTATGCTTCCATTTTCAACTGTTCCACAGCTTTCCTTGCTTGAGATATACTGGTTGTGCTGTTGGACATTAGCTCCTTCATTCTGTTTTCCTATATGGGTCAAAGTTGAAATAAGTACAAAGCATAAGCCAGAGGAAATTAAGCACAAAGGAATAACATTTTAACTGCTTTCATCTCACAAAGCACAGATGTACAAAGACAATGCCAAGATAGCCATTCCTTCTCCCTTTTAAGACATGTATGTAAATCTGTGCTTAAAAATKAAATGGTAGAATACAAATATGATGGTGAATCATGCTCAGCGCTGTTTTGAAAAAAACAAAATAATATTTCAACACYGGYAAAATAATAAAAAAGAAAGCAAATGCTGATTTACAGTAGTTGTGTGAAAACAAGAACTTTATATTTGCCAGTACAAATAWTGTGTTTCCTACAGGTGTGCTAACTTAAAGAATGGAACAAAAATTTCTCCTTAAAAGCACATTTTAACTAACTAAACCCAYGTTACAACACACTAGCATCTTTTTTCTTTTATTTTTCCTTTGTTTACATTCTTGTAGTTCATATTCATCACAAAGTGCAGGACAAATGCAATGGACCACCACGAAAGATACCTGTCATTCAAAAGATCAGTGTTCTGAATTCTGGCTATCTTTTTCTTTGGCCCACGCTACTAGTTTTTTGTTTTCCCTGTAAAAATAAGAATAAACCTATTTAGCTCTTCTTAAAATATTATATTCCTACAAGTAAGAATGACTTGCATTTTATCTTCTTGAGCAGACAAATTACCTCAGAGCCAAAGAAAAAATATCAAAGCAAAATAAGATATAGAGCCATTTGCCACAGCTCAAGTCCAGAAGCAAATTGGAAATTTAATTTTGTAAAACTCATTTAAATTAACTGAATTAAGCAACTGAAACTCCTCAAATGACCCAGATTATTCCAGTTCTCCCTTGCTTTTCTAGAAACTCCTTCTCTCAAGCAGTCAAAGTCATAAACAYTATACCAGACAATGTGAACAGTCACAGGCTGGATCACAGTTGAAGAAAACAACACTTTCTAGTGCTTCTAAATTGTTTCTAAGGGTCCACTGAATAAGAGATTCAGCTAGGACCACAACAGAAGGAAAGGCACAAAAATCCATTTAAAAATCCAAACTGTACTTCCTAAGCAATGCCACAAACACAGTACATCCTTATCTATATTCTGAAGCAGTATATGAGGAAAAAAAAAAAAAAAAGAAAACATATAACTAATCTGGCAAACTGTTTCATAGTATCAGAAAGCAATCAGAATAAAAGAGCTCTTAAAGAAAGATCTAAAATAGCTATTTTGGTCACCAGAGAACATTTCCATTTATCCCTAGTAAGGGGGTTGTTTATACTTTGAAGCATATTTATTCTYTTCCAAACCCTACTCCTATGCTGGCCTTTACATACATTTACATACTTAACTGCTGYATTTCTGGGAGATTTCAGCATCCATTTAAATATTTATTCTGGGGTTTTTGTTTTTTTTTTTTCATATAGACCAGTCTAGTTCAAGAATTTCTACAAAGCAAATGTCTCCTTTTCACATTTCACTTACCAAGCCAACCCTTACCAACCCTTAGCACCTTTCACTCTTTGCAAACTGCTCTTGCACATCAGATAAGGCCCCATGAGATAAGCGATGCTGACAGTAAGATTGCTCCCACTTTCAAACCAAACTATGGTCTGCAATATGTTGTACTGGTCCTCTTCGCATTTATAACTTTGGTTCAGACCTGGCTCTGTTCTCCTAGGATCTAAAATACTCTTTACTGTTCTTAATCCTACTATTCTTTATTGAAACAACATTGTTATTTTAGTAATAAGCCACTGTACTGCACATGCTTTCTGGACTGCTCTTTGCCTAGAATCTGAGGGTCCATCTTCAAGCACAGCTGTGGGATGTCTCTCAGTGCGTCACGTCAGCCTGCAGCCTTACAAGCGGTGCTCACCTTCTCTCCGGAAAGCTCCTTTTAAGCAGTCCTGTATTCTTCAGGCCTTGATTGTGCCCAGGATGGCACAATATTTGCCATATTTGGACACTAACTAGAGGGATCCTCAAAAGGAAGAACTTTCACCCATCTTTTAAATTACGTACCAAGATTTGAACCAGAAATTACTGAACTGAGTTCCCTACATTGACTCCTGCTTGAGTTTTCCAGTAGCACATTATTAAGTTAGATCAATCCATATTTTTTCCTGGATCTGATTATCACTGTAGTTACGGTAACTATGTCACTGACTAGACTATGGGCAGTCTATGTACAAGCGCTAAATACTAATAGCTCTAGGTTACATAGGACCTCATTGTTTAGCCTACATGTTGAGGTGTCTGTGACTCCTTTCTTTAGGGGGAACATAGATCAGGTTAACAAAGACAAGTGACATCAACCCAGCTATGTGACATCAACCCAACTAYGTGGCTTTTTCAGCCCAGTAATTCCTGCTGGCTGGCAAACCATGTTTGTCAGTTGTTTTCCAAAGTTTTACTCTTGAGAGCTCCATAATGACATTCCTCCCCCTCAGCTGAAATCACCTTTTATTTTGKTTTTTTTTCACCCTCATATGAACTTCCTTCTTTTTTCTGGATGCTGTTAACTTGTCTGTGCCAAAGATTACAATCTCCAGGGCTCATAAAAGTGTGTGTCAAGAAAAACTTTTCTTTATTTGTTTTTAGAGTAGATTGAATTATACCCACTAGCACTTCAAAGGCCAGGTAYGGCCTGATAACACAGGAAGTTGCATAAATATTGCAGGTACAGTTYGACCTTGCATAGGTAAGGGGGACAACCTACATTTACCATGCTGTATAAATGCTTGGCAGTAGAATGCTTGGCAAAAAAAAGTCTGGGGGAAAAAAAAAGTAGCAGGGAAGCAAAACACAGTTTTAAAGTTCTTTGGTGCAGSTGTCTTCTCATCATGTAAATAGCACAGACTTCTGACTGATTCTTGTAGAATCTACCAGATTTCTATMAGGAATAAGGATAAAAAACTGCAATGCAGGTTTTCCACTTTCCAAGCATAATCTTAAAATACTACACCAAAAGAGCATCCTGTAGAACTAAATATACAAATCCTCAAGGCCAWTTGTTGCTTTCTATTTTCTTTTAGCAATCTAAAGTGATGGAATTGAAATTAACAAGTTTTACAGTCCAGCCTAGAAAACTCAATATCCAAGTCTCTACAGAAGGCCTTTCCTAGAAGATCAGTAGCTGCGTCATCACTGAGAAGTCAACCCAACTCTTAGTCACAGAGCAAGTCCTACTGACATCAGGAGGCACAAGCCATGAGTGAGAAGCTGCAAATCAGATTCTATATTGCAGAAAGATCCCCAACACTTGCTAACACCCCATCACACCAACAGCAGAACTTAGAGCCTCACGGCTGTTTCACAGCAAAATGACATGTSAGAGGAGCTTCAGGAAAAAGAAAAGAAGTGCTCTAGAGTGCCAGCTCTGTGTAGCACCACTGTTCACAGGAGATATAATTTCTCCTTCCTCTGCAGGGAACGAGTAGGATAGGAACAACTGTTCCTGTTTTGTTGAACCTCACGCTGAGATTTCCTCCATCTGACAGAGCTCTGCAAACGCAGAGGAAGCCGGGGAATCCCTTTACTATCTCCAATCCATYGCTGCATGGAAAAAAAATATAGCTACAGGTTTCTCCTGCATCTCTTAAACAGAAGATGGTTAGCAACAACAGAAAGGACTGAGGTCAACAGCRAGACAATGCAGTTCACAATAAGAAAATACTAACATTTCTTTCCACTCCATAAATRTGAGTTTCTTCAAAAATAACTGCTACAGAAGAATTGMATTTCTCGGGYTCACGCTTGTAGTCATGCTGAAGYATAGCAGGATGATAGAAACACTAAYAGAAAAATGCTAGGTGTTTTCTTAGGATTATATGCTAAAAGGAATAAAAGGAGACCTCCTGCAGCAGGATCTCTCCAATATTGTTCCGAAGGTGGTGTTACCATACTGCCACTGCATCATTTTTCTAGTTAATTTTCAACTTATACTGCAAAAGAAGTTTTTGTGTGGAAATAAYCACAGAACAAACTTAAAGTTTAAAGTCTTAAGCTTGTTTTCAAGTGAACAAAGAATTAACAYAGTTCCCATTTTATTTCATTAAATATTTATCAGTTTTCTGGGTGATGGTGTAACTGCAAACAGACAGATTTCAAGAACTCCTTTTCTTTTGCCTAATACAGCTTTTAAACAGTAAAATATACCCAGCTCAACTGACAAGCTCCAGAAAACATTCTCCCCTATACCTAAACTTTTTATTAGAAAACATAATTTTGCTTGTCAGCATTCAAAAATCTAAGATAAAAAAGGCTGATCTAATGTGGCATTTAACAATGACAATCCTTGTCTGTGATTTATTACCATCAACCTACCAGGTACGTGCACAGATGGCTTCAGCCTCCAGCAGGTCAGTGATCCAGAAGGTCCAAGACGAGAAGTCAGGATCTAACTTACTGTTTTTCTTCTTCCGCTTAGCTCAAAAGATAGTTGCGCACTTCTTTTAAAGAAATATATGATGAAAAAATTATTATTCCCGTTATATACTGCTTCAAATATACCTGAATTGTAATGTACAGAAGTAAGGCAGAAAAAAAAAAGCCACCTCCAAGCAGCTCCGCACTTTATTTTCCACAGGACAGAAATGTTTTCCAGGTCGTTATTCCCAGTTTTCTGTTTCACTGCGCTACCTTATTCGGTTTGCTGTGCAGCCCTGGGCAGCACTGCACATTAACAGCAGCTGCCAGCAGCAGTTGGGCGGTCAGATTTATGCCTCCATCACCTCAAAGCAGTCAGGAGGAAGGGAAGCCGCTTTCTTGTCTCTTATAGCAACTGCCTAGGGAAAAATTAAGCACTTCGGACAGAGCCCAACAACTGTGTCTGCATTACCACACGCGGAGGGTTAAAGTCGCTTTTCCTGACACACAAACACCAAACATGAGCATTTCGGGGGATAATTTATTAATTATTCCCTCCAGAGCAGCCGCTGCAGCGGGCATCCTTCCCGACACACGCCTCTCGGGTACAAGGAAGCCGCGCTGCCCGCACGCCGCCCGCTCCGCCTCACGAGAGGTGGCCGGGGGAAATGCACCCGCTCRCCCGGGCCCCGGCCCCGCCGCCCTTACACCATCGACGACGAGGAAACCGCCCTCCGCCCCCGCGCAGACAGAGGAGCCGACCCCGCCGTTAACGGCGGCGCGGGGTCGGCGCCCGCCCGCCACCCTCGCGCGGCCGCGGCACTCACCGTGCGGAGAGCGCGCCCGGCGGCCCGCGCTGCTCACGGTGGCACATGGCGCGGCGGGCGCGGCCGCGAGCGGGGCGGGGCGGCCGTTGGCACCGCGCGCCCCGGGGCGGCCCTCGCGCGCCCCGCCCCAGCGGAGGAGGCGCCCGCGTCACGTGACGCGGCGGGCGGCGCGCGGCCGTTGGAGGCGGCTGAGGGCCGTTGGGGGCGGCGGGCGTTCCGTTGGGGTAGCGGTTCTTGGGCGCCTCCACACGGGGCCCGGTGCGGCCGCCCKGCGTGCGTGCCGGAGAAGGTGCTTGCTCCCCGCTGGGAACAAGTGCAGCGAGCGGGAGCTGCCCTGCGGCCACAGGCGGCACCGCGCGGGGCCCGCCGCGGGGGACAGTAACGGTCCGTACTGAACAGGAGCCCACGCGTGTCGTAGCTGAGCTCACTGCGCGTCCTCCTTCCGAGAGGGGGGAGGATGTGCGGGACAAATCACTTGGATCATTTCAGCAGGTGTAGAGATGGAATAATCTTCTAAATGTTATTAAAACATCAAATTCCCAAATCTTGCACCACACAGACACTTCTTCGTTAAGAGCTCATATAGCCTTTCCTCACACGGAGTAGAGTGATTTTTTTAAAAGCCCCTTGGGGAGAAAAAAATCAGCCAGAACCATGAAGACTCACTCTTSTCAGTTATTATGACTTACATGCCATAACAAATTGACTGAGCTTTATATATTGATTTTGTACATTTTCCATTTCAAACTGAGAGTCAACCAGAAAGGGTCAGTGATAGTGCAAAATATTTTTTTTTTAATGGAAAATCAGCCTGCTCTAGTAATTCCCGTGTTAGCAGGAGTACCATTAGAGCACTCACATTTACTTTGTGCCCCTGAAAAGGCTGTTAGTCCAACGGGGAGGGTGAGGAGAGGAGGTGTTAAGACATTTGCTACCATTGCTTCCCTAATTTCCCTGCTGTCTCATTCCATCCAAGCAGACCTTATGCCTTCCGAGGTCACTTCGTTTTCCTGTGCAAGGATTCCTTCCAAGAGTCCTCATGTTAAGGATGCTCTGAAGCACACGGCGTCCTTAAAGACCGACTGCATGGCTTTTAGAATGGTTATGTGGGAGAAGGAAGCAACACGAAGCAGTGAAATAGAGCAGAACACATTGCTGAATATAAATACATACTCAGTCCACAATCTTACGGTAGCCAGAGCTGCAAACCCTGAAACTCTTCTTTGTTGCTGGTTTTTTATTCAGGTTTAATTAGTTGGGATGATCATTCTACCAACGGTTCCATTTACCATGTGAAGGATGTAYGTAGCAATAGACAAACAGCACTGTCACTGTGTGCCTGTCACAGCTGCGAGTCACAATCTGTCCCTTGCAGGAATCTAAGAGCTTTTATCCTTTAGTAAAAAGTTTCCTATATTCATAGCTTTCCACTAAGCTTTTGCAGACTGAAACGTCCCAACGTAAGAGCCCGAGGTTAGAACATAGTGCCTTTAACTGCTCACATTAGCTTCTCTTCCTTGACCCCAGTGAGGTGGGATTACTTCTACACAAACTAGCCCCGAGCAAGGGCTGTGCGAGCGTTATTCAACTGCTTTTAGTGAATGAAGATTCCCACATGTTTTCCAGAACACCAGGTTTGCGCATTGGAAACAGCCCAGGCTAATGTTTTGGCTTCTCTGCTTTGTGGCAGCCTAGGAAAGGGCAAGAGTAATCACARTTATGGATAATGTAGGTGGATCACTTGGGAAAGGGAGGGTTAAGAGTGTGAAATACACAGCACAGCCTATTAGAAATGCTAGGGCAGAAGCAAAGGCTTCCTGACTCCAACTGCAGAAGAAACAACAACAAGTAAACCTCTACCGCATCCCTTACTAGCAAGGAACACGTTACCATGTGTCAGTAATTTGTAACGCTGGCCCTATTAGGGCTGTATTATGAGCATATTTTGACATAGACCCTTTTCCTCTTTACATTCTAGAGAGTTTCCCTTTATATTATCCAACTATTGCCTGGCACAGACTATACTGTCACAAACAAGTGGCAGAGTTGAGCTTGTCCCTTGGATGGTAAACTAGAGCACTGTTAGAGACCGACCAACCAGATGATATTTTACCCCCTGCTCTCTAGCATTCCTGCCCATAAATACATAGCATACCGTGCCRGGCAGCCAGATGCAGCTCAAAGAAATTCTGAAAGAAAAGGGCACCTGCTCATTATGCAGGAGGAGACTTTTCATCAGTTTTCTCCAAAGATAAATGATGTTTTAAACTAAAAAAGGAGCCTTAAAATTGATGTTTCCAGCTCAAAGCTGAAAATTTTCTCAAAGAAAACTGTTTTCTTATAGAACTCTGCTGCATTTAATTCAGATCCAGTAGACTTCTGTCTACAATTTGGCTTTAGTTTTGCAGGTTCAACTAAATGAGCAGATCTCAAACTTTAGTGGAGGATTCCTTTACCTTGCAACTGTTGGAGAATTCCTCTTGAATTGAACTGGGTCATGAGACCCAGTCAAAATAAAACTGGACCAACGTGAGCGAAAGACCACCAAGAGAACAGCAGAAACAAAGCAAAAAAAACCATGTTTGTGACCATTTCATAAGCAACTTGATACAAAGATCTGTTTATTACCCAACAGTGTGACAATATATACAAGACAGTGTGGAATGTGGCATTTACAGGGAATTTCATTATGACATGCACATATACTACTGAAGTTGTTCCAGAACATGTTAAGCTGAATAAATATTCCCTGCTTCAAAAAAATCAATTTTACATTTACATAAAAATATAATATTGCACTCTTTACAAGGCCAGCTACTTTGCATATTACTTTGAACAAGTGGAATTATGCTTTATAAAAATAAGCCTTTATGAGCAACACCCCAGACCAAGGAGCACAAAARCACCCCAAAACCACAAAATTTGTTTTATTTCTTTTAAATAATGCACATCACTTCAACATGAGCCAAAAAGCTTTTCAGTCTGTGCTTGACCTTACATTAACATTGGGATAATGAAAAACATCATTAAAGCCATCCCATACAAAGCTGCTACAATATATGCAATTTAAATTCAATTAATACAGTATG
This sequence comes from Eudromia elegans, assembly GCA_003342815.1. Lineage (NCBI taxonomy): Eukaryota > Metazoa > Chordata > Aves > Tinamiformes > Tinamidae > Eudromia > Eudromia elegans. The sequence goes on along the minus strand of PTEX01000055.1, from coordinate 3,871,628 downwards.
CAGCCACTTGMTTAATTAAATCAAAGATCAGTCTGTCACAGACTATGAGAAGACATTTTTAGATCAAGTTTTTCTAGTTTGAAAAGATTTTCAAATTGGGAAGTTTCTGTAAAGACTGTTTGGAATTTTCAAGGTACAGATCTCTTGTGTGCATCTTTGCYTCCTCACAACTTGATATTCTCAATTAGAGTTCAAGGCAGATGAACCTTACACATGAGAAGATACAGCAGGTCATCTGTGTGGCAAGAGTGGAATATGGAAATGATAAAAAGGCAAAACAAAAGATGAAGCTTATCAGGCTTAAGGAAAGGTTTTACAGATTACTCGCAGGTAAAGTGTGAATCAGGTTTRCARGCTTTAAAAYCCATCTATTGAACTGTTAACTTTTGATCTGGCCCAAGAGTTCAGTCTTCCAAACTTTCACAATGGAGAGTTATTATTTTTCTTATCAAACATAATAGCACCTAGGAATAAATAGCATATTTGCACAAGGTATGCATGTAAACTCTTCCAAATCATTTGATGCCTACAAACAGACATTAGTCAGGCAATTAGATTCAAACATTTTGCACTGTATTTAAGTCTAACGTCACCAAAATGGGAGCGCACCTGTACCTTCCTTTAATACCTTTTCTTTTTTTAAGAGCTCTGAAGGTAAGCTATAAATATATATGTATTTCCTGCCACAGACCCAAAATAGCTAGTGTTACAAATCTGTGGAGTTAACACTTTCCATTGGAGAAAACAAAACAAAACAAAACATCCCCCACAAAACCCTGATTTAACTATTGCTTCATGATGCCATGAGGTGTGTGCTCATCACAGAGACACACKAATTTTATTTTTGTCTGTTGTAAAGACTATTACCCTATCTCAGAGAAGACAGCAAAAATTACAAATATAAAGGTAACAGATTTTATCATTACAATACCATAAGAYGGTGCAAAAAGCACCTACAGAGTTGTTTGCTTCTCAAAAAAGCAATTTTGAGTCACCTTGGATTTTTAAGTTTTGGGTCAATTATCCCAGAGCCAGCAGTATCACACTCAACTAATCATGTATATATGTGCTGACATTCTGATAAATAAAGAACTTTACACTGTTGATATTTTAYAACAGAAAAGAAGGGTATGTCACTATTATCGATTCAATTGAAATTCTTGTGTCCATGAAGTAATTAAAAAAAATATTATTACATTGCAGCATTTTGACCTRTAGGTTAGAGCACTTATGTGCCACTTTGCTGGTATTAGAATATATGACCAGAGCTTCCTGTGACCTTAACACTCTTCAAATTTGTGCACAAGTATACACAATATTACAACAATCTTAGACTGCTTTTTTTTCCCCCTGCCCTCCAATTTCTTTATTCAGTCATTTTAAAGACATTTTATTTCAAAAATCCAGTTAAATAAAAGTTTCTGTAACCTATTTTGGATTTAAAGTGCATCAGAGATTTGAGTTAGCAGCAGAAATAGTCATCAGCCAGCTGCATAGCTGCTAAGGAATGAGTAGAACATGGGTAGCTTCAAGCGCTGCTGGTCCTTGCGACACCAACCTATAACATTTCCATCACTATTAGCTGTGAACAAGTGATGACCATCACAGGAAAACGTAAGGCTGAAAAAGAAGAAAACAACCTATTTTTGTATCACATGTGGCTATTTAAAATGGCAGAGAATATATTAAAAACAGTGAATGAGTACAGCCAACAAAAACTGGTTCCTGAGTAGGGGAATCCCAGCAGGTACTTCAGCTCAGTACTGTTTGCTAATACGTACTTAGATTTGCAATCAATCTGAACTGCAGCTCTGCCTAGTCATTTTGTGTGTCCTGCAGTTTGGAACACTCATTTATTTGCAGTGTCAGTCAGCTGTGCTGATCATACTCCCTGGGCTGCCCCTTCTGTCTTCTGAAACTCAGGCTGTCAGGTTTTGTGACACAGCATTGAACTTCTGTTCAGTTGAGTATTTCCTAAGCTGTAATAGCAGTAAAACTCTCCCATCAYGCCATGAATATTGTTAGAGAGCATGAAGAGCATCATCCATTTTCCATCTCATTTAAGCAGGCTTCTTTAAATTTTTCTGTAGCTACTAAATCACTATCAACCACCTTTGTGAAATGTTTCTTAGAGGAGGTAGCTGAATGACAGTAGCTGCTGTCAGAYAGGGCTTTTTGTTTCTAAAACCCAGTGATTAGTGGTTTGCTTTTTAAATGGTGTTCCAGCAGTGGTCACAACAAAGTCATCTGTTCAGTGAATTACTCTACAAAGGGACTGATGTGCCTCTGGGGATATGAAGAATTGGATGCTGTGTGTTCTGAAAACACTGACATGAGAATAATTCTGCTTACATAAATGGTCAAATGGACTCTAATGGTCAAAATTACACAAGCACTCTAAAATGGCAGCTTCAGCCCTACCTGAAATTTCATCTGCTGCTTTCTCCATTGTTTACCTCCAGCCTCAGAAAAAGTAGCTGGAGGAAATGCAATATCTTAATTTGCTTCTGAGGGAGTAAAAACCTCTTATGTCTACTCAAGTCTGCTCGGGTTAAGAGGTTATCTCCTGATTATTAAACAGCTCCTCGGGGAAAACACTAACCTTAGGAATAAAGAGCAGCTACTGTTCAGTATAAGAGAATCCTGCTAGTTTCAGTCTGTGTTTATCTTGCCCTGCTAGCAACAAAAACTAGTTAGTACTGCCATGACAAATAGAGTACATTTGTGTTCGTTTCACTTCCATGACTAATTAAAAGAACTGCATGCCTGTTGTCAGAAATGGTTTTTCACCCCATCTCCATGTCAATTCCATGTTCAATACTCAAGGCCAGTTTTTGGTCCTGGTTTCCAAGAAAAATAAACCTACTGCAAATTTAAAATATTTTTACCTTACAATAGGTTTGGCTGACTTTGAAAATGTTATTTCTCGCACTGGCTTCAAGTCCCACGTACTCCACAGTCTGAAAGAAAAAAATTTTCCTTCTCTTTTAATTTTCTTTAAAATATTTCAATGTTACATATAACTAACTTGAGCAACTTCTAGGTTTAGAAACTGGTCACTAGTTTGCCCAAATTCTTTAAAGCCAAAGAGCAGTGTGGCTGAGTCCACATACTCTCAAATTATGAACCAAATTCTGAAGCATTTTAATAGATACAGAAGTTCAAACGCTTACCTTACTACTCCATTTTCCAGGCCCCCTGCAATCACATTGACRGATATTCCTTCAGGCTGGTTGGAGAAGGCAACAGAGCAAATACTTTCCCTGCAGTGGACATGTCCCACGAGATCACCATTAACCGTCCAGAGTCTCAAGTCACTACCCCCTCCAACTGTAACGGAACAAAAATGACAATATTAGAAGAAACCTAAACTACAGTTAGAGCTATGAAACAGAAGCATAAAAAAGAAAAATATCAACTTCTCAAGGGATCAGAAGGTCTAAGGTGGTTCCAGTSCCATATGCCGCAGCATGCGGAGCCTTTCTGCTTCTGTCATGGTGAGCATGCCTACCACCAAGCCACCATAAAGTGGTTTAAAAGCTATCACTTCAGATCTGTGGGACACTGCACTTAAATTCTAAGCAAATTTATTTTCAATGACCAATTTTCATGTACTAAGGAAATGCTAAGAGGGAATTCATATCAGCTATTTTAAGCAGCCAGTTCTTGAACCATAAGTTTGAGCTATTCGAATTTMACGTGTTAAAGCATTAGCTATAGACCATATAGCTATGCTCCACTCAAACTACTCTCTAATCATTTAGGGAGAAATTCATATGTTTCTATATGAAGACCTTTGCCTCAAAACAACTTTTTTTKACCCTCAAACGTACCTGAATCACAGACTGTTGCAATATCACCAGTTGTTTCACTAGCTGAAACTGCCGTCACAGGACTCTTGTGTCCGGCCAGACTCTGGACATAGCACAGCCTGAACAAAAGCAGAACAAGCCCAGAGCTCAGACTCAAACACAGAAAAAGTTCTTAAAAAAATTATCTTCACGGTTATCTTCACTTCAAGCAAYATTCCACATAACAACATTATTTATATTCATTCTAGAATTCCACTACACTTGGTGGGATGAAAACAGWAAGGCTTTGCTTTACGTTGATATACATAGAACATTTCTGTAAAGAGTAAAGATACCAAGAAGCTGAAAAATCAGAATTTACAAGCCAAYCAACAGAAAAATGTGTATGTACACACTTATACCTGTTCAAATCCCAAATAATGCAGGTTCCATCTTTGCTGACACTTATCATTATACTGTAGGGTTTGCACACAAACAAGCTTGTTATCGCTGCCGTGTGCCCGTACAGATGGACTTGTGACTCCATTTCTATCTCAGAAGGCTGAAAAACATCAAAACGTAATGTGAAGTCAGAAAGCGGACAAGTTTGATTCTCTGACTTCCACAGATGATTCCCATCGCTYTTAAGGGAATCTGTTTAACATTGCTGTTAACACCTGGTTTAATGCTTCATATGTGATAAGCATACAAATCTTTAACATTAGTGTTCATGTTTTTTGCTTCTAGAGCTTTAGTCTATGCAAATACTTGGACATAACCCAATGAACTGAGGTGTGACCTGTGAAGAGGTACTGTACTTTGTCTCAGCTACAGACCTTGAAATTAGCTGATTCATTTCAGTTCTTTTCTGCAAGACTGTGCTCTTTCTACATGATAGAGCGATGACAGAGTCCTCAATGTTTTAGTTATCTACAGAATGCACTTGGAAAAGGAGAGGGGGAGAAGAACAGCTCAGCAAGCAGTACACAGTGTGTATGATAAATTACTGGGAATTCCTCAAGCTGGAAAAATATGCAAGAAATCAAAAACCTTGAAATTGCTAGAAAAGAGCAGCAAATTGAACACTGAGCACAAGTTGTGCAAGGTATTCAATTTCTGTCATTTGAAGCAATTCACACTTCCCAAAACCTTGCTATAAATTGAAAGGGCTGCTTAATCAGAACTGCAAGACTTTAATTTTTTTAAAAAAAACAACCCTAAAAGTCTTATCTCTGTACAACAACAAAATGTATGAAAGGAAAGTTTTTCTGCTGTATTTCTTCATATGCAGTAGACCACCTCGTCCCTCATTTGTTTGAGGGTATAAGACAAATATAATAGGACTATAAACTTGAAAGTAGACACGAAAAAATTAAAATATCCAGACACTTTGCTCTTACTTCACATTTTTTTTTTTGTGCTAAAAGAAGTGATCTGTGCAATACTGCAACAGTATCTGAGCAGAAGATTAATGTTTAATGCTCATGGCAAATGAGTATCTTAACGAAGTTACACTGAAGAAAATATGTCATTGTGTTCCTCCTGTAGTGCATCTTCTCCAGTGAAACATACATACAACAGCATCCAGCTGTCATTCTAGAAACAGTGTGCTCTCTCAGACATACAGATCCTTTCTTAATCTTTAGTCATTTTAGGAAAAAACATATCAAACTTTTTTCATTATAGGAGAATAAGTCAAGATGCCCAGTTCTCTCATGGACAATTGATTCTGATCTCTTATTGTGYTCCTCCCAACCCTTTTATGTGGTTGCCTGTTGCTCTACATTTCAACACCTGAATCCAAATCAGAAGTCACATTTAGCAGCTTGTCACTATAGCACCGATTGCAATGGTTCACCAATCCTTTAYTTGGTTATTGTAACATAAAATAAGACAAGCTTGAATTTTAGCACAAGCTATATTCTTAAATATGAAACAATTGCTTCACGCCTAAAATGCCATGTCCTTTCTTTCCAGCTTGCTTTTAGATGACCACTGAAATAGTATCTAGACGAAAGAAAGCACATGTTTACATATCTAAGTAGTGGCTCTTTCTAGTGGTTTTACCTAGATGATTAAAGCACTTGCATGGATAATTTAGATGGACACTGTGCTGTTTTACTCTCCAACAAATTATTTAAATGCTTCTCTTTCTGCTTACAAGACCACCATAGCAGTCAAAAAGTAAAAGCAAGAATAAGTCACTGGGCAAAACCTGAGACACTGGGCCAAGTTTTTCCATGAAGRTATCATTTATCAAGATATATCACAAAGAGCTTTTTTATTTTAAGCTATCTAATAACTAGAAAAAAAACAGACCAGTTGAAGTACAATAGGGAACCATTTTTGATTTCTGACAGCATGGCTCTTTGGACTCATATCCCATGAGCCACATGCCAGTATTACCTATGCATTAAATTTATAGAAACGTGAATTAGGCCAGAGTGTTCACGTTTGAAGTACTTCATTATAACAGACTGTTTACCATCACTGCACAGCTGRCTAGGTGCATACAGAACAGATGCTAGAAAGCACATTTACATTCCCCACAGCCTCAGCTCAGATAACTGACTTAACAGGAACTAAAAATTGGCAGCAAGGTCAGGCCGCCCAGGGCATGTAAAACTGTCAGTGCTGAGGAGTTCAGCAGAGATCATCTGAAAAAAAAAAAGAAAAAAAAAAGAAAAAAAAGAGACATCTGTGCAGCAAGCAAACTCTAACACAAATCACTTGTTTTTAGGAAACACGTGGGACTTAATCATAAGGAATGCAGCTTTGCATAGGGAGCCAGAGAGTTTCAGCCCCAAACCTTAGCCTGAGCTTACAGCTGGGTGTATAGTCAATTCTGTGTGAAAATGACACCTAAATCAATGCTAGCTGTACATGAACAAGAAAATTAAGATTCCCACTTAAATATACATGCTAAGGTAAAAACCTAGCAGTATCAGACAGCATCATTCAGAAATAAATACTAAAAAAAGGACTTGATCTTTTAAAGAAAAGCTACAAACTCCCCCCTGCTTTCCTTGTTAAAAACAGAACAAAAATAGTGAACATTCCTAAATCTTTAAATACAAATTTTGAAGATACTTACTGTATTGCTTGTGAATCTGTTCATATATGCTGTGATGACGCCAGATTTGCTGCCTGTGAAAAGCTGGCAACTGTCTGGCACCCATGCACAACTTGTTACCTTGAAAAAGAACAAAAAAGCAGAAAAAAGCGTTAAAACAGATGCTATTTAACTGCTGTTTTCATTATGGTGTAGCATTTGGTTGTGCTTTTCACTGATTATCCTAAGAAAAAAAAACATTAAAATATCTAAGCTAAAAAAGAGATCCAAGACTTGCTATGATTTCAGAATCATAACAGACTAAGATTCTYACCTGATGGAATTGTGAGCTCTGTATGAAATTGACTGGAGGCTCGCTTTGCTTGCTCTTCAGTCTTAAAATGTTATCAGCGTACCCCCAGCTCAAAATTGCTGACCACTGAATATCAGTGCTGTGCATGCTTCTCACGCCTGAGAAAAGGTACAAAAAAACTGTCACATGACAGCAGCAGTGTCACTGACAGTGAAAATTCAAAGTGACATTTCTGCTAGGCTATAACCATAGGGTACCAAAAATATAGATTTCAGAGATAGGGTTATAGAGACCACTGAATGTTTATACAATTTGTAACATGGACAATGAAATGTTGCATCTTGAGGGAGAAGAAGAGGAAGAGCTTGACAATACTTCCTATCAGCTAGAGGTAGATTATTCATAATTTCTGAAGGAGAATTTTATTTATTTTTGAGAACTAGAAGCGAAGTTTTCAATGGAACACTTAGGTTTAAGACGTTCAGTAGCCAAATTGAAGCTGCTGGAAGTGTAAGTTATTTTAAAGAAAAACTACTTAAAGCTTAATTACTAGATTCCTCTAGTCTTGAAAAATCAAAAGTCAAATCCATTCATCCAGGAAAGATATTACACATGTAAAAGTTGTTCATAGTTCTTGACTAAACAGAATAAATCTGAGGGAGTTGCTGGAGACTAACAGTAGGATTAGATTTATGTATTTTATGGCTAACTTTTGAGGGAAATACAAAGCAAAGGTGCTCATACCCTGCTCCTTGCTATATATCATCAAAAGGCAAAACTTGCGGGACAAAGCACAGATAGCTTTGGTTGGCAAGGCCTGAAGAGACCCAAATCTTTCTCCATTTGGTTGGCTAAAGCATACGACAGGATCTGGAGCACTTGGGGAACCGACATATTCTCCCCACTTCAAGCCTTTTATCCATGGTAATGGACTCTGAAACAAATACAAATAATGTTCACACTAAAAGTAGGTAAAAGCCAAATAACTTATTAAACCAAATTATTCATGTTAATTCTCAAAAATGTTCAGGAAGGGATTATCAAAGTATTTTAAAACACTAGGAAAACAGGTAAAAAACTCGGCAGTATCATCAGCTAAACTTAGTTTTGAGTTCTCAGTTGTCTAAGGGCTGTGATAGAAAGCTAACACTGTAGATAATGCTGTGATAAGTTCCGATTTCTCTGTGTCCAAGAATCCCATTTATCACTTCATTTTACAAAAAAAAGTCTGAGGTAAAGAAGGTGGACCTGTCCTACAGACATTGATGTTGGTGCAAAGAATCAAAATATATACTTGTCTACCCTAGGTTTGTACACACAACTGAATTCATCATTGAAAGCATAAAACTAGCCAAGTGAAGAGCTCTCTAGCTCTTTGCTTTAACCAAGATGAATTCAGATCTACTTTACTTTATGGCATCCAATATATCATTAATATGTAAGAATAATTTTTCATTAGTGCWTCACTAATTCTGTATTTTCTTCATAGTACAGTTCTGTTAGTAAGCTGCAGTTGAAGCAACAGTCACTGAAATGTTCTAGCTGTAACAGGAAATAGGTGAACTACTGATTTAGTAATTAAAATTCCTGGGTTCTCTGGGTGACCAGCACCCTTTGGGATGCTGAAACACTAGGTTCTTTTTATTATATCCAAGAAATCAGAAGACTAGTTTTGACTGAGACATTTGTGTGTATATATACACATATATATATRTATGTATGTATATACACACACACCAAGCTAGAACTAAAGATACTACAGGCATCTTATTCAATTGAATGAGAAAATACRCACTTCTTAGTGTAAATGTGCCTGTAAGTGAGGTTACTTATCTTCTATGATTTGTTCCAGCTCTTAGTGGCAAGTATGCTGGTAAGGATGTGCTGAAAACGCTAAACTTAATTCTTAAGGCCCCACATATAAATCCTCATGTCAGGTAAATTAGGTAGATAATTATGAAAAAGCCTATTTTTCTGTAGACAGTTTTTGCAAGAGGCATGAAGCAGAACCTCTGAAACCTCTTGTCTGTGGTAACACACCTTGTATAACCATTCCCAAAAAGGAGTTTAAGTTTGCAGAATCAGTCATATGTGRCTCTGCTGGATGCAGGGGTAAGGAAGGTGAATAGGGAGAAGGGACAAAAACCACATTTCTCTTTTGCTGGACTAAGAGGAAGGGAAGAATGAGCCAGTCTTTTCCCATCGTGCTAAGAACAAACAGTTTGCTAGACAGTTTTTTAGTTGACATCTTCTAGGTAATGGGGAAAAAAGTCTGGAACAAAAGAGGATACAATGCCAATTTTCAAAAAAGAGTGAAAGTATATATGTTATTTTCACCTACTTTGATGTAAACATAAAGTTACAACAATCGTACATGGATATTAACTGAACGATCATGTGAACCAAAATGACATACTGGATATACTATTTCTTTAGTATGCTCTCTGGTTTCTCTAAAAGCAAACTGTACTAATAATCCCATGGCAGCAGGAAGCTCTCCTTCTATGATGAGCCTGGATCCRGCTCTGCTAACATGTGCTGCATGGAACAGCTGGCGAGGCGTTTGTCCGTATGTTTTTATCATTGTTTCCAGAGCTCTTCTCTGAACAGGATCTTCAACTGCAGAAACATCCATCCCAAAATATGTCTAGAGAACAGGGTGGGAAACAAGAGTACAGTTCAGAAATTGATTTTTGGGAAAGATTTCCAAACATATACATACAAGTTTAGAGCAAAAYTTTTTTTGTTGTTAAGGCTAGCCAGAAGCCATCCAGCAGTGGCTGTACCAATTAAAGAGATCTGAAAACAGTAAACTTTCCTTAGCTGCTCCAACATGTACTTCTTGAGTACRTTCTATCAAAGACTTTTTTAGAAGACCTTYAGCTGTGCAAAAATAGAAGGGCTTCTGATAAAGTTTTTCTGTAAATCCTTTTTTGTTACTATATTAGGGCTTCAGTTTGGAAGAAGTAAGAGCTTCCCTATTTTAGGAATTAAAATTCTTTTCTTTCTCTTCTCATACTGAAGATGAGCCACACTTTAATTGCATACCACATCCTTCTCAGTCACACCAACAAARGACTTGACTTTCCACTTCAAAAAACCATAAACATATTCAATGTTATGGTTATGGTTACATATTCAATAACTTAGTATTTGAAGTACCAGATAGTAACCTAATAAATACTTAGAAGTGAGTGAGGAAGACACTCAAAGGAAGACATTCGGGTGACTATTTGAAAGGAAAAAAGCCAGCACTATTTAACATGACTGCCAGGAGCTCCTTGACAGCTGCACAGAGCCTGCTACGCAGGATTTGAAAATTTTGAAATAGTATGGCACCACCACCATTTTGAAAATAGTATGGCACGGTTGAGCAGATTATACGATACTAAGGATTTAGCATATTAAATAATACAATCCAAAGTCTCAAATGTTGCAGTTAGGTAAGGAGTGATGGTCTGTAAAATCTTTATATTGAAGAACTACTTCCCTAATCTGAAATTAGATTTACTGAGAGAAAATTTTTACTAACTGGACAAACCACAGGCAAGCAAATAGAAAGAATTAACACAAATACTGAATTCAAACCGAACTATTTGACATTATCAGAAGTTGCATCAGAATCTTCCCAAATTAAAGGATTTTTGAATGAGGAAGCAGCAGCTGTATGGACACAGGGGTGTCCAGAGACATACACACACAAGGTTCTTATACACAATTCCAAAAAAGCTAGCTATTCTGAAGGGAAGAACAAAAAGCACACCATCCCACAAAATGCAGCACACAATTACATCCTGCCTATCTCTAGGCAGGAAGGATTGGTGCAGATTCACTAAGTAGACTACCAAACCCTACGATCTTATCAGTAATGCCTTGAAGTGCTTAAAGTCTTCCCTTACCGCTCAATAGTTCTAGAGAAAGAAAACTGCACTATGCTGAATATTTTCCAAATAAATCAGGCTGCACTGCTTCCACCATTAAGCTACAATATGCAATGAGTAAGTGTGCCGTTTGACAGGTACTTACTGCAGGATGAAAAACATTAATAGCCTGAACAGAGGCCTTGCCTTTCTGYTTATAACCAAACACTAAGTCGATCCAGTGACAGATTGTCTGGGAAACATGGTCAGACTCCAAAGCCTGACGATGGATCAAGATGAACAGACGGGGATCATTGCGAGCCCACGGTGGAAGGTTGACGTGGTTTACTCTATCACCATTTTGACGCACTCCAAAGTCAAAACCTAGAAAAAGGGGAATAAGCACTTCAACATCTTGGTTTACAGTGACTTTGAAAGGTCTTTATAGGGTTCTATGAATGCTAACGATTAGTCTCAGTGGTTATTTAATCAAAGTAGTTGTTAACAAGACACACACACACACTTGCACATTCATTAGAAGCACTTGCGCTTTCATTAAAARCACAGAATCACCCACATAGTGAGTTTTATGAACATATCTGAAGCCCTACATGACAGCTTTTGCAACATAACCCCAAAATTCATGCCAGATATTTCCCACACATCTATTGTCTACCCAATTTAATCAAGGGACATAAATGTTCTCAGTTTCAACCCACGGTCTGAATGCTAAGGCTGGTTTTGGTATGTAGTTTTGGTATGCTCTTAGTATACCTTCTCTGTTAACTAGAAAGTCTGGAAGGTAGAAAAATTCTGGGATAAGTTCCTTTACGTCAGTCATTGATTCATAGGAAGAGAGGCGCCAGGTTGTGTTGGTAGAGTGAAAAGTTCTGTCTGGGATGTCAAAACTTTGATCTGTAAAGAAATCCAAACTGAATTTGTTACATCGATGACAGACACGGTACCAGTTGCACATCTGCAACTTCAATAAAGTAACTGCTCACCAGTTAGCTGAGAACATTTAGAATTCTTTTGTTTCAATTACTGATGTTACACATGGACTGAACTTAAATAAAGGTCAGTTTTTTAAATATACACTGAAATGTATAGGTATATGATTTAGCTTGATAATTTCTGAGTGTGTCCATTGGGAGAACACACTCAGCAATTTGGAGTGGATAAACTACTCGGAAACAAAGCAATGTAGGGCTTTCCTGGGTCACTGAGACTAGATCTARATATGAAAGGCAAGTGCAAACAAAAGTAATCTTACCTTGATAAGCTAAAAACATTTTAGTGAATGGTGGCAACCTAACCAGGAAATGAAGCACAGTTCCACTGTTGGAGTAATGAGATCCATAGTGATAAGGTTGCACAGGGGGCATGGGATCATCTTCTCTTGCTCCTTTACGATACTCTTCTTCCAAATACTACAGCAGTAGGAAAAAACATCACCAATCTGTTTAGATCTCAACACAGATGACTTGCCTTTGTTATAAGGCACAAATGCTGCAATTGCTTGCATGATGTTTCAACCCTTCAGCTCATCAGAAACTGATATCTACTTAATACTATCATATCTTTATCTAAAGGTGGCGCTCATCTTCACAGTCTGCTGTAAGATGCAACTTTTTGAAGCACCTATCCAGTTTTGACACCTAAGATATGCCATTCAAATACTATTCYGGCAACTATTCTGAAAGCCCATTTGAACTATTAAGCATCCTCTTCTAAAAATAGAAATTTAAATCTAAAAAGCTTTCAACTCCCCCACATGCACTCTACATTTGAAGCTCAACTCAGTTTCCAGACTCAGTTTCGCAATCCAGACAGTTTGGCACTTTACAAAAGCTATAAAAATGCTMTGTTGACACCAGAAAAATAAAAGAAAATCCAAGTCCCTCCATTCCAGCAACAAGGAGAATGAAAGTTTGCCTAAGTTGTTTAGGAATAAAACTGATCTTTAAATGAAGATAAGCTCTAAAGTGACTTGGGATCAGATACATATTAAGAAGTGGTCACTCAAGGCCTTTGATGCTCTAGCCAGGTGTCTAAACACACTTCAAGTGAATGTAAGTGACCTTCTCTGCAGTTTTTATTTACTTCTGCATTGCTTTTCTTGCTTTCCAACACTAATGAGTCACTAAGCAGGCTTTCAATATTAAATGGAGGAAATTTTTTATGTGTATTTCTTGCCTCGGATGCAATTTCTCTGAGGAGAAAGCCCCAGGCCATAATATAGATACAAATCTGAAGGTCCAATTAGATGCTTTTCCGTCCCAGTACATCATTTCTTAGAGCAACAGGCAAAAGAATTCTCAGAAAACATATACACACATATACAGGAAAATTACTAAATCCAGAATTATCTTAATTACCTTATAAGTATCCACATAACGATCCTCCTTTTCCTTAGACTGCACAGCAATGGGCTTGACCAGATTTCTGTAATGCAAAAAGTACTGGTATCTTGTCATTTCTATTATGATKTTGATGCACATCATTTAATAATGCATTACCAAGAAAAATGTCTTTTGGAACATGAAATGGAAAAGAGCAAAATTTAAAAACAACACTTTGTGAAAGAGTTTAAGAAAGAGTACAGGCCACATTCAGTTAGTGCTAAAAGCAAATTCAAATCCACATGCTACCCACAGCCAAAGTGACAGACAAGCCAGTGCACTCAGAGACTCTTTTTCAAATCAGGGGCACCACTTAATAGAGACTTTGTGTCACCACTGCTAAATCACCTTAATTTATTAGGATGGGACAGCTCACTTAACACTATTTACAGTCAAGGCAATATGATTTTGTAACTGGCAAAGCTATTTACAATATTATTTCTTCTTCTATTTAACTTTCAGTAATTTGTCCAGAAGTCTTTAGTCATGAATTTAAATGTGGCCACTATTTAACCACTATTTAAATCAGTAGACTATGTTWATCGTAACATTCAAGACAGTAGATGACAAGCCAAATTAAAAACAACCCGTTACGTACTTGTTTCTTGTCATTTCATTTAAATGGTGAGCAAACACTCACTGCAGAAAACCCAAGTTACTAAGGATGAGGCTTATTCCTCAATAGTTCCATTCATCTGTGTGCACCATTTAGTACAATGAAGTTAGAGTTATCCTGAAATAATCAATTCAATTATATAGAAGTAACCAGTTCCAAGCTTTTCATATTACCTATATACTGATGGATCATTTAGGTCCAGTGTTTCATTGGTGTAGTCAGAAAGTATAAAGGGAAATACTGGATACTGCATGAGGTCATTGAAGGAGCGGCCCGCATGTTTGTTTAAATGAGTCAGGTATTCAAAGTTAGTAATCTGTCCTGTGCACCAGAGGTGGGTCAAAGCAGTAATGTTTCCGTATTCCAAAAGGTTAGGCAAATTGTTAGTTAAGATGTTGTGGTACACATCATCGCGGACCTAGAAGAAAATACCACAGATTAAATCATAACTTCTAAAAAGCTTCAAACCACCAGATTCACTAAGTTTTTTCTCATTTACAAATTTTCAGAGATCTGTTGTAATGAAATAATGCTCAGTATTACTAAGTTTTTCCAGTCATCTTGATGCATCAAAGATCCATTTTGCAGTGCGATAGTGTTTGTCTAAAGGCCTGGCTGAGCACAGTTGTCAATGTCAATGGTATTAAGCAGAACTCAATATTAGTCCATGCAACAGATCTCCTTAAAAACTAACCCATGAATATATATTAAGAAATAGCAAAGCGTTTTCATTATTATGCAATCAATGCACATTACCTTTGTATTATCAAAAGCCAACAGTAAGGTTCTGCCATTTGTTAAAAATATTTCCACAGCATTGTCTCTCAGCTGCCACCATCGCTTATGAACTTCCTTTATTTCCTCATAGGTCCAAGAAAAGGATGCTGGTTCAGTTTCTCCATGAAAACTCTGAGAAATGTACCATTGAAAAAGAGTATTTAAGCAGCAGCTTTTGTAAACAGGAAATCCCTCCTCAACAGGACCAGYTGATAGCTATACAGCATATATTAAGGTAGACTTGGATAATTTTTCTGTAATGCTCTAAGGCATTACTGTGATTTTCTTTGTATGCATTTCCCAACCAGTTGTGGTTCCAGTTCTTCATATAAAACAGCTCTCTCCCCACAGGTTAAGAAGGGAGCATTCAAAATGATGAGAAATCCATGTAACCATGATCCTCTAGAGTACAGCAGAAATTTATATGTTTGAGAGTTTCTGCACTGTACTTCTTAGTTCCCAAGCTTCCAGTAAGACTGCTTCAGTGAGCTCTGTGCATTTGTGCCAYATTCCATTCAAGGTGAACTCTGGAGTGATTGAGAACAACGTCCGGAGGACTCCCAAAATTATCCCCTCCTCACTCCTTCCCAGCCTACCTAACTGAATCTTCCCGTCTTGTTTCTGTGCATGCTGCCATCTCCAACTCCACAGCCAGTCTGAGAGAGGCAACGTTAAACCCAAACTGATCAGCTTGGCTGACCCTGTCCGGAGATCTCTAACCAGTGCTATGGCAATCTTAGTAACAGTAGAGAGGAGCGAGGCCCTGGAAGAGCTCAGTGTGCACAGCATACTCACAGGATTCTCAATGGTGTCCGAGGCATTGTCTTCAACAAAATACATGCCACACTTTCCTGAAGGGAAAAAGTGGCAGAGAGCTCTATGAAGTTATTCGCATATTGTATCTTTACACAAGCATTCGCTGTCGAGGTTTTAAGAGTTATATAAACAGTATGTAGACAAGGCTGTACTTGACAGAAACAGAATTTTTCATTCCATCTCTTTAGGCCACAGTTTTCACCTAACTATAGGCCAAAGAGAACACATGCAAACAACAGAAAAGGGAGAAGTTAGCTACAGGATATAATTCTTGGTAAGTTCAGCAATCATTCAGCTATTTAGCAGGAACTTTCCTCCAACACGTCCATGACAATTAAGTTATCTTTTCAGAAGAAAAATAAGAAAAATACCTGCAAACAGACAACTTGGCATTTAGTGCAGAAARAGAGATATTTGTGAAGACAGAAAATTCTACTTACCTAGCAACAGTTCCCCAGCAGTCTCTCTAGAAGGTGCTACACTGATACATCTTCGATTAACTCTGAAATATATTTCAAAGTTGTGTTGCTTGCTGGCTCATGTMTTATTTTTACACTCAGCTAAAGCTAACTATCTCCAAGAAAGACCTTAGAACTCTATCAGCTTAAGAGTTCAAATTCAAAAAGGAGAAAGAAAATAGATCCTCAACCTTCTAAACTTTCACACAAGTGTATTTGTTTTTTAATCTATTGCTATGTTCTCTGCTGTTATTTTAGAGAGAGTTAGATAGTCAATTGACATAACTGGAAGATCAAGTTAAGCATAATTTATAAAAAGCCTGAAGGATGAAGGTAATTAATTTACTTTTGAACTCTGATGGAAAGACCTACCAGACCATCTTGCAATGCACATAATACATACAGGTGATAGGTAATAAAACACCATGAGATTATCCCATAGAAGGCCCATCCCATATCATCACACCAGACAGTTGCCTCTACTGATTTTGAAGATAAAAAGATACTGTGTATAAGGGTCAGAAAGCCCACATCTTTGTAACTTATCTTTCTTGTGAATGTAGCAAATAAAGCCTACAATATTTAATATCTGTCTCCTTTATCTCACTCTTAAAATATTTARAGAGAAATTACATCAATGAGGACTTATCCTTTCTAACACGGAAAATAGTTTATCTTCCCCCAAACCTACCTTATATGCTCACTTGCTGCTTTGTCCTTTACAGTAGAAGAGTGAGAAGAATATGTTTTGTCTTCAAATAGGTAAGACAATGGAGGTTTGATCATGCCTATTAGGAGGGGAAAAAAGAAAAAAACCAAACACTTAAACACTAGAAAACTCTTATTCATGACAACTCAGATATAATCCTACAACACTTAGTAACAGTAATCTTGCTATAGTTACCTTCCTGCTTCTGCCTATCTGGGAGAAGGTACTTATTTGGTATAGTTAAATAGCACCTCTGCAATCGCCGCCTCTCTCTATTTGGGCCCTCTGTTGGATCCAATTGCCAAGAAGTTGGGTAATACACTGGGTCATACCAGAGTGCTCTGGGGAAAAAAAAAAGTTAATTTTGGGCAACAAAGGCAGTATATATGCTTACTTATTCCATTTTTCTTTAAATGGTAGGAAGGCAGAAGTTGCACAGTAGTACACAGCAATTACTTCAGAGGAAAAGTAAACCAACACACACCTCATACCTGAATTCTGCAGTTCTTTATCTTCTTGACCAACTGCTAACTACTTATCAGCTACTTACTGTAAGACTCAAGTTGCTRACTCCTATGATGGCAGAGATGCAAGGTATCTAATACAATATCAAGATATATCARCTGCTCTAAGATGACCTAATGCTCAACTACTTTAAATATGACTTATATGCAAGTTCTGCAGTGGCAAAACTACTGTAGTTCCTTGTCAAAATTTAGATGATRTTCAGTGTCTCTTGTTCTAGGCAGAAAAGTGAACCTGTTATTTCTAAGCCAATATTACAGTGACTGGCATTAGAAAAAAAGTAGTAATTCAATATAGTGCAAGGTATGAAATCCCTTATACTATTCACTTCTTTCTGTTACACACACCAAAACAAAAGTCTGACAAAAGTATTTGTTTAAAAGGCAGAAATACCACTTGGCTGCCCACCTGAAAAATAGGAGAATAAGTTATATATTTTATCAGCTGAGCAGTCTGATGATTAGGCAAAAKTCATTTTAATTTTAATATCGTCTACATTTCAAGTGCTTCTAACTTGAATGATAAGCACATGGAGTGCCGCAGGACAGTCTGCAATGAATAACTCACCGATCGTGGGTAAGCTGCTGAACAAGTTCCTGCCAGTGTCTGCTGGCACTCAGCTCTGCCTTATACATTCCCCTGATGTGCTGGATCACTTTCTTCCTTTCCATTCCTTGGGACAGTGAAACAGCCTGTGTGATGTCTCCAGCTATTTTGGAAATATCTTTTGATTTTGTATCCAGACGTTGAAAGAGACTGGGGAGGTGGGAGAGGAGAGGAAACAAGGAGGAAAAAGCTGCATTTTAAAATGCCAAGTCAGCAAACTGAAACAGGTAGGGAGGCCACCCCAAAATCCTTAAAGTTCCACCAGTTTGGCAGTAGATYTCCAGAGCTCCTGTCACAGCAAATTCACAGCTACTTGATCTATATTTGCATTTGCGATATTCAAAAACACCCCCAAATTATTAACTGCAACTATCAAAGAAATGTCAGTATGATCAAAAGATTGATGATTAATTATTAAGGACCAAGGCTTAATGTACACATGTTACATTAAAGTTCTGAAGAACACTCATTTAGTACTGCTCAAGTTTAAGTTATTGAAAATAATAAAGTCAAAATGACCATACCCTCACTCAAGATGTTTTGATAATAGGATACTAAATATCTCAAAGCTAACACTACTGTTGATACGAAAGACATGTTTAAGACTCACTCAGGCAACTTTGCAATGAGATGTGCTGAATACCCTTTCCAAGGTCCTTTAAGCACTTCTAAGAAAAGACTTACTTTTGCTGATTATTTGCCATAGTCTTCTCCCAAGCAGCTTTGTTCACACCCTCTTCCATCTCGTATTTCTTCTGATCCTAAAACACAAAAGTTAAGCTGGAAGGAAACAGAGGCTACAGAAATTATAAAAGGAGAAGTGAAAAAAAACTATCATTTGCCAAAATCATTTCAGAATTTAAAATCATAAATGGTTTTGAAAACTTTCTTTTTTAAAAGTCTTTCAGTTACATTTTGATGCCATTTTATAATTTTGCAAGAAGCCATACAAGTTTTTGCTCYGACAACAAAAGTTACTAAAAAGCTTATTCTGAACTACTGTCTCGGCTTTGGTAAACTCATCTGCTTTGAGAGAGCATTAACATGTGAGCTGTTGAAGTGTTAAGCAGGTGTAACATTTTGAACTCAAAGAATTGCAAAAAGCATGAGCAATGCTCAAATTAAAACACAGCTACTGTCTTGGGGAGGGGCAGCAGCAAGGGGGAATTGTTCCCCATACAAGAGATACAAATCCCTAAAATATATCTCATTTTTGAAGCAACGTTTTTAGTCACAAACCTCTTTCAAAGCTTTCATTAGATCTGGTTTTGGTGGTGGACTGAGAGGGATGCTCTTGTAGCCACAATTTTTTAATACATTCAGAAAGTCTCCTGCTGCTCTTTGTTCTTCTTTGTTCATTTCATCACCATGATTATACATTAGCTCATGTAAGTAGAGCACTAATTTAGGTCCATGCTAGAAGGTGAACAGAAGGAAAAATGGGAAGGGCTTAGTCATTCAGTTCTGAAATACAATACTGAGCATTCCCATTCCCCATCCCCTTCCAAATCTAGTGTCTTCTCTAGTCAGCCTGGATGCATTTCTTTAAATGGCAGAAAAAAACAGAAATGGATGCTCTGAAGTCTCAAGGTAAACTTTTCTAAAACTAGAAGAGAGARCCTGCTGAATTTTCTAAACATCTTACTTTTGAATGGCCTATGGCAACACTGAGCTTCCTTGTCAAACACAGTTAACTCAGCTCCTTCTGCAGCCTTGCTCACATTTCAGGAAATATGTGCCAGAGGCCATGAATTTTGCCTGCTTAAAATACTTGTCCCTTTTGCACCTAGACTTTTTTTTTTGAAAGAGAGATATTAATAAAAGTAAGTAGACACAGGCAAAGACACTCAACATGACACTCCCCAAAGAAGCCATTGCTGTGTCTCTCTTCTTTCATTACTGGTGAAACTGTTACGCAGCTGAGATGCACGTGTTCAGAAATGCAGAAGGGTCACAGTATCATCTAGTAACAAGTACTTTCACTCTTCACTGTTCTGTCTGTGGTCTATGTTGCCTATGTCTACTTACTTTTATTAATATCTGCTATTTTATGTMAAAAATTCCTCCATCTCCTGAAGAACTCTAGCAGTAACATTCCCACCCAATTCCTGCTCATAAGCAATCTAAAAAATGCCTTCTCAGGCTTACACTGGAACTGACTCTGCACAATACCAAGACAATTTTTCCTGACAAATCCAGAAATACAAGGGCTGTCCCTCAGACCAATTTTCACGACAGACAGTTCTAAATAACTTTAGATTTTAAATCAGGATTTTTGAATACAAGTTCTATGGGCTTCTTTCAATCACTGAGCTTACCTGCAAATTTGGGCTAAGACAATCCCGTATAATCTCTTGATTGTTTGCTTCATGCATCATCTCCAAAGCCTGCTTTCTTTCTTGCAATGGCCTTGCTGGAGACAAGATGTGGACAAGAAGTCTCCCAAGTTGTGTGCGAAATGTGTCCTTGCATGAGAAAAGGATTCTCTTCCACTGCTGCTTGGGTGCATTCATTCTGCTGCTGCCCTAAAGAAATGACACATTTCCCCCTCTTATCAAAAAGCTTACTTTTCACATAATCAAATTCAGTTAATATGATCAAAACAGAAAACAATAAATATTCTTCTCTAGAGTGTTGATGAAGATGTTGGGACTTATAAAAAGAAGCCTGCATTCTTTTTTTTTTAAAGAGAAAACAAACAAACAAACAAACAAACAAAAAAACCAAGTGTGTTATAAAGATCTAACAAACTCCAAAGAAAATTAGGTGCAACTACTTTTTATTATAGAAACTTAAGAGCAAAGAGGCAGAATGGAACAGTAAGTTATTATTTCCAGTAAATCCATTTTGGGTCACTTATAAGGAACCCTACAAGCCTGGAAATGTGGAGAGGTTATCAGTCGTGTGCTGAAAAAAGGGTCAACAGTGACATAAAATCACCTTCTGTCCCTGCAATTATACAACCAATTCTAAAACATTACTGGTACATAAATTGCTCAGATAAACACACCTTTTATCCATCACCTTTAGATGCATAGCAGAACTTAAAATTTAAAGGGAAAATGCATTCTTTTATAGTCTACACTGAAAAATAGTTAAGTTCTGTGAGCTCACTCAAGCAGGTTTTTTTTTKTTTTTTTTTTTCCCCTCAAGACAACTGCTGAGTAACTGGGAAACTGAAGAGTGTGTTCAGTAACACCTTGGATCACTTGAAAGGTTGGTTCCTATGAACAGGAAACTTTTATGTAAAAAAAGTTCCTAATAAATGAACCTTAAGAAATATGTTGTAATCTAAATAGTTACTTACAATAGATGCTTTTATCCCTTCTATCAACATTTTTAACATTTCTTTAAGAAAAGGATTTGTTCTGTTAGGCAGCTCTTGCTGACTTTCCTCTTCTGAAACTTCCAGTCGGGATGCCGAAAGTCTACTTTGACTTGAGGCTTCTGTTATACCCAGTATATCAAGGCATTCCTCAGTAGATGCTGAAAGTTGAAGAGGCATAAATTCATCAGTAATCTCTACTAAGATATTCCAATATTCTTTTGGTTGCCAGTAAAGGGAATATTCTCTTTATGACTATGTCTAAAAACCCACCCACACACCAACTTAATGTAGTACTTAATTCCTCTACAAATCAGTTCATTCAGAATTTGCACTTCACATTCATCATGGAGCAGTTGAATTTTGTCACACACAATAAGCTTTCTGTTCCATCTGTAGAATTTGTACTAGCCCTCACTCATCAAGTCTTGCTAATAATTCTATCCATTTCCCAGAAACAGGTCAGCTAATGCATATGAAGAGAAAGAAAGCACTCTCTTCGTCAGAGTTAACTCTTCATTTCATAATTCAGGCAGTTAAATGAACTGAATACCCTGGAATTAAATTAGCTTGCTCAGTTCACTCAGATAAACTGACAATCCAGTCTGGATACAGTTATGTAACACTACGAGACACGAAAATTACACGTAGATKTTTTAATGTTAAATCCATTAAGCTCGTTACCATTACTTTCCTCAGACACTGCAGATACAAGAATCCATTTGTTTATGTAGTATTCCATTAGAGCTGTCAAAGCACTAGGGTACAAAGAAATTCTACCTGAATAAATGAGTCTGTTAACAGCTAGAACAGTGAGTCTCTGCAATCTTTGCACAAATTCCGTCTCAGAGGCTCGGATAGGATTTTCTTGGCTCATTCTCCGCTGCATCATCATATTGAATTCTTCACTTGCTACTGAACGCATTTTCATCAGCAGAGCATCAGACTGAGCAAGAGAGAATTTCCTGGAAACTTTAGGTGGAGATGTATTAGTAACATCTTACTGAAAAAGAACTCTTTAGAAAAGAAAACATTTGAAATATGTTGGCATAAAAGGGAACATAAATGTCTGTAAGAACAGAATAGGATATTCTCTAAAATTTAAAAGTCAAATTATAAAACTTTTAAAAGTGTTACTATTAAAGGAGTATTTCCATCCAGAAGACTCCAAAAGCTTAACAAGTCAAACACTACTGCTAGAACTTGAGTAGCACAGATTTAATAAGCAAAGAACCATAATCCATCAGTCTCACAGGCCCCACTACACTCATTTGGGGCAGCAGGTATTTCCATTAGAATGATGTCAATTGAAGGCTTTGCAACCACAAAAACCACCCATGATCACTGAGCTAGTTACGAGATACCTTGATTCTGACATTTCTTTACTATAGTAAAAAGTTGCACATTGATGTTCTTTTCTTAAAAAGCAAAGAAATAGTGTTTTTAGTTCACAGCTTATGAATTAGTATTTTCTTCAACAGAAGAAAATATCTAACTTCAGCAACTGCATTGAGTGCACCTTTCATTGTATCCTACCAATAAAAAACACCCTTGAATTCAAAATGAGTATGAATTACATTATACTAAGACTTGGACTGATTTACAATGCCACTGATTTTCCATAGAAAAAGGATAGTATCACTGACATCAGAATTAAAAAGCAGATTAACAATATACAAAAAAAGAATACAAGTGTGCCACACTTCTGCCACTCACCAGTGAAGCCTTTACGTTTTTGAAACATTGCATGATAAGGTGCAGCTGATGGGACAGAACTGGCCTGCTCCTGAGAATCCTGGTTTGCTGTAGTTTTTATTAATTCAATAGCTGCCTGCAGAACTCTCAGTTGCAGAACAACAGCCATATCTAGGTAAAGGTATGAGCAAAGGGTTCGTAACATGTTCTTTTCCAGTAGTTTACATAAAAATCATTCCAACAGCAGTAATTTTTCTTTTTCTTTTTTTTCTTTTTCTTTTTTTTTTTAATTTGGGGATTATGTTACATATGTACCTTACCTGAACCTCTAAGTCTTTACTGTATGTCTTTAATAATTTAAGATGACCATATAAAAAGACAATTCCAGAACTGTACAATTCTTGACTGCAGTAACGTAGCTACCTCTCTATTACATAAAGAGATACAGAAGTTCTCATGGAAAAGCCATAAGATTTGTCCATCTGAAATATGGCAGAGAACATTTCCATTTGAACACTTGGAATGGACTTTTACTCCCAGCAGAGAAGCAGATCTGTTCAATAGTTGTTAGCAGTAGATAATTCTTCACAACACAGGCTTCTTAGGCAAACTACTTTAAGAATCATTTAGAACTCAAGGAAGATCCATCACTAAAAAACTTCCTTCTCCCTCTATATCAAGTAAAAAGAGTAATGGGAGGAATTATATTTTCAGATCCATGTTCCCAGAAATAAGTAGATAACTTACTTTTCATCCTTGTATTTTTACTATTTTGAAGATGCCCCAAGAGCACAATGAGGTCTTCAATTACACGAAAATACTGAGAACCTGAGGAAGTGCAAGCATGAATTGCAACTGCCACCATCAACTGTTGTATATCACAGGCAAGTAGCTTGTAGTCATTCAGAGGAATGCTGTAAAACAAAGTTGTAATTATTAGAAACATGAAAATGTTACTAGATTGTAACCTGTAGCAAGATTAGTTTCCAATCACCGCTCCTACCAGTTACGCCAAATATTATACTGTACTTGTAAGAATATTACTGCTGAACACTAGAAAAACTTAATTGGTGAAGAAATGTCTTTTGCATTGACTTTTGCGAAATATATGCCTGTGATTTTAAGACATTCTAACATTAACATTATAATACTGCCCTACTAGAAAAGTAAATAATGATTGTCAGATTGTCAAACTAATTAAAAACAAGTCTGAAATCCTAGATTTCTCAAAAGACAGCTCTTAAAAATAAAAGACCATCTAATTTTGTAGCATTAATTGAAACTATACCAGAYTAAAAGTGAAATATATTTATTTCTTCATCATACCAAATAAAATATTTAGTAAACAGCTGCTTCCTTAAGTGTGGAATGCATGTATTAAGTCATGTTACCTCACACACTAAGTCTGTATCAAGTCTAATCATACACAGAATTTTTAACATTCAAATCACAGACAGCAGAAGACTGCCGTTTTGACATCAGCAATAGGTGCAGTAATATTCTAGCACTCCTGGGCCACTACCCTACTGTCCAAATGAGATGCACTAGAAAAAGCATCTGAAATGCATGCATTAACACACCCATATATTAAATGCATGCTTTTAATTGAAAACTTAAGGTATTTAAAGAACATTGTACACTCATTGTATTTCATTTTTTGAACTTTAAAAAAAAAAACAACAACCCAAGCACAAATAACCACAACTTAAACTTTAAGGTATAGTTCAAGACAAAGACCACAAGAACAGACTGACTTTGTGTTACTCCTTTGATCTTTTTTGCAATTAGGAATGCACTTGATTTTATGCTAGGCTTCTAGTTGTGTCTGAACTGTTGTGTAGCAGCAGACAAAATACTCACTTCGTTTCCAGTCCGTTGAGAGTAGCTAGCGTGTTACACAGCACATAGAGCAAACCATTATCAAGCAGCAGGTCCGCAACTTTTGAGCAGGAATTTATGATTTGCAGCAGGAGACAGAAGGAGTTATGCAGCAGAAGATTATCATATAAGGAGTTCTCAATAAGACCCAGGATGGGAATGACACACCATTTTTGAAAGAGTCCAACATTCTTGACRTCTTCTAGATCGAATCTATTGAAATAAATATAAGTTGAATAGGTCCTTAAAATAGTATCCTGGAAAAGGTAAATGACATTTTAAATGCTGGAAAATCAACAGTTTATGACAGTATTTTAGCAGAGATGCAGGTGTCAAGGTGTTGTCTTTCACTGCAGCAATGCCTGTCTAATCATGGAAATAAGAAAAAACATCACAACATATTAAGTGCTTACGTATATAGATCATTGCACTACCACCAATGGTCTACAATATGGATTTCTCAAAAGTAAAATTTTATTATTATTTTTACAGTAATAATCATAACAGGTGCAGAGACTATCAAATGAGATAGAGTTTTGCCTCAACAGAGCAATATCAGACTAACGGCAAGCTTATGTAGTGCATATATTATTGCTTAAGTCATTTTAATCATGTCTGGTAGCTTCTGGTTTAAAATTTTAAAACTCTGAACACGGCTACAGCAGGCTTTATACAGCAGGTATTAAGAAAATTGGATCACTATTAAAAGCTTATCACACGGCTCAGATTCTTTTAGGATGGCCAATAATACTCATGAAGATTACTTTTCCAAGTCCRTAATCCTTTCTTAAGAAATATCAGTTCTACTTTGGGGATAGTTAAGCTATCAGAAGGTTTAAATCTTGTAACTAAACAAGAATGATTCATTTGGATGAAGATCAGGGCAACAAGGCAGAAGTGGAGGCAAGTGGACAAGAGCTTTTTGCAATATTTACGTACTGCTAACTATACCTAGGTGTATGTTCTTTACCACATGGTCATTAAGTAGTCAGACTAATTCTACAAATATCATTTACTTGGAAAGGTAAACTGCCTGCTTGAAGGCAGTAATTCCTCTCTTCTTGTCAGTATGAGGTGTTTTTATTCAAGTGGTACATCTGTGGGATTAGCTATAAAGCAAAAGGGGACATTTACACTCAAGCCCAAGCCAGAGAAGTGACTGGAATCAAGCTTTTTCCTTAATCACTTAAGGAAATTCAGCAGAAGTAGTCTAGTGACTACTGAAAACTTTTACAGATATAAATCAGAGTCTGACATAGGATGAGAGAGAACAGGAAAAAGTTTAACTGACTACAGTAAGTTCTGAGTCCCAGAGGCCTTGACACTTCAAAGGCCTGAGATTTAAACTCCAGCTCTTCCATGACATGCTCCAGTTGGATGAAGCAGCTCACAGCAAATTTAAGGTCCATACAGTAAATGTAAGAATTTATCATGCTTTAAAAAGATCTCTTAATTAAAAATGAAATGTTTCAAAGCAGTTTTGAAGTGATTGTGTTCATGGTTACTAACTACTAGAAAGAGAACAAGAATTAGCTAACCCCACCCTTGCCGTTATTAGATAGGTGCTGATRACCAAAGGCTGCTTTTAGTTCAAACATTCAACTACCAGGGACAGAAACAAAGCAATACTTACTCTTCATCCAGGCCAACAGAATGGCCAAAGAGCATTTTCAAAAAGCATTCTACAACTTCCTGAGTCCCCTGGTGAAGGTACAGCTGGTTGGCTAGCAAGGAGAAGCCACGATTCTTTAAGAATTTTTCCTTCTGCTCCCTCCTTGCTCTGTTGAAATATGCATCCAACAACTAAAAATAAATGTATAATTACTAAGTAAGACTTAAACCTTTCACAACTTCCTTGAAAGTTACGATCTTAAACCTGTAATTTGAATGGCCTGAATTAGAAGTCTCAAAATATTTTAAATTCCAAATTAAAAACCTGATTTTATCCATTTGCAACTATAACTTACATTACCCTTGCTACAGCTAGTCAAATTTATCCTTTTGATTTGCAGATTGCCTTAAATTTTCAGTGAAGTTAGAGATAAATAATTACATAAATATATCACCTTGTTTTATACTTGTCAAATCCTGCATGTGTTTGCACATGCTTGTCATTTTTTTCAGATCATTTTGCTAATAAGAACTCATAACCTTCTTAGTCTTCAAGTTAAATACGAATCTATGCCAAGTCTTGCATCTACATGTTACCTCCCAAGAACACTTYTTTTTTTTGCTAATACAATAAAAGCCTGATTTAAAACCTCAGGTCCAGGCTCAGGCCATAGAGGTTGCTCCCCTGAAAGTCTGAAGAAATCAAACTTTGGCTTGCATGCTACTTGAACACTGTGTTTGATATGCTTTATACCAGAGATACTCATTAATTTTTTATGTAGCTCCTTCTGTTTACCCCAGTTGTGTTATGATACACTTTTAAGCTCTCTGGTTTAGATCATGGAATATTTATCTACTGAATGACTCTTTAGATTTTTCTTTATATCAAAGTTCAAAGTTAGAAGTTCAATCTCTACAAAAATCAGGATTAAGCCTACAAAAGCCAAGAGCAAACAAAAATTATACTATGGAAACTTCATGATTCACAAGTTCACAACTTTTTAGCTGCACACATTACATATGAGCCTACTTTAATGACGCCTTGCTGTATGAGAGGAGATGGGTGGTTCACAAGAACGATAAGATAATCGGGTTGGATAAGTTTGTCCATCACATCTTCTAGCATGATATCTGGTAGGATTAGAAGAACTCCACGCAAGAGGTCATATAATCCACAGCAGATAAGCACAAGGCAGTCTTCTGTAGAYCTGAAGACAAAGAAATACATGCTTTAGCACAGTTTGTCTACAACAGGAAATGAAAGAGGAAAGCAGAGAGAAGGAAATCAGATATTGCCCTCAAGCTCCTAGTACTTTTTTAGTACTTATTTTTGGGTGTCACAGATGATGTGACCAGAACTACTGGCTTGAGATTTCTTTTCGGCTGATATTGTAATACGAGTTCCCACTCCTTTTACGCCAGCAAGTATCAAAAGTCCTGATGTTAAACATTACCTAGGTAAAGAATGTAACATTTGAAACATAGCAGTTCTGCTTACCAAAAGAATTAGCTTAATGACAAGCATTTAAAATATCTTATTTGTGTTCAGACTTGCTATTCCCGCAGAGTAGTAAACTATTAATTTGACTTGTTCATTTGCATACCTATCATCAGGGCTTTCAGATCTTTTTTGGGTGTTCTCACTGGCTGAAGCAAACGCAAGACTCTCCCAGTCTTCAGGAATCACATTCCTGTCAGCAAGGCTCGGCCAGCGTGCAACAACTGACGATCCTCCATGAACAGAAAATGCTAAGCCCAACCCTGCAAAATTACTCTGAGTTTTCTGATACGACGGGAGGCCTTTCAGATTGTCCGGACGACGCAGCAATGGTTCAGACGTAGCACTGCTGTCATCGTATTTCAGCTCCATATCTGTTTCTTTACTTTCAAATATATTTTCAGATAACTCTTCTTTTGGAATGTCTTCAAATGTTTCTGCAGATGTTAACTCCGAGTCACAAACCGTTTTTGCAGACTCACAACTACTAAGAAAGAGTTCCTCTTGTACTCTCTTTAAAGTTTCACTACTTCCTACAAACCCAGCTTTACCCCGGAAATCACCATAGTCACGCTTGCCAATATCCTGAAGGTTATCAACACTGCCACCCAACTTCTCAGTTAGTCTTTTTTGATGAACTTCAGGTGAGGAAGTAGGAGATGCTGGTAAGCTTTTGCAAAGCCTTTTAGGTGGCTGAGAACCTCTTTTCTGTTGCGTGCTTGCCATGGAAGTGGTTCCTAAAGAAATAAAGTCATCCTTAGCATCTCTTTTACACTAGGAACAATGTTATCTCCTCAAAATTACTTTTCACMTGTGTTTAACAGATTTCTAAATTCATTTTTTGTGGCATAACAGATTCAACATGTGGCATGTTATGTATGTATACATTTGCAAGTCTCATCTTGACAAATCTAGAAGATGCATGAAATGCAAAATAAAATGTACATAAGCTGAAATTCTTGAGTTTACATTCTGTTGCTCCTAACTAACTTCTAGTAGGAAATAGTACATTATCACAGAAATATTGATACTAGGTGACTTCTGAGGTGATSTAATTCAACTCCTCTGCTCAAAGAAGGGTTAGAGCAGATTGCTCTATTTTCTTGTACATGAAGCTCAATAKATCCCTATGCATTTTAATAACATGACAAAACATACAGCTCATAAACTAGTTATTTTCCTTTTGCATTAAGGCACTGCATATATTTTAAACTCATAATCGACYGTTTTACTTGACATAGTTTCCTTATAAGAGTATACATCTTTATCACAAGCCATCAAATTGAGTGCTTTTGTGCAGATGTCTGGTATTAAAACATAATTGTAAGAGAAGCAGTAGTTGGCATAGCARCCTGTTACAGAAAGTCTTTGGCTGTAAGAAAAGGAGATTTTGCACAGCCAAGAATATTTTAAGAACTGTGTACCAGTTCATTCTAATGCACCAATGAAGCATCAGGATACTTTTATGACTGCTATCTATTTTCTCTTTGCTGGGACAGATACCTACGTGCCTGTCAGTGGTATAGTCACATGGATATATTGCCAGACCAAGCAACCTCGCAGCCAGTGGGAAGGGTCCATAGAGCTTGCAGCCATCTAATAGCCARGCTTGTACACATAGTATGGATCCCACACCCAACTGCAAACTTACAAGCAGGCAGTTTTCCAAAAGCCATGTTCAAAGACATCTTAACTAAATGTGGAAATTCCAGTTCAAGAATACGATGCTCAGGAACATCACAGAAGAGTTTAAAAAAAGACTTAAGTGGAAATTACAGATTTTAGCTTTTGATTTGCAGSTGATATTTGTCAACTGAATATGAAAATACAGAATTCTAGAAAAATTCAGATGCATGATTTTACAACTATGTCTAAAGCAAAGCATCGCACTTTACTGCAGCATAGCAGCTGAAAAAGTTATTAGTCTAAACTAACAGTATCAGCGTTTTAGATGCTGAAATAATATATCTGAACAGCTGRAAGGAAAAAGGGGAATTAAAAAATCTGTATCTAGGCACTAATCTTTTTTGTTGTAGTTAAACTATGACATACTTTGCATTCATAGCACAGGAATTCAAAACTCAAGAAGTTATCTTTGGACCTCAAATGGTTTAACATGCCACGTGAGATTGTTCAGGAAGGTGCTCACTGATAAGTTTGATAATCATTTGTACTATTATAATTATACATAATAAGTATGTATAATTATATTACATAATATATTAAACTATAATAATTGTATAATTATACTACAATATTTTATAATAATTATACATAATTATGTACTATTATTATTAACTTTGTATAACTTGTACTTGGTTCTACATTTTCCTATGTATTTTCCCTGAGGTAGAAAGAGTGTAATATCCATAATTTAAGCAAATGATAGTATTTTAAAATGGACACTTAGCAATTACACTCTAATAAAAAAGCATCAGCTTAATGCTTTTTGGATAAATAGTAGCYTATAACTTATTATTTTAACTTTTCCCTGGTTAGGCATTCTTGTACTTCTCTAGCAAGTCTTTTTAATAAATGAGATTTGACCATATATCTAAATCAGTGCACTTTCTTGTTCATCTCAGCTTGCCAAGGCAGAATAGAGGGAGCATGTTCAATTCAATTGTTATTCTGCTGATCAGGCGTCAAGCTCTAATAGGGGGTTACTAAGAAATCTGTGAGAAAATGCCTCTAAGGCAGGCTGGCCAAAAGATTCTCTGACATCCTTATGCTTTTTTCCAGCATTGATTACCTTCCAATGGTGAAGCTGTAAATCCAGTTGGAGTCGTAATGACGAATGCGGAGCTGTCTATTGAYTTCCCACCACTGCTGGAATTTCTCAGGTACATAAGTGATTCAACTTTCTCTTGAAAAATTTTACCATCTGGAAACAAAAGAGGAAAAACAATTACTCAAAAGCTTACTKACAAGCATTACTTAAAGATGTTCCTTCCTAGCAGAGTGCTAATAACAACTTTGACTTCTTGCAATATCAGGGGGTCACCCTCTTCCCAAAAACATTAATGCAGTGTATAGTATAAAAATCAGGTTCTACTCTTATCTACTAACACAAGAGCATAAAAGTAGAAGAAAAATGTACTGCCTTGAAAACAGACCAATTACTAAAACTGGAAGTACGTAGCCATCTGCTAAGGGAGAAAACATTTTGAACTTGGCTCAAATCCAATCTTTACATAGAAGTCATCCAGGATTGCACAAGATAGTAAAATATTACAGTATGGACTAGACATCTCCTAGTTTCTCATTCAATAAAAGTCCTTTTTTTTAAAAAAAAAAAAAAAAAAAAAACAAAACTATAATACGACTGTTTGCCAAAGCATTCACCTGTTACAGATATATTAAAAGAGCAATTGTCCTAGATCTGCAAAGGTTGTGATGCAGCCATAACAACAATACGTACTTTCCATAGCCTGTACACAATGGTGCCTGACATTTCATCTTAGAGTGTGGCTGACCATTTGCTAAAAGTGTTCCTTGAGCCTTTCATACAAGAGTTCAAAGGAAGATAATTTGAAGCATATTAGTAACACTGTCAAATTAATTTATAATTCATGCTCACACTTTTCTTTTTTTCCCAACTTAAAACTTTACTTGCAACTTTACCAACTTCAAACAACTGAGTATACCCATCCCCACTTTTTCAAACCTTTGAATGTCTGACTTTGATATATTACACTCTTGAGCCTAAACATCTGATGCTGCAGAACCAAAGGCAACTAGCAGATCCCAAATTTTTATACATCCATGCTCACAGCTTATGTTACACATTCCATTTACCACCACAGGGTCTTTAAAGATAGAAGCTTACAATAAGTTATAAAAGTTCATGATTTCTGTACAAATATCTTTTCTGGATACTAGTGATAACCATTCAGTGAATAAGGGATCATTTTTAGATTTTAGTCTAGGAGCAGAATTGTATTTTATCATCTATTACTACTTAAGCATGAGATATCTACCTATGTGCAGGGAAAAGTAGAAGTTGGTAGGGTTGTGACAAACATATGTATTAGTGGGAGGGTGAACTGCTAAGAGGAAATTGAAGACTAGTGTCAGCAGTTCCAGGTCAGGGGGAGATCCAAGCACTTCTTCAATTATTTTCACAAATGACCTACAAACCTCCCGAGGCAGAGATGCAAGGTGACCTTCTTTATGTTCCTACAAAGGAAGGACAGTACGACTAAGTTACTTGAATTCATATTTTCCTATAAATTTGACATTCCCCCCCCTCAATTATCATGCTGTAATAGAACTGACCAATAATGAAATCTGTAGTTCTAAAAATCAAAAGTTACTGCATGTATGAAATATTACCTAAGTCTAGCACTTAATTCAGGCATGAAGAGAATATTACATGTTATACACCGTTCAATTTAGAAAGCCTGCCTTCTACATGCTATACTACTATGATTTAAAACATTGGAGCCTTAGAACATGAGTCACTCTTGAGATTTTTTTTTATAAATACTTTTTATAAATATGTAAAATAATGTGAGAAAAAAGTCTCAAAAAATTGAGACATAGCAAATGTTATTTCAGTGTATCTAACTTCAAATTAAAACAAGCCCTCCATACAAAAATTAAATTTAAAAATCTCTGTATAAGTTTCAGTTTTGGTCATCATCATTTAGGAATCTATGTCAAAAATATACTAATATTGTTTGTGTCATACCTTTTCTTGGAAGTGACAAAAGTTTGATCATCCCTAAAACAAAGCCATTGCTTCCTGAAAAGCACAAAATTTTTATATGATTTGTGTTTCTGAGTAATTAAGACTTGAATGTAAAACTAGTGAGATGTGTCAGGCCTGCAGAGGTTCACAACTTGATTCTGCTCCTATTCAAAGCACCTTTGTTTCTGCTTTCAACTAGAAAAAAAATTAAAACCTCTTGTTTCCCATGAATCAGAAAAAAGATAGCACTGCTCACTGTACCACCATGACCGAAGTGGATGAAAAGCAGCTGGAAACAAAGGACAAGCCAAGGTAGAACCTATGGAAGCAGATTTTTCAAAAGCATCTAMTTTCTTTTTCTTTTCCTTTCCCCCTCAAATAAAAGTAGGTATTTGACAAGCACAAAAGAGGATTTCAGACTGAAAGTACCTGGAGAACTTGACACGTTAACAGGAAGTGATGTACCACCTGAGCTTTCAACAGCTGTTTAATGTTAAACATCTGCTGGTGATGGTTAGCTCTAATGAGGATTTCCAGAGCTGCTAACAGAGTTTCCCAAACACCTTCCTAAAAAAAAAAAAAATTCAAAACTTTATTCAGGTCTATACTGAGAACTTCTAACAAATTAGGAAGATAATCATATAAGTTTCACATCTGAGAAATAAGATATAGTAAGTGTGTCAGGTGAGAATTAGAAGACATCAAAAGTCATGCTCATTAAAGGCACAGAATTAAGCATATTTTAGTGACTGAAGTTGAAAAATACACAACATTATTTCTCACTCATACTGAGTTATGTATACCTTTTGTTTTATTTTTGTATTCAATAGTTTTGTAAGCAGAGGGGCAAGCAAGTAGTCTTCCTCWTTCTCAACAGGTTTCTCTTAAAAATTAAGACTGCACTTTTACTAGAGAAACACCCAAAGGTAAACTGCAGCAATAACAAGTGAGAGGTTGCTACTGCCACAAACTATACAAAGAAAAAGACCATTAATTTTGGACTATTTTAGCAGTTACTGAAATCTAACTGAAAAAAAAATTGCTTTCAGATTTCATAGTACTTGATAACTACCTTGTTTAATTTAGTTTTTAAGCATGTAAAAAGAAATTCTCTCTTTCTAAAAAAGATAGTAATT
The DNA here is from genome assembly GCA_003342815.1 of Eudromia elegans. Taxonomy (NCBI): domain Eukaryota; kingdom Metazoa; phylum Chordata; class Aves; order Tinamiformes; family Tinamidae; genus Eudromia; species Eudromia elegans. Next base: position 3,837,867 of record PTEX01000055.1, on the reverse strand, counting down.
ACCTTTGCTTTAGACCAGATCTTCCAGTCAAGCAGCAGTTTTTCTAACAACTGAACATCTTGGATGACTGCAGTAGAATCTGTGTCAAGCATGAATTGCCCATTTTCACTTACATATAGAATTTCATCACTGCAGCATCCTTCAAGGAGAGTCTTAGAGGAAAAAAAATAATTAAGTTTGCAAGCACAAAACAGGACAGCTGTCCCCTCCGATTTATGAACAAATTCTTTAAAGGGATATCAACCTTTTGGATAAGGAAAACACAGTTACATGGCCAACTTGGAAAAGAGTTTAGTAACAACTGAAAGTACTTTAAAAACTTCATAAGGCAAAAACACAGAATTAAAGAAATGCAGATGTTAAGTGCCAAGATGAGCCCTTGACTAACACCTGAAAACCTTAAAACATGATTCAGACTTAGAGAACTCAGATTTCATTGCATCAGAAAAAGGGGCATTAACCCTAGCAAGTCTATCCACCAGAGGATACCAGTCTAAGTCTCAAGGACTCAGTATTTCTTCAATACTCCTAATAGGTGTTTTCATGAGAGAAGTACCAAGGGATATTTCCTATTACAGGTAAACTTTCTAGAAGAGCTTGCAATAAAGAGCAGTTGCACAAACAGTTTAAAGAGCTTCACCTTCAGCATACAAAATCCAACAATACACTTTGGTTTGACCAACACTCGATGAACCATGGAATAGCCATTACAGTTTTCCATCTCCTGTATTCTCTGCTGATTGTATTTTGTTAAAGACAGTATTAGTTGAAGTGCTAGAGCTTGAGTGTCTTCACAGTTGCTTATCTCTACAACCTGAAAAATAAGTTTAATAGATCGGTTTAAAAGACAAAAAACCCTACATGCTTCCTTGCATTTCTAAATTACATATTCTGGATTATATAATACCAACTTTTAAAAGACTTTCTGATTATGTACACAATCTGCATGTTTGTATTGCATATACACACATTTAGATACTACCTAAGATGACAGAACTCCTACTGCGGTAAGTCATGATCTGCCATGATTAATATGGGTACTTACAAGAGTAGAATGCCTATAACAAGTGCCTAGCTACCCAAGACTAAAGGCAAATCTTGCTGGGCAGAGCACAAGTCCCTCATGTCTCCTTACCCTAGCAAATAGGAAAACAAATGCACCAGTTCCTCCAATTTCATGTAGTATGCCCTGCAGGGTCTTATATTCAACTGGTTGAAGTAATTTTAGGTGATGAGAATCTAACACACCACTCTGAACTTCTTTTGAACTGAAAGGTCGCTGAGAAGGTACAGTTTTCACTTGATTTTTCAGTCGAATAACAGGTTCGTATATGGTGTATTGACCAGGGCAGCATGTGGTATAAACAACAGCAAGACTTTCCTGAAACAAGAGAAGTTTAAGGCAGACATCAATAAAGTTGATCTATTTAAAATGAGAGGGGGAAGAAAACCTCACCTAATAGCAARTAGTAATAGCAAATTTGCCAGTTCATTTCTGCTTTACCCTCATTCTGCTCAAAGCTTAGTATAAGTGTGATTTCATTGTAATGTAAGTAACAGATGCACAAAGAAACTAATGCATGCACAAATTTTAGCACAGCTTCTTGGTAGCTACACCAGAGAAAGTTAAGAAAACACTAAAAAAAGAATCTCTCACTTATCACCTGAAGCATCAGCAATATTTAATATRAAAACAAAGTTGCTGACAAAGTTGAAATAAAAAGACTGCACAGAAGTATAGTAGTAAAGTCTGTATCCCTTTATAAGAGTAGGGAGATTCCTTTAGTGTCCAAAATAGAAAACAGCTGCTATTTTTCAAAATGTCTAACTGTAAATCTGTTCTTCAATGGGCCATTGTCAGAATATCTCAGTAGATGATTACATATTTAGAACTACAGAGGTTTCTTCATTAAGAGACTTGGATCAAAAATAAAACTCCTGTCACAGGCAACTGACTCATTTTTATATAAGGTGTAAAGTGATAYATCTGGAATGCACTTATCTGCAGGAGATAACAGTTAAGTCAAATATTTTCTATTCAAGAGATCAATTCACTTCTGAGCAGTTCTACTTTGTTTACTGGGAGTTTTGTGCAACAAAGTAAACACTCATCCCCTTAACTCAAAGTTTAGTGTCCATCAGGATCACATCCAGACAGAATAAGATTTTGCTTACAGCAATAGCACTGCTGAAGAAATAGATCAGAATAAACATCCTCTGGTGGAGRCAATTTGTACAGCAGAAACTACCAGATACTACCCCAAATATAACAGGTCTTATTGATAAGGTCATTTTCTTTTTCAGCTGCTCTTGAAATGCACAGGAAGAATGAGCARTGACTTTAAGAACTGAATATACTCCTGCTTACTTTGAGAGTGAAGCACTTGGTGAGGGGAGGAGGGGGCAGGAACAGCAACAAAAAATGCTAATCAGTTCTAAGAGGAAGAACCATTTTTAAGACAAAACTTACAACTAAAGGTCCAACATCCACTTCCTTTTTTGTCATTAAAAGCTCCTTAATTTGTTCACATTGTAGAATATCTTTACTTATGTACTTGGAGCAATCGGTTAATGTTTTTCCGTATTTGCAAGGCATTACGGATGTGAAGTCTGGTCCACAAGCATATAAATAGAATGCTTCCTCAGGTCCGATCTTTGCACCTTAAAAAAAATTCCAGAATTCAAAATCCAGAACRCTCAGTATAGAGTATATCAAAAAAATATTGTGCAGTAGACTATGACGGATTTCATAAGGAAGAAACTAGCAAGTYTGTGTAGGACTTGCTCATCAGAAACAACTAGTACAGGTTAATGCTCATTAACTACTGTAGATCAGTGATTTCCGACACATGCTGCAGGACAGATTACTTTAGTGGGAGGGAAATTGAAGCAACTGAAAGGAATTTGGGAGGCAGGAAGATAATCTGGACAAATGGAGAGCCAGCATATATATTTTAATGCATTTTTCCTGTAAATGAAAAGAATCTACCGAAGCACCTCCAAAATTTTCAAAGGGCCGCAAGATTACAGATAGGAATATGCTATAATATTGTGGAAAGTCACAGAGGACAACTCAGAAGGAAAGTCAGGGAAATAGTAAAGTCAGTTTATCAAGGGGAAGGGAAAAGGAGCTTAGGAAAAGAAAGTAAGATGCTTCAAAAGAAGCATCTCCTGGTTGGTTAAGAGGCCCAAGCAGTTCAACTGCTTTGCTGTTAAATAACTGTCCTAAATTAGTTTGTAATCTTATGCTGAATAGTCATCTGCTTTCAGAAAGACTCAGATCTGTGACATGTGAGTGCCTGACAACAGGACAGCAGCAACTCCAGGGCTCTCAGGAGGAATTGCTTGGGCAGACACAGGCAGTCAGTACACATCCAGGAGATGGAGCTCACCTTTCCCACAAACAGCTCGTCCACAGCACGCACTTGTAAGTGCATGTTCATGCCAACTTATAAAACTATTAAAATCAACTTTAATGGAGAGGAGGACGGAGATGAAATTAAGGGTTATGCATGCTATAAAAGTATTAGAAGTACCATTAAAGAGAAGCAGATTTCCAAGATCCCATCTACCCGACAACCGAAGCAAGTCTTCTTGAGAGGACGTACAGTGGCCAATCATACAAAAGGTTTTATTACTGTCAGATGATAAGCTTGTTTTCCTTGGTAGTGTATAATCTAAATTAATTTCACATTTCCTGAAAACAGATATAAAATATAAACATTGAAAACTGATTGAATTGTTACCTAAGATATTCAACTTGGACTTAATACACATTTTAATATTTAATTAGCAGAATAAAATTACTGAAGCTAATAACTTCCATCAATCTCAGAACTCTGTTACATTAATGTAACTTATGTGTGTGTAAGCATATATGCTACTTGAAATGGGTCAAAGAGGGATAGAGTCGTAAGTGAGGTTGCAATGCAGTCAGTTTTCTCTCCCTGACCTCAGTGAAGAGAAACATAAATATACAAGCAGGTACACCTGAGTGATTTTACACAATTATATCAATATATCACAGTTTGTCAAAAAAATTGCTCCTGAAGAAGCAGAGGCCTTTGACCATACTAATTCAAAGACCACAGCTCAGAATATGGGCTCARAAACATTATGTCCAGAATTTTCTTGCACAAGGCAACCTTGTCAGAGTTTATGTATCCCCTCAGTACTGTACAGCCATAGGCAATAAGCTTTCAGGAATCACCCTATAAACCTAACRCAAGCACATACAGACACCAACATCTGAACAACAACTGAACTGTAAAGTTCAYCTGAAGTTTCCTGGAAGAGTCTGTCATTGACTGCATCAGCAAATGGGGCACCACATACAGAGTAGCCTCATTAATTGCACATGTGCAGAGCAGTATTTTTAGTTTTCCCAGTATATATGCATTAGGACATTTTTGCACATCTATATGCACAGACTGAACTATTGAGAATCACATTTCTTAAATTWTATCTACATATTTTCTAGAACAGATCAAAAAGTGTATTCTACTTTAAGTTGATTCCTAGGTTATTTGCACAGCTTGAATCCAGAAAAAGTGTTTTTTCTCAGATAGCTTGGGATATAGTAATAATGTTCTGACTAATTTGCTATTGAGCATCTAAGTGTTTTAGAACACAGCATTTTGACCACCTACTTGGATTATAAAGTCTTCCTAGTTTATGCTTTAGGTACAGAATAAGAACTGCAACTTTGAATTCCTTTTCCAACCAATGAACATTTCTTGCAGGTCCAGACTCAAACCTAGCACAGATACTTTGGTTAGGCACACGGTCCTTAAGCTTTTAGTGAAAAAGTACTTTCTGCAGCCAATTCAGACCTTCAGTCAGCAGATTTTTTTTTTTTTTTTTAAGGTCTATTTCTCTCTACAAGACATAAGATGCAGAGATTTTTTAATTTTAATTATTTAAAAAAATATTTTAAAAGAAGAGAGAAAATTGTCCTCTGTTCACCTCCTATTCATTTCTCTTTTCAACAAAACTGCCAGTGCCAGAATACTATACCTCTTGAATTCTATTACCAAAAATATCTTGCCCTCTGCTAACTTCAAGGTACAGCTTTCAGAGGATTTCACTCTCAAAATTATGTAGCACTTACCTCCCCTACTCATTCCTCATCACAAACCTTTGGTTCAAACATAGCYCGATGCAGATATGCTCTTATTCAAAGAAATCACAGTTCTGTATATGAAGGTATCTTGCTAGTAACTCCTTTCCTACCCCAAAAAGCTACTTCAGTGTGCACTGAAATAGTATACAGGCTTTCCTACTAGTTTAACATCTCTTAAAAAGAGGACAAAGATCTTGGTGCAACTGATGTATACTCTACCTCTGACCAGAAATCCAAAGCAAGAGCTTTCCACGAATATTTTTCTTGCCCTCTGGCTGCTGCTGGTATGTTATTGCCAAATGTTGCCACTTGCCCACAAGGAAAACATTCTCTGGAGATTCAGCCTGTGCCAGCAGACCAGCTTTCATCTCATCATTTGGATCCATGCATATACTATGAAAATAACACAAGAGGAAGGACAAGAGTTTTGTCTTCAAGAGAATTTTGAAAAGCAAAGTCTGCGCTTTTTAGCCTCATAGCAGTTTAAGTTAAGCTGTAACTGTTTAATGCTCTTTTCTTTTTCCAGTAACAACTCTGTATTTAGAGGCTAAACATAAATCAGGGAAATCCTCAGTCTATGACTTCAACTTCATTATTTAACCAGTATGAATCTGCTTATMTTTTAAATATGGATAATATTATCTCCATTTTAGACAAAAGTTCAATTTAATAAAAWAACGCAGACACCCTGTGAAAGAGTGTTCTAAGACTGCACTTCAGACACCTTCTGAAATCCATTATTTGTGATAATTAAACTTATAAACAACTTTTAGAATTATTTTGGAACTATGACTCCATTACATTTATTGGATCACCTCTATTAACATTTTAATGGCTAAACTAACCTTACTTTTGGCTCATCCTGCAACTGATTTTGTGTATGTGTGCTATATATAACACCCAACATGAGACACTCAAGACCAGGGGCTGRCCTAGGCAAACAGCATTACAGCAAACAGCATTTGTGAACAATAAACTTGACACTAACATCAATGACACTGCCATTAKTGTTCCGTATAGCTCTTTTATAGAAATTTTCCATTCTACATCCTCATTCTCTGCAAGCTGCTATTAAAAGTGAGATAAGAAAATATACATGCAAAAGTGATCTTGTAAACTTAACTAATACATAGCAATACCGAAATATGAAAGCTCTAGTGTTCAGATCTGCCCAGACTTGTATCATCAGTGCTTTGGAACCCAATGAAATTATATGAATACAGCCATCTTCAACAAGTTTATCTCCCAAGCTTAGGTATTCCATTCCAATAGACTTGTTTTCATCTGGAAAGAGCAAAGTGTTCATATACATTTACTATACAATAAAACCAACACATCCTACCACCTACTAAGTCAGAAAAACAAATAGGTCAGGTACTGAGCAGAATTGTTTTAAAAAGGGAGCTTACTGATATGTGCAAGTTTGGGGGTTTTTGTTTTCTTTTCTTTTGTTTCTTTGTTTTGTTTTTATAGCTCTAGCTCGGTTTAATATGCTAAATTGGAGAAGAGTAACCTCAACAGTAATACTGCACTTGGCATATTTTTGTTTGTAATCAGGTGTTGCCACTAAACTTGAAATTACACAGAAATACTAAAGCTACTTTGACATGTCATATAATGTTATGTTTTTTGTTGGAAATCTTAGTTCTTCAGATTGTTTTTTTTTTTTTCCAAATCACACCCACTAAACATGATCTTGCACCTAATATTTTCTTAGAGAAAAATCCCAAAGACTCAAGCACTCCTGCTCAGTATATAGACAAATAAACTGCACCTTTTGTATAAGACAAATCAACTAGTAATCAGAACTCCCAATGATAACTAAATAGAAACAATAGTACTAAAGCCTTCACCTGTGCTGTCAAAGCTGTTCTCTCTTGCAGTTAATAGCTTGCCTCTTTTCTTGATCTTCTTCCCCTTTTCTGTCAAACTTTCTGCTTCATGACGACACTCCAGACGAAACCACAGAGACACACTGAAGCCCTCAGACATGTGTGGCCAACAGTTTTGTCCAACTAAAGGCAGGTGAACTGGGGCTACGTACCAAGATGAAAGCAGCTGGTGAGTCAAGTTTTCACCATCTGCCTCTTTCTTACTCTGTGAAAACTTGGCTCTTTTTGGTAATGCAGCAGTCTTGCTGTTGGGAGTACTAGCAGATTTTTGGGACAAACTGCTACTTAAAGGTGTGCCATGTAGCAAAGGAAAGGCAAGGTACTGTAATGGGTTCATATAGATATTCGTTTCTACAATCTTCAATACACCCTTAAGTAGAATCTCCTACAAGGAAAAAGACCAGACAAAATGTAAATCAAACTGTTTATACCATATAGCCAAGTCTCAGCACTTCACTAAATAGGATCTTCCTCCTTATTTAAAACTGGATTTCTGTTTCCCTAAAACAGAGTGGCTTCCATATCCAAACTGACACATATTTACAATATTAAATACCAACTTCAAAGGATTAGGGTTGAACAGGTTTGACAAAGTCACTGCAGGTCTGTCTTCAAATTACCATGCTTGGAATTTGGCTAAACCACAGCAAGTGGTCATTGAGCAGTCTTATCTCACATTTGCTATATGTGAACAGATGACTTGTACCAATAAAGCCCACACCTTTCACCTCATGACTGGAACAGGTTAAAGCAGCCCACACTGCAGCCGTTTTGCTGTTGCATCAGCAGCAGCAAAGCTACCTGAGCCAAAGCTTCTCAAGTTAAGTAATCACAGTAAACTAGTTTTGTAAAATTGAGGCGTGCCTTCAGTTTGTTCAGGTACTTTCAAACTTCCTTCTATAGTTTTCCCCCCTGTACACAGTCCTATGCAAATCAATTGATAGGTATTTCACTAGTAGAGATTTCACAAGCTGCAGGCTTCCAGCATTATGCAAACTGACTTAAGACAACTTGGAAAGTACTTCCTGCCGAAGAAAAAAAAAAAGCACCCATTCCTGATATTGAAATACCATATGACACTATGGGAATAGTGTTGAGAGTTTTACAGTATTCACTGTTACCATAATAGCAGTCTCCTCATGATTCCTCTAGAATTTTCTTGTGCAAGTAAAAGTTACCAGAGCTCTTTCTTCAGTAAGAAACTTGAAGTTCCATTTCCTTTTTCTCTTAGGCATTATCTTTTCATCTCTTGAAAATGAATTATTCCAAAAATTAACTTCAGTTACATGGGTCAGTTAGGAAGTTGCTGTCCAATATGCTTATTTGCAAAATATTTTGATCACAAAGGGATTTCCTTTGTGCTTCATTGTTCTTGTTAAGTCTATGAATTTTGTCTTTCATAACTTGCATACATACCGTACAGGGTGTCTTTTCCAAAAATATCCTCAGGAGAAGAGTTAACTCTTCTGAACACGTCTGTGAGCTCATCAAAGAGACTAACAGGTCTACCAACACTATCTGACATGCTGGAAAGAGGGATAAAAAAATTCCTTGAATACATTTTTTGAAAAAAAAACATTCAAGTTTCCATACACCATACCGCTCTGAGAAAAGATTAACTTGGGATTAAGAATGCTGTGATGATTACATGATAAATAGAGACATCGGATTTTTATAGCCTGAYCATATTTCCTGACAGTATTATTCAAAATTTCACAGAATCAGTCTAGAGGATTACAGACTTCCAGGTTCACAAAAGGGAGTCTGAAAGTCTGGGAATCTAGCTCTCAGGTGCTAGGTTCCCAAAGGCTCTCCCCACAGAGCCAGGGATCAAAGTCCTGGGATGGGTTTACAACTCCTGCTTTGGAGCAACCTCATTACGTGAGCTACCTTACGGCAAGCATCTAATTTGGCTCCACATTCTTGGATCAGCTAGCTATTTTCTAAATTGAAATAAAAGCAATTCAAGATATCAGGAAGTCTTGTGTTATGCAGAGATTTGAAATAAAAACTGATGTTGTGCCAAGTCAGATTTAATCAGTTAGAGGAAAATTACTTGGGAAAACAGCAGTTAACACTGTCACCTTAGGTTTATAATTTCAGCCAGTGTTCAGATCAGCTGGCATGTATTTAAACAATGCAGATTCCCACCAGCTCAAAAAATAATCCTGCATTTAGATCAAAGGGGCCAGACACTTGTCACAACTTTAAAAGAAAAAAAAAAAAACAAAAAAACCAGTTGCAAAGATTCATATGTGTCAATGATCTTGCTTGATATAATGCATTTGCTAAAAAAGGCTGAAAATTGAGGGCATATATATTACATTACATATATTAAGTTACTTAGACCTTAAACTTACCATGAAAACTAGACTCCGTTTGGGTCAATACGTTTAGAAATCCTCCCAAAATATTTTTAACAGCTCCCTTAAAAGAAGTTTGATAAAATAAAGTTTTAAACCAGTTTAAGCAACATTAACAAATATCAACCCTAGACAGGAATGGTTGTGAGTGAAATTAAAATTTTTTAAAAAAATTATGGAAATATTTTAATATTTGCTAGTAAACACACTTTCATGATCCGTACAGTTCATTCACACCAAAAGGAGGGACTTTGAAATTCAGCTGATTCARAAAGAATCCTCTAGGCTAAGACTAGCTCAGCAGCTCTTGAGAACTTCTCCCTTGGCCCCTTCCCTAAAACACACTGAATGAGGGGAACATCCTTCACAAAGGCAATCTCTGATAAGAACCATTAGGATTCAAGATTATCATCTCAAAAGCAGAGATTTATACTCACTCTTCCCAAAACATACTGAAGAAAAATTTGATAGCGTGAACATCTGGAAGGAGCATTGTCATGTCCTCAGATCAAAACAGCCTAAAAATATGTAGTTAACTTGCAKTTTGAAAACTACTTGAAACTTACTTCCTTCTAAGAAATTGAAATTAGCAAAATACACTCTCAAACAAGCCTGTTTCCACTGTATGGCTATTGAAAAAGCATCTTTATTAATAAATCATTAGCATGTTTGCACATACTTAAAAGGTGTTATTTTGACTAAATGAAATTTTTAACTATAAAATCATTTCATGTATTGAAGTTCAGAATATGAAGTGTGCTACTGTTAATTCACAGAAAAAAAGTGGAGCATGGAAATAAAAGTGTTTTCCACCTACTTTAACTTCTTTTGATTTAGGCTGCAACACTTAGATTTGAAAGTTCAATTTAATTTTAGAGTACTTAGCCACATTTTTTGCTGTAGAAAAGGCACACTAAAATTAGTTAGTAAAAGACAAAAAGTACAAGCTAACCTTCAGAAACTGCAAAGCATCATGAGGACATTAACATGTACACTGGAAGTTTATAAAAGCAGAAAATAGTGTTGTACATATGAAAAACATTTTCTGACAATTATTTCTGAAATATTTAAAACTCCAAGGCCTCAGAGATTAGCTGTTTACAAAATATTAATAGTCTTTATGTATTACTTTTCCACTTAAATGAGTCATGTATGACTGAAACCATAATTCTTACAGAATGCACAGTGCTAACAGAAATGTTTGAGAAAGTTAGTAGATGGTAGAATATAAAAAGAATATAAAAAGGCACAGTTGCTTTTAAAGATAGGACAGAAGACTTTCTACCTACTTTAGTGCTTCTTGACAGCAATGTGGGTAAATCAGAGCAAGACTAAATAGTCATCTGCATCTGCACATGCATTTTAATACCTAGCACTTGAGTAGGATWCACCACTTAACCTTCTTTAAGGTTTAAAAACAAAGGCAGTAGAGGAAAATAAGAGGAAAAATAATCTTTCCTCATAATGCTACATATGTAATCTATTCACAGCTTATGAGAAGAATACTGAATATTTCAAGACAGGTTGTTTAATGGCCTACCAGTTATTAAAACTGTATCAATTGCTTTAGYGATTAAACAGCCCCAATGAAACAAGACAAACAACACAATAAACAAGAAATTCAAAATCTTTATAGGTCAAGTATCTTTCAACAGTAGCTAACTATCCCATCTGGTGATACCTGTGATACCTGTGATACCAGTTATTTACATGGTTTTAGGTCCTATCAAATGCCCTAAACAGCACATTAGAATATCTCTGAGTTCACTCAATTAGTTATAATGTTCTTATAAAATTGAAGAAAATAWGATATACAGCACTATATTTTTGGTTTTGTTTAAAAACATGTTTTTACCTGTTCTATAAGCAAAGTAGCATTTCTCTCCTTCTGACTGATGATTTTCAGGCAGCTTTGGAATACATGAGCGAGCACATCCAGACTTGCATTACCAGTTGAAAGCAAGTTTAATTCTAGCATGCAGATTTCAGGATATATTAATTCTCCCTGACTGACATTTTCAGTTAAGTCATTAAAATAACCTGGAGGGCCAGTGCATCCTGGTTCTGCCTTTGTGACTGCTCCTGAAAGAGAAGACCATCTTAGAGAAACTTATCCAAGTGAACATAGTTTGTGATTCAAACAAGACATCCAAGGGCTTACTTTCTCCAGCCATCTCAAAGGTACAAAACAAGAGTCACCAAATCATAACTACTTTTCAGAAATCAGCTGAACCTTCTGTTCTGCATTGTTTTTTCACATTTCCATGTGAATCAGAAAATGCAACCATGCAGTTTCCTCCACTGTACAATCTTAAACCATATCCCTACACTTCCTGGGAATTAGACACACTGAAGTGATAAGTCATTTGTATAATAAGACTAAAAATCACTAAGAGAACCTGAACTTCTACACAGAAGACTGAGCTTSTCAAGATAGGAAAAGTCTGAAGTGTGGGTGGGCATTACTGGTTTAAGAAGATGGGGAAGAAGTTTAATTGCTCAATTCAAAATGCCAACATATGACAGACTGTTTTCAGAAAAATCAAAAGCTACAAGACAAAACATTTAAGCACTCCTTATATCTGGATAAACCTTTAAAACATGTCACTTAAAAACTTAATCTGAAGTACTTCCAGCAAACTCTTTTCACTCCAATTCAAAAACACTTAGGAAATGTTAAATACATCTATATACACTTCTACGTGTCGTTACTGATAAAGTCTAGCCACACAAGTGAACAGCAACAACAGAAATTAGTTCCGTTCAAGCACATTACTGCTCATGCTGACCTATTATGTAACAGCATAAGCATCCAGATGTTCAACAGAAAGGATAAAAGCACATTCATCTTCAAAATKAAACACACTGAAGCAAATACAGTATAATAAAGAATGTGCACACTAGTGGCTGAATGAAAATGTAAAGGGAGATATCACGCTATAACTAGATTGCTTAAATTTAACCTAATTCCTACAGAGTTACATAAAAGTTTGAACATAGATTTTTAAGCAAAACAGTGATAACCATCTCTGGAGAAAATTGCCTATACCACAATCAATAATATATTTCAGCAATACATTATTTTGGTRTTAATGTCACAGAAATCAAAAATCAAAAAGGAAAAAAGTCAAAGCAGTTCCGAAAGGCCATCTCTGAAAGGCMATCCCTATTTTTGCATATCTCTAAAGACAAGCATGTCATGCATCAGAAAGATCGCTTTGTCTATTTAACAAGTTTACATTTATTTACCATCACCATTGGCTTCACTGTCATCAGGGTTACTTTCACTATCTGCTTCATATCCTTCCTCTTCAGCAAGAMGTTTAAGACTACAGCACTGTGACTCCTCAGGTTCTTCTGAAATGTCTTCAGGTTGTGGGACAGGCTCCTTTTCTGTGTGAAGGGGCTATAAAACATGTGTCAAGAAGTTTATCTCCTTTATTCAAAACCATGGAGTTTAGAACTTCCAGACACCCATTTCCTCCACCCTCATTGGAAAAACAAACTCACAATCAGACCATATATTTACAAGCAAGCGCAAGATAATTTTTAAAGGGCACCTTATGGATACTCCATTCTTTAACAGAAAAAGGAGCTCTGCTAAGATGAACTTTTCTAACTAGGTGACCTAAGTTCAGCAGAACAACTGGCCAAGGYATTAAGAAGAGTTATGTTTCTACGAGTCACTATCATTACAAGCAAAGCACCCTGACACCGCAGGTGAAAATCACCGYGGCCATCAGTCAGTCAACTCTCCTACTTTGAAACTCCTCATTCGAAAGTTTCAGTTTCTCTAGTGTGGAAGGGTGAACAGATCTCCATGTTTCAAGTGTATCCACAGCCAGCCACCTCACTTTGGCAAGGGGAGCAGATACATAGTGTTTTACGGAAAAGTAATGTGAAGTGCTTACTCAATTTAAGTGCTTTTCATGGGCACTACAGGATTAGGCTTTAYCACCACTAAAACCCAAATTTAAGCACATGCTCTTAACTAAAGAGCACAGACCCGAAAAACAAGAGACCTGGCAAACTCCTATACACAAAACATTTACCTTAAACTACTCTCAGTTCCATACCTTTTCCAGTTTGTCTTCAGAGTGATCCAGATCAGCAGAAAATGTGCCCAATGCAACACGAAGCAGTGAATCCAACAGAGGCTTTGCCAAGTCGCTTTCTATCACTTTTGATTGAGCAAGCTGGTCTCTTACTTCAAGTAAGATATCATCCACACAAGTATTCTGTGTTTTAGAAGACAGCAGTGTTTTGATTCGTGTTATTCCATCTGGGCTAACTGGAACAGTCTCATACTTTCATTTAAAGTCTCCTTTCCACCTGCAACACTATTTAATTAGACTTCCCAATAAAGACTATCAGACTTTGTCTAGTCTCATACAATAATTAAGATGTGTCAGGTTTGTCATGACAAGGATTTGGCAGGTTAAGCAGTTTGCACTGACTGCCCCTTACTAAGCAAGTCATTTAACTGTATAATTCAGGTACCACACAGTAAACATGGTCTCATAAGAGGAGAACCTATCCTTTCATCACTGATAGAACTTTCAGCTAGGTCACTATTAAGAAAATGTTGTACATAAACACAAAATAGGCAAAGGGAAATTACAGACTACCTGGTGAAACGTCTCTACTTCTGCCTTCTGCATACTGCTCACACTGTGCAGACAGATTGTCAGCAGAGCTTCAAGGAGTCTGATTCCCTCAAGTGCCCACTCAACGTCCTCTGTTACAGAAGGCTTCATCTCTTCAAGATTAGCGACAGAAGTAACTGAAGTGTCTTCCCTACTCAAAGAGCTGTCACAGGAAACACATTCAGACACCAGCTGTTCTGCATCAGCAAGATTTTTATCAAAACTGTCATTTTCTGATTGTGCCAACTCTCCGCTTTCAGCCAACTGAGCAGAGTCTCCAGCGAGAGGCTCAGCACGAGGGCTCCCATGCAAACTTCTGCTGCTTTCATTCAATATTTTCTCCTTTTTTTCTTGCTCCTTTTCCTTGCTCTTTGCAAGTTTCTGAATAATGAGAATTAGTAATCTGTGGCATGCTTCAAACCCTCCAAGTCTGTGAAATTGTCTCTGGAAAACTGAACTACACAAATAGATGCAACGACACATGGACCAAATATCCGCAGCCCTGTGAATACATTCTAGAGAAGGCAAAGCAAGGCTTTCCAGTGACAGGTAGGGTAACTTGTGGCCTAGTGGCTCACTAGCTGTACTATCATATCCTGAAGTGTCTTCAGAGTCATTAGCTGAATCCCGATCACAATCTGCTTCTTTACTTACACATAAAAAAGCAACACAGAGGAACAGGTTTATTGTGTTGACGTGAGTGTCTTGACTCACAAACTTCTTCTTTTTTGGGTAAGCCTCTTTGAGGCCAGCATAAAACTTGCTGAGGCTTTGAGGAACTTCTGAAACGGTGTGTTGGCTACAAAGAGAAGCAGGCAAGTCAGAGGCAGCCTCCTTCTGGTCACTGCTCAAGCCTTCCAGTTCTGCCACTGTTTGGTCCTTCTGCTGGTCTCCAAGACAGAGTATCAAAGTCTCTAACACTTGCAGAGAATGGCTCCTTACAGTATCCAAGTAATTTAATTCAATCATTTGGTTTACTCCATTACAGCTCAAAAATGAGTCTCTAATTACACTGCAAGAGAAAGTAAGGGTTATTTRATAAACTAACCATAAATCCATGCATTTTAGAGAAGTCATCTCAATCACAAATAATGCTCTACACACAACTAGTACAAAAGAAAAAGACAGACTAAGTTTATAGTAATTGCTGTAAATATCCCACCTCAGGAATGTGAGGTAAGAGAGAGGGGAATTTGTCTGCCACATTGTAGAATATCAGGCAAATATTGTCCACATGGTAACAGAAAAATCATAAGCTTTTTTGATATAAAAATAAAGAGATGAGTATTGATTAACATCTAAAATKCAGAACAAAAATACAAGATGGTCAAAGCACAGAATTTGTTTGATTAAATCTATGACACTTAGTGGAACCTTCCCCCTACCTTTAAGGATTGGAAATCTTAAATATCTTGTTTTCTGTTCTACCACTTCAGAAAGTCCACTCTTCTTCAAATAAGATCAAAGTCTTAGTGTATTTTGCTATTTATTTATATACTATATATTTACTTTATTTTAATATTATAGTACTAGCTATGCCTATTTTACTAGGTAATTGCATGAATATAAAATATCTACAATTTTATATGAAATACCTTTMAAATACATGTTTTTGTAGGCTTTTTGCCATAACAACTACCATGTTAAAAGAGCACCTTTTGGTATACCTGTTTTCAAGAATGGTTTTCCTTTTTCCCTACTCCTCAATTATTCTATTTAGTTGTTAGAGATGCTTAACAAAAATTCTTTACGCTGCTTCTTAGGGTATTATGTTTGCTCATAGACATTCATCTCTCCTACCCTCCCCTTACTTTCCTGCTTTTACTACAATTGAGTCAGATACTCTTAAAAAAACCATCATGTCCTGACTTGAGTATTTCTATCTTTATGTCAGTAGTAAATAGATAACTAAACTTCTTTCAGTCTCAACTTTACTATTTATATCTTTGCCASTAAGGTGTTTTCCTCCCCAAATCCCCTTCAGAAAATGAGGCCTCTGATACAGTTCAGGCAAACTAAAAAACACATGAGAATCCTTTACAAAAACTGGAACATGAGCCTATTTTCATTTTTGTTTCAGGTAGCCCTAGTTCGCTTCATTTTTTCCAGGTTTTTCCAGGGAGAAAACACATTCTTATTCACATTCCAGAAGAAAACACACACACACACACACACACACACACACACACACAAGAAACAAAAAACCAAAAAAGCACACAAAAACTTCCAGCAATTTTGCTACAGAACTATTTCATCAATTTCAATAATAGAAATAAATTTTCAATAAATAGAAGAAAATGTGCCTTTGTTTGGTTTTGCTTTTAAAATTATGATTATATGAGGAGGACTTTGAAAACTAAGAAACAGTTACATCAGGACTACAAATAAGTTGAACTTATTKTTCAGATTAAGTATGTATGGAATTGTATTTTATCAGGAGAAAGGAAACAGATCCCATAAAGTAGTTAATTCCCACAGAAAAGTAACATGTGAATCTGTTCAACATTCCTGAGTCACTTTAGCATGAGGAATTAAAAGGCACAGAGTGTGGCACATTAGATGAAGTCTGCATTCGTTTCTATACACTGACTTCTTGAAGCCTGTATCCCATCAATATGGGCCGCTCACTATGATTTATCTATCTATTGGCAAATTTGAATCCTATGGACTGAATCCTGCGTTATTCTAGCATGTATCTTGTTTACAGTCTTGTAATTTAAGTGCAGCATACAATGCAAACAAAATTTATGTGGTAATCTGTAACATATACAGGGTTCTATATTAAATAATTAACATATATTCTGTTAATAAGCAGAAATAACACTCACTAACCTGGATTTAAGCAACATGGGGAGTGTCTGCAAATAAATCTGAAGTACTTCATAAGGCAAACTCTGGCTAGGGTAACTGCCCATGTGTTTATCAGCTGTAGTTATTCCAACTTGCTGTGCATAGCAAGCTAGCTCAACACCTCTTTGGAGCACTGGATTATAAATACAGTTATAGAGTTTCCATTGGACCACTGAATTTCCCTTTTGCATCAAGTGGCATATATGGCTTGCAGTCTGCATGCCACRTAGTTTGTCTTCTTCAAAAGCAAGGTCCCGATAAGCCTCCAGCGCATCCCATCTCAAGAGCATATCTTCAGATCCACTGCTAGGCAGAATCCCCTGTTCTCTACAAGAGGGACTAGAGGGAAGACCAGTGTCACCAGCATTGCCTTGCAAGGCACCTTCCAGCTGAGCAAGTTGATCACAGTCAATAGTACATATATTGCATGAGGCCTGTATAATTTTTGGAGAAGCGTCAGCTCCACCCAGCTGATCCAGTATGAACTTGTTAAGGATGCTCAGTATGTGCTGCTGAAAGTTTTTTAATATTGGTAACTTGGAAGCATGAAGCAATGGGATAATCACAGATTGTGGGTCCATGCAACAGCATATTCCTACGTTGTGTATGCCCGAGAGAATCTGCACACAGGTAGAGCTCAAAGAGACCTGCTGCAATAAGTGCAGACACTGGTGTGCACAAACAGCAATGCAACAGCAGCGGTCAGGATAGTGAACTTCCCCATCAGCTGTTTCAAATGGGTYTTTGGAAGCCTGGTTTTTAAAAGTAGATACAGAAAGCCCGGAAAGATCTCTGTGGTGATGCATGAAGTGAGAGTACTCACATCGCCTATGCCGCTTTCTTGTACACATCGATTGATGAAGCTGCTCTGACTTCACTTTTTTGACCGTACTGATGATTTTCATAATGCTGTTGATTAGGGCTTTCAAGTGCTCTGAGGCTTCCCCAGTTACTCCCTCATTCTTCATACACAGCCATTCCATTTGAAGCACTGTTACTTCAAATAGCTTAAATCCATGATGTTGGATGAACTCGTGAACCAAATCTATAGCTTGACTGAAGTAGAATGGGTTGGAGGCTGCGCTCTGTAGGCAGCAGATCAAAATCTGCAAGACACCTTCCAGTACCTCAGGCAGGAGCAAGGCTCTGTGATGATAGCTAGAAAATACTAAGTCATCCCGCACCTGCTGCTGTAGTGTTTTTTTGTGCTCTGAAACAAAAATATCAGGCTGCTTTTCCAAGCAAATTCTGATTTTTAATGCTGCTTTTAGTAAATCTGTTAGATTTCTTCGTAAGTTGTCAGGCATGGTTTCTGTATTGCTAATATCTAAAGACATAAGACGAAGTACTGTTCTAAAGAGCATCCTTTGAATCAAAGCCACAGGTTCTTCTGTCCACCCTGCAGAAACTACTTCATTTTCCACACTGCTACTCACAGTGCAAGAGTCTCCAAATCCTGAGAGGAATTCAGTTAAGGTGGGTATCACGCTAGCTGTAAGAACAGAGCTGTGATTCAAAGCAACATCAAATTTGCACACTTTTTCTAGGAGTGACAGTAAAACTTGGCATAAGTCAAATGGAGAGTTGTCCACGTTGCTCTCAGCAAGCACCACAGCTGGCTCATCCAAAATGTCCAGTTTTAACTCCTGTGCTGGAATTTGGGTTGGATTTTCTGGGTTAGAGGTATCAGGATTAGAATTTGATGCTGCTTCAACTGGTAGGCAATCACTTCTCCCTACAAGGTAATTGTCCCTAGGAGGAGGAGTTAAAAAAGGTTGCAGGAACTGGGACCGTCTGTGTTTCATCACAACGGTAGCCTTGTCATCAGAATTGCCTTCTGAATCTGAAGTGGACAGCTGAGATCTTCTTGCATCTCGCACAGAGTAACGATGGGTGGTCTTGCGAAGACGCCCACTTTTTCGAGATCGGGGATTTAGCTTCTGTAAAGAAGCCTGAAGAGGAGAGCGGCTATTTCCATCTATACTCAACTTTTCCTGAGTAGATTTCACAGAACTTGAAGCATTCTCTTTGGTCAGGCATATATCAGCTGTAAAGGGTAGATTAAAATCTGTTGCAACAGAAGGACACAGAAGTCATTTAGGAGCATTATCATCATATATGTCTTTTTTCCTATTTAAGGATTTTCYTATTTAAGTATTTGCAACTTCAAAAATACAAGATAAAAAGGTTATTTATTCTTGGATGAATTTCAYTGCCATTTTAAACAGTGTCAGAACTGTATTTTGGTGCTCTGAGCAATATAAGGATCTASCATATATCAAATGCAAGTATTTGGAAAGTATGACAGTTATAATCCCATAAACAAGCAAAATCARAACCGTCTAACCTACAGATATAACCATGAATTATACTGAAAGAGATGATTCATGTGTAAGTATGACTCTCACTGTATCACAGATGCATGGCTGATAAATGAAGAAAGATCACATGCTTTGGAGGAGAAAAGGAACCAAAAGTACKTAACCAAAAAAGGATATTCCTTGCCCAGAAAAAAAGCTACCAGGTGCAGGAGTATAAATAAAAAAGATCAGTCCAAAAGAATAGACCTCTTTGTGCACAACTAGATACATTGGTTTTATTGCGTCAGTAATACTGCTAGCTAGTAATCTGTAATAACAGAATATGCATGTTAAAGTACAAAAAGCAAACATCTTAATCCATTTACACAATATCATTTGAAACTAATTCTGGAAGGGTCAACCTCTCATAAGATGACTGAAGTGTTTTTCATTCCATCCTGCTTACAGTAGAATGGAAAAGAGATGCAGCTGAGCAAGCAGGGTAGTTAATTACATAAAAGTAGTATGAATTTCATACTTTATATACTGTTAATCTTCAAATGCTAACAGCACCTTACATTTGGAGGACTTTAAAACAAAAAACATCCAGACAATTTCAGGCGATAATCTTTAAGAGCTGTCACAGCATCAGCCTCTGGATTTTTTTCAGCTCATTCTATCCTCTAATAAAACCAAGTACCAGGGGAAAAAAAAACCCCACATTTGCTGGTTTGGTTCTTGCATACCATACATATATTTTATCATCTTTCATTCCTTCACTCTGCATTACCGCTTTCCTTTCTCTAAACTGGTCCAATGGTCATTTGACCCTAGTCAATTAAATCCTCAGGTAGCACAGTTTGAACAGCCTGACTGTTCATAATCATCCAGCATTAGTCCCTTTTCAGAGCCTGCTATCTTGATATCAGAGAATGGAAAGGGTATGAAAAGGATGGTGTTTGACTTAAGCCTATTCTCTACCTAGTACTTCTCCAACTTCAGAAAAAAATGTTTTTCTTACGCTATTCCTGATCAATCTACAATGCTAACATGTGTTACTCTGATTTTTAAGACCTTTTTGCTCTCTCTCAACCCATAAAGAGCTTTCACTAATGTGAAGCATCATATACTCTCTCCACCACCAATTCCAGGTACATGACATGTTGCAACCATTCTCCTTCATACTGACTAAGGACCTTTTCTGTACAGTCTTGACTTTCCTTACATAATGACAGAACACGGATTCTTAACGCTTTTAAAAAAAAGTAAAAGAATTCAGTGCCTGTGTTCTAGGTTAAGAGGACATGCAGTACAATGGTTTTCTACTCTTTATCTGGAAATCCTGTGCTCTGTAATGATACAACGCACCATTTTCCCCAGATTTTCAAGTAGCATAACAGATAAAGCTTACCTACTGCTTTTTCTTCTTTGACAGGGATTTTCCACACCAGTGGTAGAAGTGACAGGAGGAGAGTCAGAAGTTCTTCTCGACATGTCAGCTCCTATGTTAGAAACACAGAAGCTTTATATTCCATGACCCAGAATTTAAATATTACTCTGATCTTTTTCTGTAAGTTCTTAAAATAATTTTCCTATGTCATTCTGCTGTCTTGCACACTGGAAAAATAACCTAACTGCAAAGAATGTTATAATCATTAGTTTGAATCAATCAGATAACATCTGGAATATTTAATCACATCTTTACAACTATTTCTATACATAGCTCTTCAAACTTTTAAGTAATACTTCACCCACAAGAAGACAAAACCCCAAAAAGTCAAAAGCAAATAACTTCTGTTCATTTAAATAAGGACAGAACAAAGCCCAACAAAAGTTTGAAGTGTTTGCAGTTACAAAAGCATACAGTTTAAGAATACTGTGAACCTTTCCACTACCCCCAAAACGATGGCTTTAAACAAACAAAAATCTATATTCAATACTAGCATCATCTCACAATGTGAAGGTGAGGTTTCAGACAAAATGGGAAAATTATTCAAAAAAACCCCACCAAAGTCCCTCAGTCTTGCTGAGGATCAAAGTACAGCTCAGAACTTCATGCAAATAGTTGAAGGCAGAAAATTCAAATATGATTCTTTTATTGGATGCTAAGTACTACTGTGGACTCAAATATCAAAAAAACCTATTAAGTTTGGGAAAGAAAGCTGACTTGAGCTTTTTAATAGTTAGCATCATTCAGGGCTATGAAGCTGAATCCTTCCCCCAAAATTCAAGTAACGAAAATAAGATATGTGAATATAAACTTAAATAAACTAGAACATTTTGGTAAGAGGCTTGCTCAGCCTGCTTGTAATTGGAACTGAATACAAGAGTGTCTTTAAGTGTTTGTATACACTCTAATCCACAAAGATAAGACYAGAGTCCATACAGTACATTTGAGACTACAGAGGTTGGATAAAGGTGAAAAGCCTAGTATTAATTTCACAAGCTATGTTAGTACTGTAATTTAGAGATTTTATTTTAGAATAGAGGTATTATAACAGTTTTCTTGCTAAAAATTTTTTTTGAAGTTGTTAAAACACAGAACTAGTGGCATCAATAAAACTGTGGTTATGGATGKTAAAACAGCACACGCAGAGAAATATCTTCAGGACAGTTTATTCACCTAGTTTGGCTCAATGACCACATCAACACTGATACATCAACTGATCTCACAGAAGACAAAAATTTGGTTTTCCCCTTTCAACATTTGGACTAAGACAAACACTTCAAGTTCAAGTCTAATGGTTCTAAAGGCTGAACAAGAAGGAACAYGATGGCCATCAGCTTCCCCACTACAGCTTAAGAGCTCCTTTGGATCAGCTTTTCCAGGTAGATATTTGTGTTTCTTGCTGTTGGAAGCAAATAAAGCAGTTATCAGTCAATTTTAGAATCTTTTCTTGGCATAATTCTGTCACTGAAGGTGGTTGGGAAATGACGGAAATTATCTGGAAATCACTTTTAACATTAGTTTCATTAGAGGATGGAGACAAACAGTGAAAGTCAAATTGCAGTCATCCATTCCCACCACAATAGACAAGAACAAATTTTCCTCAGAATTACATCTACCTAAAAACAGTTTTGCTGGAAGCTACGTCAGTTACCTTTTTATAACCTCTTCAGAAGAGCTTATCTACTAATTTTCCAGCTGCTGAATTAATCAGTCAAAAAGAAAACCTAAAATGCAAGAAGTACTAAATACAATATTAATCACAATTACAGATCTACTACTATACAGGATACACCTAAAAAAAGGTTAATTGTTTCACCGTACGCTATCAACATAATTTTCAACTTATAAAAATAGTTTCAGTTACTGATACAATACAATTAGACCTGGGAAGTCATTCTTCAGAGTCATTTCCCGCTACTCACTTTTGCTACTGGAGGCCATCTCAGCAAGACAGAAAATGATTAGAGATAGTAATAAGCAACATAACCTTCAAAATCATGTTACAAGGGGGAAGAGCAGTATAGCAGTTTTCCATCTAAGCACAGGGTGAGTGGGGTGTGTGGGGTAAGAGGACCACCTAACTGGGAGGAATACCAKGATGCTATGAAGAACTGCGTGCCAGTATGCTGGCCACAAGATACACTCAGGCACCTAGGGGGGTATGTAGGCCCCTACAGAATCTATGCCTTTTTCAAAATAATTTTCATTCATTAAGATTTTTTTCCACTTGTCTTTTCAATTGTTAAAGATGTTAAGCCATACAAACAGACTGACTCCTTACTTGAAAGGTACTTCTTTCAGGAGCTGAAGTCAAAGTCATGAGAGCATGCATTTGCTCTCATGTTCAGGAACTGCTAATTGATACAGAGTGAAAATATACCTCACAGCCTATAGCAAAATAGGAAGGCATATATTTTATTTATATACTATCAACCAGAAGGTTCTTTTCAAAGAAAAAGTTGCCAGTTTACACTGCAGGTTCAGTAAACACACCTTCTTTCAACTTCCATGTACTGCCTCTTTCCACTCAGCTGCTGCACCAAAGCCTCCCACATGGCTTAAGTCAATAGTTTAGCAGTCATAAATTTCACTTGGCAAAGAKATATATAATTAGCCATGTTTTATTTTCCTGTTCTTGGTGAAGGAAGTTACTCTAAATTTCTAGTATTCAMAATTAGTCTTCTCAGTCTCCACCAAAAAAAACACAAACAAAAGAAAGGGGCACCAAGAAGCATGCAAGCCAGACAAATACCTGCAACGGAAGCAAAGCTCAATACAAAAATTAGCCAGCAGTGACAAAACCTATTACCTGATCAATAATAGAGTTCAGTGTGGTCAGCAAAATAAATCCACGGCCTTGAACCAGGTATTGCCCCAGTGCTGCCATGTGAGTTTCTTCCTCTTCATCTTCCCTGGCCTCTGCCCTCTGGACCACAGCATTGCACAGCCTGTTGACATCYGTCAAGAACTCCCGTGCCAGTGAGTTACTGTGACTGCTCATGTCTGAGCTAAACAAAGAAAGAAAACACAAAGTTGAAACCCATTGGAAACTACCTCTCTTATGAAAAATACTTGAAGTTTGAGGGCAGGAAGCATAAGTGTCTCTTCTTCCCTCTCATCCAAAGCATCCAGAGTTTGTAGGTCTGAAGGATGACTATTCCAACATGGAGGGGGATCAAGGAGAGAAGGAACATCAAGATTTGAGGATTTCACTGTCTTTGGTAAGACTTTAATTAACAGTTGGTGGTCCCAAATACTCCACTTAATAAACCTGTCAGGAGAAAGCATATGACACAATGTTTCTTCCTACTGCGGAAATTGAATTACTTAATTCCTCTTCCTTGTAACCTACGTGTGACCTTCAATCTTCAGCTGCTTCTAGAAGGGATTTGACTTGAGGCAGATGGAAGAAACAGGTAGCTATTACACAGCATTGTACAAGAAACATGTTCTTCATTCTTCATTTGAGCACACTCTTCTACATTGTTATATATTCCAGTAGTATACAGATTGTTTAAAGAGAACAAGAAAAAMATTAGTTAAGATAAACATGGGAGTTTCAGAGATGCATTGCTTTAGATTTACCAACCTTCAGAGTGTTTTCTTCAAGCAAGATTAATTGAATGAGTGGCAGTCATGATTGCTATGTATTTAATTCAAGATATGATTCTATCATATGCATTCAGAAGAAAATCACTGGTGCATTTTTTTTCCAAACTGAYTCATCATTTGATTGTAAATAATGCACATAAGACACTCAGACATTTTGATTGTTCATTGCATCTCATAAAACACTTTTTATTTTCTCATGTGCCACTACATTAGCATTCTTTGGTTGGTCAGCAATAGTACACGCTAAAAAGTTCAAAATCAGCAAGAAAAAAAAAATGCAAGAATCAGCTATAGGAAACAGTCAAGTGGATCACCAAGGAAAGCAAAATAACACAAGCAAGAATCAGTGAYAGCAACTATAGGACCAAAATTTAATACACATAAAACCCCTTAAACGAATACAGCACTGTTCAGTTATTTGTTTTTCCCCCTGTATGAAGAGCTTAAGCAAAATCTTGAAAACCTCAGAGAGGAGACAGCCAAACATGTTAGAGTTTATTTAAAAAATAGGTGGATTAATACTGCTTGATCAAAAAACATCTACATATCATCACTGGGTCAAAAGTGTTCTTTATATGCGCGCAAATAAGAAAGTTAGGAAGGTTTAAGAGTTTGAGTAAATATAGCCACATAATACAAAAACTATTCTGTGTCTTTATTTGTTCTTCAGCAATTTCAAACACAGAAGTACAAACRCATACAAACATAACAGACACTCTCAAGAAGCAATATCCTGCCTACAAGTTATATTTGGTGCAGAAAGATCAAAATTTGAACTGGAAATAAGCGCAAGATTTTTAGCATCATGCAATAGGTAAATCACATTAAATTGAGGTGGGGGATTAAGTTCATTATTTTTACATGCACAAGTGTTCTCCATAGTAGTAACAGAAAGGTTCTTACCAGAAGTACTTTGCCAGGTTTCAACACATCTATCTTCTATTTCTAAGAAAAACTCAATAGACTCTGGAAACACCACCCTTGATTTACCTGTTTAAAAAAGAGAATATAACATGAAGATTCTTTATTTTTAAAAATAATTAAGTTAAATCTTTTTGAGCTTTATAATTCAAGATTTTTTATTTTTTGGCTTATGCTTCTGCACAAAAGGCATATTGTTTTAACTAAGCTCATTAGACTTTTTTAATTGTAAAACCAGCTAGCTATGTTAGCTCACACATTTCCTTGTAGAAACAGTAAGATAATAAAAACCTCCACATACATGCTGCAAGTGCTTGCAGCCCTGGATACAAGTAGTAAGGAAGCATGAAAAATTCTAAGTCATGCAATCAGGTGTTGATACAAGCATCTTTTTAACTTTGTATTTTGTTCTGACACATTAAATKTCATTACCTTACTTACAGCTGGAGCAGTAATTAAGTTTTGAAAACAACCACATCTTAGGTGCTTTACTCATTCGGTCTCCATAAAAAGCACACTAAAGCAGTTTAAGACTTAATTTTACCCTTCTACCCCTTATCCTACCATACTCCTAGCAGATCAGAACAGGCATTGCACTTTTTTTCTTTTTTTTTTTTAAAAAAAAGCGTAGTTGCATCTGTCCCCATTTTCTGCTGCCATTAGAGCTAACAGAGAGGACATAAGGGTGCAGAGCTCATGGTAATCTCCCAAATGGCTCTAAAAAGTCCAGATATAGTGAGATATATAGATCAAGCATATGCTTTAGCAGAAGAAACAAAATACAAATACCATCCTTGTCTTTGCAAAGTGCTAACTTATTTTTCRTCTCTAACAGCCACCTAACAAAAGCGATTGCTGCAGCGAGCGTGTTTTCAGCAAGGTCCATCATCGAGGACTCTACAACAGATCAACATCCTCCCACGACACTCAACTGTGATTCACGAAAATGTGAGTTTAAGTGTAAGGCAGGAAGCCTCACAAAGCAAAAGGCAGTATTCCTCTTGGCAGCCTAACTAGTCTCAAGAGTTTGTTAGTTTTACATTTGAAAGCTTCTAACATCATCCTGTCCCCTCATGTCTTTTGAGGGCATCAAGGTTAAAAAAAAAAAAAAAAAAAAAAAAAAAAAAAAAAAAAAAAAAAGTGTTTTAATCCTCCTGAAACATTCTTATTTATTTAAGCAAGATTGAAGAGCTCTTTAAATGTTTTAAGACCCCCAAATATTACTTTCTCTGGATGCCTCTATGTGATTATTTTTGCAATCTTTCCACATTTTTCATTACTGTTCTCAAAATCTTGAGCAAGTATCACTTGGCCACGCTATGATATCAGGGCTCATAGTTAATTTCATTTTTTAACACAGCAACAGGGCATTTGTTTGGTGTCACCAAGTACATTTTAACAAAACCAATTTCTAAGGAAGCCTTCATGTTCTCAGCAGCTGGATCTAAGAGCAGGGCAGACATATTCCCACGTGGACTGTCCAAACACTGATTTACCGACACATTCTCAGGTGGCAATGAAGAAAAATCTTCAGCTTTAACTCTGCAATTGTGACAGAGCATAAACACTAGGCAAAAAACCTTACTGAGGAAGAAAGAAACACTGTAGGTTCGCAAGGCAATCTCCTAAGAACTGGTCTCACAGAGTGCTTCAGAGCAATATGTTTCATCCTAAGCCTCACGGAAAGCCAGCTTCCCCATGTAGCTAATGTACATAACTTACTGCAACTGAACGGCTTAAGGAGCTTGTGCCTTTCCAGTCGTACCCAGCTATTAGATYTAACAATGCATAGTCCATCATCTTTTACAGCCTTTCCTCAGGAAAATTCACTCACCAGGTCTCCCACATTGCCTGCACTTCTACAGTTTCAATATGCACTGCGATGTTCTAGCAAGAGGGCAAATTCTCAACTTGAGTAAGAGACGGTGCTACTTTGATAATGTTAATGCAAAAAGATAACAAGCATTTCTTCTTAATACATTAATTCACATATAACTGAAGTAAGTCAGATATTTTTATCCCAGTGTGAAGAAAACTTAAAGGTATCATGCTAGATAGTGCAGCAGGTCAGTTTAGCAGGATTCATTCATACAAGTGCTTGCTCCTTCTTTGCTGTACTTCCTTCCCTGTGATCAAGACAGCACGGATGAGCCTTTGGTAGCAGTTTCAGATATAACTTGATTTTTCATCTCATCTCAAAAATAGTGTCAAAGATGAAAAACAATGAGAAATAATTAATAAGTTTCCAAAAAACAGAACAGAAAAGGCATATACTGCATATGCAAAACCTTCTCCCTTTTACGTTAGTAGTCAGAAAGCACCATGGACACGGAAGTGCAGTGCTTGGCAAACAAGCACTGCATGAAGAGTTAGCCCACTGATGCCATTACTCTTTTTAATTCCAATCCACCCACATTCTAAGATTTCAGCYTGGCAGTCATCTCTTTGTGTTGCAGACTGTACTGTGCTGATACTGCACCTTTTGTGGCCTGCCATTTCCTCTGGCATTGAGGAAGGAGGCCAGCTAATGTGCAAGTAATAACTAATCTCATGCGTGAGTGTTGGGGTGGTGAATGTTTAAAAATTATATCTTTAGCAGCTGTGGTGTCAGACAATGGGGAAACTGAGGCTACCAAGTGTTCAGGCTGAGTGTTTATTACCTGTCTGTGGAATTTATTCAGATACCACCTTATGTGGGAAGGCCTAGACAGTCACAGCTGAATTTCAGCCACAAGAGAACAGGAAGCTACCTATGAGAGTCTTGATTCAGCAGAGCTTTGGACAGCCTTAATGTTAATGAGAGATTACAGGTCTGGAATACATGGTGTGCCAGGACTTCATATACCAACACCTAAAAAAGAAACACAATTCCATCCCATTGAATATTATTTCATTTAAAAATATAACTCAGTATTGACAATCCAGTTTCTAAAAGGAATAAGTCACTTAAATAGCATCTGACATTCACATATGTTCTCCTTTTCATTTATCGCTATAGTATTTGCATAATTCAAGCAATAAAACCTCTGTTCCTTGGATCCTTTATGTACCAGGCCTTGACAGTCATATTTTCTATTTACTATTCTGATATAAGTTGCAACTCTCGTTTCTCCAGACTTCTTTTTTCCATTTTAAAGAATTTGATTTGTATACTTTAAAATGCTGGACTAACGTGAAAATGCCTTGCCACTTACATTAGTGGGTTTTACATCCTTAAAATAAAATCCAAAAAGCAGTCTTCAAATATTTTTGAATTCTGGTGTTAAGAACAATTCTAGCAGTGTTGAACATTGAATTACAAACATACAAACTACGTATTTCCAACAACCAAGTGGCATGATCTCTAACCCCGTTTTAATGAAGAAAACACAAGGGCAGCTCAAGGTCAAGGGCAGTTTCCTGCAGGCAAGTGCACCATGCCCTTGACCAGCTGCGTTAGGAGGCTGCATTGCCTGAACATTGCCATGTTTTACACTCTGTCCAAGCTGATGTATGTGACACACATAAGTCACCTGCAGGCCCTAATTCCCTGCAGTCATATTATCCTCAGTAAAAGCAGGTAGTCTTCTCTACAGCATCATAGAAGTTGCACTGTTTCCATACTCCCACGGAAAATGATAAACTTATAACAAGTCACTTCACAGATCAGGCAAACAGCAGTAAGAATGTGCAGTTACACAAAATGCTTAATTTCATCAAGTTCCCTATTAGTTTTTCCAGACAAGTTCACTAAAACTCTTCTACGTATAAATCCTAAAACATAATCTGTTATGCCTACAGTGTTTCTTGCAGATTATTTTAAAAAGTTTTCATTTATATGAGCCACTGCACAAATCAATTTTTTTCTATTTAACTTATTTTGGGGTTATGCTTCCTGTTTAAGTTCGGTTTCTGTTAAAAAAGGACAAAGGGCATCATCAAGAACACAAGAGCACATTTCGACACCAAGAACAGACAGTCAATCATCAGTTTCTGCAATTATAAACACACAGATTGCCAAATTTATGAAAGAAACTAAGTTCATCATCTTAATAGCAGACACCAAAGGAGGATTCCTTCTAGCCTAAAGGAATCTTAACAGTACAAAACCTAAGGGAATATTATGATTAGTTCCACTGTGCAAATTGAAAAAAAAAGAAAAAAGAAAATATAGGAGAGCAAAAGAAAAGTGGAAAAAATACRAAGGCAAAACAAAAAGGGAAGGAAGTGTGTTTGACAGTCTGTAGCAGAGCTGAGCACTTCTTACAGGGTTGCCTTACAGGCTATATTTTAGTGGTGAAAGGCATGTTTCAGAATGAAGGAATGCATGGGCATTCTTCCTTTTTTTGTCCTTTTGACATCACTCAAAGTTTTCTAGAAGAATGGAAACAAATACCAAGACAGAATAGCTAACATTGCAGCAATATAGAGTCCTCTAAGGAACCATGCACTGCAATTGAAGCAGATCATCAGCAAGCTAGAGATATTTTTGATGCCTTGTTTAATCATGAGGCAATCAATCAAGAGCATAGCTTAAAACAGTCTACAGAGTGGACAATTCCTAACCATCTAACAATGCTCCAACATTCAAAAACAAGAGCAAACCCAAGGAAAACCAAGACAGAAGAGCTGTACCAGACAACATTCTGGTTCTGCAGCAGACCTCAGACTAGTCCAAATCTGCTCTTTCCCTAATGATTTTCTTATCTCCCTTGCTGTCATTAAACTATTTTGAGAGATACGTGGAGAGGTCACAGAAGCAGACAACCTACTGACACGCACTAAAACAACCTTGCTTCAGCCATTAAGAAACTCACAGAAAGCCACATCTTAATAGTTCATGATCATCATAGTTGTGTGTATGTACCCATTTTACGGGCAGACTATTTCTGACCTAAGTCCCTTATTTTAATCGAGGGGTTAAGTAACTAGTTTTTAGTTTTCTTAAGCCAGTATACCACTGCTACCTCTGAACAAATCTCTCTCTCAACCTAAAGAAAAATGTGCAAGATAAGTGATTAGCACTTGCAGAAAAACAGCATATGCACTGCCTTAACTAACTGGTAAAATATTTGCCAAGTTCTTAACATGCTAGACAAAAATTAATGAATATTGAAAAAGTATGTTGAGATCCTCATCTCACCCACCTTCAAGACTTATATTGCAACACAAAGTGTGAGTGCCTGGCTTCCCCATGTATTTTTAGCTTCCTGGAAATATCTAGTCTCATTTACATACTGCTGCGTAGGTGCTAAAAATGGTCTTGAATCAAAGCTCAGTGTTTACGATCTGAAAATTAGAAGATTTCTGCTTTTCATCTTATAATAAAAAATGAACTTTAAGATATTAAAATATCTGTGCTTTCTGAAAAAAAATAAATAAATTAGAACCTTCCAGAATAGGTATCAAACTGCTACACATATCTATAATTACTAGGTACCTACAGTCTAGGTATGCCTAAGGATATACAGAACAATATTAGATGAGCAGGCAAATGAAACAGTTTCAGAGGTCATATCTCTGGCCCCAAATCTAGTACGCCATGCTGAACATAAGGAAAGGAAAATTAAAAAAAAAGGTGCTCCTCTACTCCCAGGTTATCACTTGTCATCTACTTACATGCCCTAGTGATTTTTGACCACTAGAAAAATTAGACTGGTGAATAATAATTTCTTTGGGCACAAAATGTTTGTTTCAAACTAAGCTGACAGTTAGAGAACTGTCACCTGGCTCCTGCAATTTATTCTGAGCTCTAAGCACAACTGTCCGCTTTTGACAGGACCACCATTTCCAGAATCTCTCAAGTCTGTGCCATCATTACCAGCAACAGCAGCTATGAACGAATGGCATAAGCACTGAAGTACACTGTAGAGCACTGGAGYACACCAAAGTACAGCAGATTAACATATGAGCACACTGTTCTTGGCTGGTATACAATTAAAATTAAAAAACTGCCACTTATCTACAGCCCAGTTTGCCTGATCAACAGTTTCTAAAGAAACTGTTAATCTTTACTGTTAGTCTTTAATTTCACTTCCATTTTATGAACTCAAGTTTATGCCCTTATTGCTTTCATTGCATACTGTCATTGCATTTTTTCTGTCTGACAGTTATTTCACTTCCCTAAAGGGAAGGAAAAAAAGATTAATGGTTCTGAGGTGTGCAAGCTTATCCTACAAGGAGACTATCATCTCAAAACAATGTATTTCT
>PTEX01000055.1:3634827-3806506 GCA_003342815.1 Eudromia elegans | reverse complement strand
TACAGGGAAAAAAAAAAAAAAAAAAAAAAAAAAAAAAAAAAGAGAAAAAAAAAAAAAGAACAAAAAAAAAAAAAAAAAACCCACCCCAAAGAAACAACTAAGGGCACTATTTAGGGGCCTGAAAACCAAGGCAAGAAATATGTGAGGGTGAAATAAGCTGCTCAACATTGACCAAGCAGAGAAGACAAAGCCTTCTGGCAAGGGAAAAGAGGATAATAAGGGCTGCAAGCACCCACAACAGAAACCTGCAGAGATGCAAACTAACTGTGATCTTTTCCATGTGCATGCAGTATACCAGAGAAATATAAATAAACCAAGATTACACAGTCTGTATGATGGTTTGTATGCCTATGATGTCTATAACCCCAGTGGTTAAATCACAGCCATAAGAACAAATACTTTGAAAACCATCACAAAGCTGCTGGGAGAACTTCAAATTTTGGCAGTGGTCCTGGCCTAGCAGGGCCTCTCAGCTCGGGAAGGAACACAAGCTGGAGGCTGCACCAGGCTGTGTTAGAAGGCTGACCTGTGAAGTCTTAGTCATCCTCACTCATCTCACATCTGCAAGCTAATCCTTTCTGAAACACGTACCACAGTTTTTTGTGCCTTCTACAAAGTGCCCAGAATAATTCCGAAGAGCAGCTTTAGTTAAGGTAGTTAACAGTCCTACTTTTTCAGGAGAAACATTGTGAAGAATGTCTCGTTAAAGTTGATTCAGTGAGGGCTGATGTTATGTTTGGGGCATCTGAATACACTGCCATCTTCACAGTAGTGAACCACAAGTGGTATTTAAGTAACCTTACTGTTACACTTCAGAAAGTACAATTTCTTGTTCTACTTGGGGCAAAGTAGAACTCACAATTCACATTACAATTTCTGCTTCATTATTTTAAAACAAACTTGCRAAACCCTTTTCTTAACTCACAGCAGGACTGTGAGTTTGTCATGCTGTTGTAATTTCAAAATACTTTAAAAAAAAAATCTATGTGCTAACCTTCACACATATCACATCAGGAAATACCAACACTTCTTAATATTTACCTTTTGGTAACTATTACTACTCAGTTTGTATAACACACCATCAAATAACAAACACGCTCCAACTACATGTAGCACCATATAAGCAAAAAGGGGGAAGAAAAAAGCATCATTGAAAGGAAAATAGCATGTTTAAAAATATTTGAATTCTGTGAGTTTTTTCCCTCTATATTAAAGTCTGTCTGTCTGACATCTGACCCCTGTTTGGAAAAACATCGGATTAGATCAAGATTYTAGAGAGTCCTTAGTGAAGGATTTAAAAATTGTCCACTTTAGTAGTCAGAAATGCCAGTTGTAAGGAGCAGTGCAGAGCAGACTAGAGCAGAGCAGTGCTCTAGTCTCAGTACTTTTAACATCATGCAATAATAATTTCATCCTGACGAGAAAGTACTAGAGATTGAAAAGATTAAGTGATCAATGATAGCAATGTTTCTTCCTAAAATTGAACAGCTGCTTGCCAGGTTCTGTGATTACTGGCATCCCCTTTACACATGAACAGATTATCAATAATTTTATCCTTCTGAGTCTTAATGAAATAGTACTGAGAGAATGGCAGAGAATTTCACAGGCTGCCTACATATTATATGAATGGCTTGGGACATCTTCTCAACTCAATATAAAATTTTATTTAATCATAAAACATGAAACTCCAGGGAGTGCATTTTTACAAAGCCTGAAATCAAGTCAGGAGAGCAAATGATAAAAGTACAGTATTGATGAAAGAGAGGTTCTCTCAAACAGCTACCTACACACAGGCAAGTAATACATTAACTCTGTACATCTACTCAAGTTCATGCTGAGCTTTTCTTTTTATGTCCTCCTGAAGACAGCAACTACAGTACTGTAGAAAAGCACAATACATGCCTTGTGGTTCATTTAAATTTAGTTCTCAGCCTTGTGCAAGCAGGTCCAGGAGAACAAGTACTGCTTCAAACTCCACTGGTAGCAATGGTAACAAATGGGGTCTTCAAAAATGAAGATGGTCACATTAACTGGGTGAAAAGCCAAATACACTTACTTTCATGGAGACAAGTTAAAACACACAGAAGAGAATGCTAAGCTGTTACCARTACCACAGAAAAGCTAAGCTTTGCTCTGTTGAGCAAAGTCAGGGCAGACAAGGATCTGTTTCAGATCTTCTCTGAAGAGATCTGAAACAGACAACGCCTGTAAGAAGCTAATGGTACTAGAGCAAGAAACCAAAAAACATTCCAACATGAGAGAATCTACGTAAAAAAGCAACATTGTAGAAAAATAACTGGAGAACAGCAAGTTCTTGGAAAAAAAGAACCAAGCTAAATATATATTCAAAAAGGGAAGCAAAAAGGCTGAACCTGCTTAGCTCCCAAGTGAGCCTCACCCTGCAGCACGAGTACTCTCAGCACATTACTGCCTTCTCCAAATCAAACACGTAATACTGTAAAAGATCTTCTTCCAAGCTTTACATCTGATACACATCTCAAACAGACTAGAGCTCAAGTCTGAGCTCTGGGCATATTGTCTGAAAGCTCTGGTGATGCAGTATTGATAATGACTAACTTTAAGGAATATTGATATGAACATCCACASGGTAACCTCTGCACAGAGGAAGACAGCCTACTACAGAAAATAGCTCAGACGGTCAGAGCCTCTCCTGCAAAAGACCTACACAGGCCTGCCCTATAACCAGTCTGAATATTCTCTTACATTATTCTCCAGTTAAATCCTGTGGTCYCAAATACAACCAGGCAAAACACTGAACTCATGACCATACTGCAAGTATGCAGAGTGCACCACATCTACCTGAAAATGACTTAAACATGAAATATTGTACTCAGATCATGATCTGAAGAAATGTACCTCCAGATCACAGATCTTTTGTAAGATTAGACCTTTTGGCTGTACTCATTTTCAACATGGAAGAGGTAAGAAAGTTGAGCAGGATCTTGAAACACTCTTGCTGAAAGGATAGCAATGAGCAAAAGCTAGTTAAGAAACAGAAAACTCAATAGCCAGAAGATTAAAATGAGAAAGTACTTAAAATAACATCAGCRTTGCCTCTAAAGTGCCCCCTAAAAGCAAAACAAGAGAAAGGTCAATTATCAGATTTTGGAGAGGTCATTAAAATGCAGACAATTAAAATCCCAGAAGCAGATCTGAAATGGTCATCAAAATCCATATTCTCTAGTGTTATTCAGATGGAGGCAAGACAACAGGTAGCATTTTTAAAGGCGATATGAAACAAGTTATTCACAGCTATCAAACTGTTTCATTTGGTTCCTCCTCCATGCTGAACATGCCAGTTTCTTGGCACACTCCTACAGCTGTGGCTGCTTCAGAGGAGCTCATACTGTCCTTCTGTCAGGCTTTCCAGCAAGGCGTTTGCTCCAGTTGTGTTGACTTCAAGGGCACCAGATCACTCTGACAACACCTTGGCAAAACAAAACACAAACCAGGATAAAGAGAAAAAAAAAAAAGCTGTTCTGCAAGTCCTTTTATCAGGTGCCTCCTCTCTGGTGGAAATGAAAGAAGAAATAACTGGGATTTTTATTCTTAGAGCTCAAAAAGCACTCAACAAAATTAGTCCAATGTCATAAAATGCAACAGAGAAACTATTTCAGTGATTATATGTAGGATTTCAGGTAATAGTGGTAAGAATGTGAAGCTACTGTGAAGCTACCCATTACATCTATTTGTATATCCTCAATACTTAAATAGTCTGAAACACTGGACACAACTCCAAAAATACCCACAATGCAAAAAAACCCACTCTTGTTATGCTTGAGATAGTGCCCAAACTACACACATCTCACACAGACTTT
Organism: Eudromia elegans; assembly: GCA_003342815.1. Lineage (NCBI taxonomy): Eukaryota > Metazoa > Chordata > Aves > Tinamiformes > Tinamidae > Eudromia > Eudromia elegans. The sequence continues at coordinate 3,802,667 of PTEX01000055.1, read as the reverse complement.
ATACTGCTGAAGGGCAATTTAAGATGAAGGAAAAAGGATGCTGCATTTCTACTTTCAGTAATCAAAAAAGTACATCTTTCTGTAAATACTAGGGAGTTTGCAAAACTCTTCTCATAATGAAATCAACTTTGTAACTGAAGTACTTCAGGGTTATTTTATGTATTTGATTAGTTTATTTAAAATTCTTTCTGTAGTTCAAAAGGCCCAACACAGCATCTCATCTAAACATCCATGAACAAAGAAAATTCTTCCTCTCCTTGGATTTTTTCCTCTGTTTACTCTGGCACTAAACTACATACAAAGAGTGAAATTACAGTCACAAATCCCTTCTTAGAAGCTGAAAAACCCAAGAAATACAAAGATAAAGCCCTATGTATGTTATTATACACATATTTTTCTGGAACAGCAAGTCACAGGATTGTTTTGTCCTTAAGTTTATGAAATTAGGATTCTTTCAATAGAAAAAGAATGGAAAGGGGATAAAGATTTACATTTTTGTTACACAGAGTACTTTTTTCTCTCAATTGTTTAAAAAAAATCTAAGAATGCTTTATAATACTTCAAGAGTTAAGATTTAAACAAGTCAATTCCCGCAATGTAATTATGAAGTATCAGAAATATTTACATCTGAAACTTTTCTTTATTATTGCAATTATTCCCAGAATTAAGACACAGATAACAATTCAACTCTCACATTTCTGTCATGCAATCCATACACAATTATGCAATTAGGTATATTAGCATAGTATACCAAGATTTAACCAAATGTGTTGGTTCCCAGGCTTAACTGATCTAGTTAGCTGTTTATTGCTATTTATTTCCCTTAAGAAAACAAATCTTCAGTAAATGCCTTCCCRATATTGGAGTATTTGGCAAAATAAAACAGGAAAAGGTAACACCAGTTTCACCGCTGCTGAAATCTTGTATTCAGCATTGTAACTGACAATCAACTCCTTTTCCAATTCCTTCTTCCTACTTCCAACTTTTCTAGCAGGAAAATAGAAAGGCTTTTCTTCTACATGAAGAGTTTTAGGCAGGAGGAGCTCCCCTGCACCATGCCACAATAGCTCTTCATGCACAGGCTCCTCCTGAGTACAGTGATGCTTTCCACTGAAGTCAGGCACCTCACCTCTGCAGGTGGAGGAGAAAGGGCAGAGCAGGAATAAAGACAGGGACTAACTGAGACTGTTAGGTGCTCACTCAGCTTGTCGCAAGAAAGACAGGGCCTAACAGGCACTCATCTGCCCTCATTTGCCCTCCTGCACTTGCCAGACACCAACTCCCAYGTTATCCAGGAAGTACAGAGAGGCTCTTTTGGGAAACAGTGGTTCAATTCCACATGGCTCAAAGTGAGCAAGCAACCAACACCACATCGTCACAGGATAAGCCCTAGAAGGCTGCAGCGAGCTGCAGGAGTTCAGTAGKGCTGAAGACCAGTCAGTCACAGTGCTTATGCACTGGGTGGCCAGTGCAGTGACAGGCAGAGCAGCAGCAGGCACCCTGAATTATTTATAGAGGAACAGGGGTCTAAGGACTCAAGCCAAGGAGCACCACAAGAGTAGATGTCTTTCCTTCTGTAAGGCACCAGAACCACAGAAGACATCAGTTACAGAATACACAAGATTATGAAACATGCAGTGATGACTAAAGAACTAGTGCATCTTTGTGAGGAAATATCTAGAAGCAAATATCACTGAAGTTTCAACRCTTACAGGTAACAAAGAACAGCCTTGTTGCAGGACTTTACTACACGAATGATAGTACTATAGACTCCACCAGTTCAACACGTTTTTTTTACTTTAAAATATTTTAAGGTCACTGATCTCATAACATTTGTTTCCAATAATGATTAAAATAAAATTTGATATCTCTTTCCCCCTCACTAAAAAGATTCACAATCACTATTAATTCAGAGAGGTTCCCTCGTACACAGGCAATGATAACAAARTTCTTGCAAATTAATATTTTTTTAAAAACATTGAATGCTAAATAAAGGTGAGACTATCTTCAGTAGTTGAATATTCAAGATGAACATTTACTTATCTTTATATTCTAATTCAGGCATCTCTCCCAAATACCAAATATTAGCTTATTTGACGATTTAATTATTGAGTTAGTCTGTGACTTGTATATTATGTAAACTCCTTGTTGTACTAAATTTCGTTAGTCAGCTTGTTAATTAGTGGCTATTGGTACAAAATCTGAATTACCACAGACTACAATAACTAGAACATACATATCAGCAGCTTATTTTAGTGTTGACTAGATGATTCCTTCAATAATCGGCATTCCACCTTTTCTAATTTGGTACATGGGACCTTAAGTTTCCATACAAAGCAGGAATTAATACATATCAAATAAGTTAGACACTATAAGAGACTGCATTTCCAGAACTACTTCTATGCAAAGCTAGCAGAGTAAACGTATTAACAGCCAATTGTGACACTTGCTTCAAAAGCATAGTGCTTACACAAATCTCAACCTTTACTTACTTATATACTACTGTGCTTTACATAAAGCTTATCAAAGTGTCAGCAGACTCAGAGGAAGCATGGTACCTCTCAATAAAATTTCTTCTTTCTTTCTACAACTATTTTATGCTGCTACAGTGGCAAATTCTGAATACCAACACTGCACGGCTTCWAAGATTCCTGTTATTCACTTCTAGTACTAACATAACTCCCTCTTAAAACATGATAAAAAMCACAATTCTTTCCTTGCTGTTTATCACTGGCATATTTTAATATGTTCCCTGAGAATCCCAGGCACTGAAGTAAAACTATTTAGCCTTGGAAATATGCTCAAAATATGCATACTAGTTCTAGAGAGCCTTAATTTAAGGAAATAAATACTAGATAAATAAACAAAACCTTTTACAGTGTTAGTGAATGAATCAATTAAACCATATGCAGAGTATGGCAATTGGCTGAGAAGGAAGAGACCCATTTTTAACTCCAGAATCCTTTATATTTGCTGTCAAAAATAAAAATATGGCATCCATATAAAGCAAAAGAGTAATTCTTTCCTCCGGTAAGAATTCCAATTGCCACAGTTAAGGTGTAACTGGTTTTCACATTCTATAGAGCACCAATACCTCAGACACTTTCCTGTCTACAAAAAATACAGTAAAGCAGAACAGTCTTTCCAGATCCTTTTTACAGGTCAGTCTCTTAGCACATTAGACCCAAAAGGAAGCTCATAGAAGAAAGTCAGGGTGACAAAAAGAAAAGTTAAAGCAACTGAAGAAATCTGTGTTAAATTTTATTGCAGTTTGCTTTCACCCTCAGCACCAGATTTAAGAGGCATCTTTACAAATAACACAGTATGCTTACCTAAAAATACACTAGCAAGGCCCACAGTTTTGCTCTGACAATTAGTACTAAAACTGACCTCTGGGAAAAATGAGATTTTAATCAGAACAAGCTGCAAGTGTAAGCCACAAATGGCTAACCCTGACAGTTACAAAAGTCTCCCCCAAGTTGATACAGGGTATCTTTTTCCTTTCCCTTTTACACATTCCAGTACTGTTTGTGTATACTTCTTATAATGTGGAGGCAAGATATTCCCATGCCCTTATTGCAGCAAGTCAGTAGAAGACTTGCTCAGACACTAAATCTGAACCAGAAGTGAGGAAAGAAAAAGTTGAATATGCTACACATCCTGCTGGTTTATTACTTCTTCTCAAATATAACTCTGGATGGCACCTTTACAGCTCAAGCAGTCACCCTGCCGGGTCTCAGAAAAGCACCCGGCTGCTGAGAAGGAAGGCTACAATTAAAYAAGATGCTCAGCCCATGTAACTGCTCACTGCTGACAGGAAGCTACCTCTGCTCCTTCCACAGCAACTCTTCCTATTTCCTTCTACCCACGCTGTTGCTCATCTCACTCCTTGACCTGAATCATTTCCAGAAGCTTGCAGAAAACAGCAACAAAATAATCCAGCTGAAAGCAGAATTGCCACGCAAAGGCATCACTCAAGTCACTGCAGGTGAAMGGCAGATCTCCTTGAGCATTACCACGCTGTTAGAGCAGCTTAAAGGCCCAGACTAATCACAGTCATGGTGACAGACTAAAAGTGACAGCAGACACTTCTACCTGTTCTTGTTCCAGTCTAAAGACAAGTTTATCACCCCTCCAGATCAATGGTACTGCAAGAGATKGTAGTTCTGGTTAAGAGCAGCACAATTATTTGACGCAGTCTATAGGCCTATGAATCTTCATCCAGCAACAGTCTGCCAGAGAAACAAACGCTTTCACTGCCATCTCTGAACGGAAAAGGCACCAGGACGAGTCAAAGAACGTCTAGTTATAGATACACAGGCTGCACTCTGCTTATTATAATTCCTTCAACATCATAAACCAATTTAAAAAAAAAAAACCAAAAAAAACCAAAAAACAAGCCAGACCTCCCAGTAGCAGTAGTGGCATCTCGGGCAACAGCTATGACAATTCCCTAAGCTGCTGCCTGTAGAGCCTGATGTTTACTCAGAAGAACAAAACATCTGAGTAACGTCATGTTGAAATTTACTGCTTGCTCCAAAGACCTTAAACTTGTTTCTGGAGGACAAGTTCATTCTCAATAGCATTTCCTAGTGCAACCAAATCCTCTTACAGTACATCATTACATTATTTGTGTATGGGAGAAAGGTGTAAGGTAAGACAACCATAACCATTTTCCCTTCAGATTTCCTTTATGTGTTTTAAAAGCTACTGCCAAGGCAGTGGCAAAATACAAAAGAAATCTAGATCTCTGCACAAAATACAGTTGCTGATTAATGATAACACTGCCAAAGCCTATAATGATAGAGTTGCTGAAATGCTTTGGGTATTTCATAGAATATGTGCTTTGAGCCTCGTTTTACAGAAAGCCATATGCAAGCATCATTATCCTTGTTGAAACAGYTAAAAGTTTATAGCTTTGCTTTTCCAATGTTTACATGCCAGGTGTTTTACTTTCCAACAGATCTTACACTGTTCGAGGTGCTTGTAATCTCTTTCCTTAATGCTTTAAACTGCAACAGAAGGTGACAGAGACACCTGAGCATGTTAGAATTGCAGTTACACCCAACTTGATGCTAAGCTAAATATCTAACATAAAGTCTTCTTATAATCAATTCAACATTTTAAACTCAACGTTTTCTTTGAGTACAGCAGAAACTAATGGGTAGGAATGAGAGAAGCGTGGTATTTCAAAAGGTTCTTTCATTAAGAAATTTAGTTTTTTAAAAGAACAAAGTACTGGCTTCCTGAGGTCTCATTTACTTTTAACACTTTTTTGAAAGCACAGTTTTGRAAGCTGTTTGCTTTTAGCTTGCAAGGCTCTCCACACCAAGAGGAGTATGAGAAAGAGAGTAAAAAGTTAAGAAATTAGCTCTTGAGTCATGTTCTATGTACAATAATATCTCCCACACATTCTCATTTTTTGCTCACTCTTTTTCCTAGATGCCCAACAGCATCACTAAACTGCAGACTTCCTAAGGAGAAGGCTTTCCTTTTTACAGTATTTGGGACAGTCACAAGTCTATACTTCTAAGACAAAACAGATGACTTTCACGACTCCTTATCCTACTTTAACTCCGCTCCGGTAAGAGCGCCACACAGATATTCCTTCTCTTGCTCAAGCTGTACCATTTGCAAGCAAATTCAAGCAACATGCCCAGACAGATCTACCTCTGCTCCAGTGCCTTTTTTTTTCCCCCTCATACAGGTAAATGCTCCTGACATCTCTCTGCTGACACCTAGCCAGACATGATACACGATTAGGCTGTACATGGCTAGAATGGATCTCCCTGCTGCTCCTCCTGACACAGGTTATCCCATGATCCCACAGAGAGTGGTACTGTTTTGAAGGCCACTCAGTTCTACAACACATTCCTTCGACTCCAACTTTCTCCAGAGCCTCATATCCAAGTCCAACTGATTCACCTGGCGTTGCAGTTAAAAAAATTACCTCATCCCTTCTAGTTTTTCTCTGGCTGGCCCCAACTTACAACCCYGCTACACACTGTTCAGAGCACACCACATGCAGCCATGCAACCGCCTCTCTGAATTTCTTCAATGCCTCCCTTTTCTTCTCTACAAAGAATTTTATTCTCCCTCCAGAAATGCTCCTGCTCTTCACCTTTCTTCRTCTTCATCCTCATTGTAACAGCAACCAAAGACAGGTCATCCAGGGATAGCAGCTTGTGCCCAGTTCTTGAATGCTTCAGAGAAATCCCACCCTCTTCCTATGCTAACCTGCATAGTGGGGTAATACCCAGGAGAATTCACGGGGAAAGGCTGGCTCGGGTGCAGGAGCACTGTGGCTGTTTCGCCTTGTTTCCGCGCCGGCTGGAGCGGTGCTTCTGCACCCGCCGCCTCGCGCCTCCCTCGGGGCGCTGCGGACAGAGRCGCTTTGTGCTCCGCTGGGAGCGGGCGCGCGGCGGCAGCACAGCCCGCCCGCAGCGCCCAGGCCGCGGGGCGCCCCGGCAGCAGCGCGGGCGCCCGGAACAACACCCGAATGACACCAAAACCAACAGTCACAGTGGAAAAACAGGCAGCCGCTCACAGCACCCCCACAGCGGCGSCACCGGCGCCTCGCACAGACCGAGCAGGCGCCACCGCCCAGGCCCGGCCGCTCCCGTCGCCCCAAGCAGGGAGCACCCCGCCGCAGGCGGAGCTGCGCCGCCCGCTGCCTAGGGGTGCCCCAAGGCCGCGCTGAGGGGCGCCCGCTCCGCCGGGCCCCGCGCGCGGCGCTTCCTCCCGCGCCCAGCGGCGGCTCCCCGGCGATACAGAAAACAGAAGCCCCCGGCCCGGCCCGCCGCGGCTCCGCATCGCTCCCCGGTGATGGCGGCACCCCCGCCCGCCCCTTACCGGCTGCGCACCCGGCGCCCCCGGCCCGCGCCGCTCTTACTCGCTGACAGCGCCCGGCGGCGGCCGCGCGGGGGGGGGGCCGGGCCCGCCCCTGTCGCCCCGGCAACGCAGCTCCCGCCCACCTGCCGCCGCCATGCGCCGGTGGGGGCGCGAGGGGCGGAGCACGCGCCGGTGTAGTCACGCGGGCTCCGCCGGCCAATGGGCGCCGCCGGTGGGGAGTGGGGGAAGGCCCTTAGGCGCGGCCGCCTCGTGCGGCTGCGCAGCTTCTGCCCCGCCCTCCCCTCGTCGCCCCGCCTCCCCACCGCCAGGCCCCGCCCCCGGAGCCGCCCGGGGTCTTTTCCCGCGCCCGGTCCCCGCGGTCCCCGACTGGAGCAGCAGCAGTCCCGCGCCGCTTCGTTCCGCGGCTCCGGGGCCCGGCCGGGCACCGCCAGACCGTGTTCGGCTGTAGTTCTCGCAGGACGCAGTTTCCTGTCGGTCCTCACTGCATAAAAATAACGTTTCGTTGGTAAAAAACAGAAACACTCGGCTTTGCCGACGCCACGTGCTTAGCTCTACCACCGCCTCACAGCTTTAAAGTCACCACTTTAATGCCTTTAAAATGTGTACTATAGCTCTTTAAAGTATGCATCATGCCTCTGTACCTCCACCAATACCTGTCTGTCCACAGTTACACAGATCTATGCATTATCAATGCACCTGCACAGAYGTATGTGTCACCTCTGAATCTCCCCATACAGTCACATGCATCAGCRTATAGAGCTGCCCCTGGTGCCCTGCCGTAGCAGCCCTCTTTTTCTCCAAGCTCTCCCATATTACTGCGATTTTCATTCGGCGAGGACGGGTCCTGGATGAAAAGWGCTCTGCAAGCAGCAGGAGGATTTGCCCTCTGCTTGGGTATTTTCCTTGAGTAGATTCTGGAAGCAGATTTACTGCCGTGCACTTGGGCTTTGGCGCTTGGCTGGGATCCTTGGAGAAGGGATTGCGCCGAGCGCTGCTCGACCAGCCCTGTTTCTGAACGAGTTCATGCGTGGAATAMACCAGCCGTGAGCCCGGCCTCCCCATCGCTGTTGGACCCTCTGCAGGAAATCAGCTTGCAAGGCTGCAGCATGTGTTAGTTTTTTTAAAAGCAGCAGCAATGCATTACAGATAATGTTAACGAGCATATGCTGCATTACAGATGGTATTAACRAGCATATGCTTTATATACACATACAAGAATTTTCCTATCCTATCCACTTGGCACAGCCTTCTGCTGTCTTGAAYATTGTGCTGCCTTGGCCTTCAGGTCCCTGCCAGGTCCCTAGGCGAGGACGTGCTTCAGCTCCATCATTGCACGGGGCAGATTTTGTCAGTTTAGGGCTACCTCAGGGCCTGCTGGCTGCCTCAGTGACACGCTGGGGTTGTAGGATGGTATGGATGCACAGAGCCAGGTCTGGGGGATGCTTCAGGCATCAGGATCCCAGGGCTCACCAGCCATAGGGAGTGTGGATATACCATTTGGGTGTACACACTGTGTATACCCTGTATATACTACTGAGTAACTGCAGTTAAGTGTTTTAGAAATACAAAGAGCAACTTCCTTGCAAGTTCCAGCAGGGCAAACCACCAGAARGACGACAGCACCTTGCTCTGGAAGTTAGGCACCTAAATAGCATTTTTACATTTGAAAATGTCTTAAATCCTGGGAAATAAATAAATAAAAAGATCCTATAAAGTTACTCTATGATTTCACTTCAGTGCAGAAGGTGATAAAAGCAAGCACCCAGATGTGCCTGTCCCCTTGCTGCACATGCAAAGCTCATCCTGGTCGCACCGATTGCCTCAACCCTGGTGCCCACTTTCTGAGGAAACAGATCCTGCATCACAGGCCTTCCRTGGCACTTAGCTCTCCACAGTGCCCACACAAAGAACTTAGGGATTCAGGAAAACTGTCCCACTCAAGGCCTAATTCAGGCCGATTAAATCCTACCTTTAGACCTGTTCAGTCTCAAATCCCAGAGAATGTGGTGGGCTGCAGGCTTGCCTATCCTAACTCTCACAGGAGCTACTGAAGAGCACAGGGAGCCAAGAGCCCCACTGCGCACATTCCAGCTTGGAGAATCCTTGCTCTGAAGGAAACTCTGACGTTCGTTTGAAGCCTCTCCGCTTCCTGCAGTGAAGAAGGAGTCTATTTTGCCTGTGAACCAGAGCTTCCTGTTTACCAGAAACAAAAGATAAGGCTGTTTTATCTCTCTTTCTGATCTTYGAGCTGCTGAAGGATGTACACATGTAGGCATCCCGCCACCCTGCCTGCTGGCGGCACAGGGAAGACCAGAGGTTTCTCCTTCCTCCTGCATGAATCTCCTGCCTGTGAACAACACCAAGGCTCTTGCTGGTACCGCTGCTCCTGCTCAGGGTTTCCCCCAGGGCCAGACATAGTGTAGAGCCGACAGGACACTTGGCAGACAGACTTAAACTATGACTTAAACTTTACAGAAATTAGTTTTCAGATGGCAGTTGGCTGCAACATGGAAAGTTCTGAGTGATCTTTTTGCAAGGCAAGGCATCTACTATAATTTTGGGGAGAGAAGAGTCATAGCCTAAACTGGAATGCATTGAGACAGTTATCATGTGCCTCCTATATGAATAAATAAATAAGTAAATAAATAAAATTATAAAATCTCTAGGCTAAAAATAAAATTGTTTGAGAAAGTAATACGTATAATTACAGATTCTATCAGAACTGTAATATTCTTTATTTAAGCATCTTCTGCATGCTTAAAAGCACAACTTTTCAGATCATGCGGATTTTCTTTAATTACAGTAATTAAGCCTGCTATACAGCTATGACATCATCCCTGCTGTTCAGTTTGTAAATCTGAGTTTTACCATAGGTATTATGTGTGAGGGATTCTGTATTCATGTATGTCAACATAAATTTCTAGCAGCTTCACTAACGTGAGTAGCATGACCCTAGTTCTTGCCAGAATAACTTTAAATCATGTCTAGTTCATTATATCAATGTTAGTTCACTTATAACTCCCTCTATTCTACAAATAATATCTGAATCTGACTTACAATCAATAAAGTTTTTTGATAGAATTCTTCCTGAATTGCTGCTCTGCACCCTTAACTCTCCCTCCTTTATATTCAAAAGGTAATGGCATGGAAAATGAGCAAAACCCAGGAATATGAACAGTATTTCCCTAGTGTCCATCCTCTTGGACAATAAAGCAAACCCATAGCACTAAGTCCTTCAAAGAAAGCATCAGCACTCAAATTCTTTAATGTCTGAAAATTATGGTGATAACATCCACAGACATTCACAAGATTCAGATCAGTATTTTCAAAACTTCAAGTGTTAGTGGGCCACTATCCAATCCCAGAGCTGCCTCTATGCCCACTAGGCATTTTTCATAAACCACCATCTATCTGATCTCATCATCAAAGTTTCAGCTGAAAACTTTACAAAGATAACATAAAGTGTATATTTTGTGGGCAGTTTCTACAATCTCATTCTTCATCTTTCCTTTCCAATGTGTATTTATCCATCATTTTCCTGTGTATTTATCCATCATTTTCCTGTGATTTAATAATATAGTAAAGTGGGCGATAAAGATTGTGGAGGAATACTACATAGGAATACTGTGGAGGAATCCACCACTTTAAATCAGAGAGGTTTTTGGAAGGTCATGTCTAATCAGCTCAGGTTAGCAGTCTTTCACAAGAGAATGAAAAGGGATCTCTTTTCCTAAATAAGCACATATTCCATTTTCCCCACATTACCATAAAAAAAAAGGTCCAAGGGAGCGAGAGAAATTGCAAAATAGTTTTGCATTTGAGGAATCGATGAATGGTCTGAGGGATCCACTAAAATAACATGTTTGTTTAGATGTGGATAATGTACTCTGTGTATATCAAGAGGAACAGATACACTTACAGATCGATGCTGGAGGAGAGAGTTGTTGAACAAATTCAAGGACACACAAACCCAGGCTGGCAACATTTGATATCTGAGATCTTCATGTTTCACTGTTTGACCATAGAGCTACAGAGAGACCAACGAGAAGAAAAAGGAAATATTATTCAGTGGACAGAGTACAGAGCTAAAATTAAATCAAGTTCAAAATGGAGTWTAATCCTGAGCAGCCTTCGTAATCATGTTTAGGCTTGCCTACCGTAGCAGGGCTGGGTTCCCAGGGACTCTTGCTTTTTCATTTCAGCAATTTCTGGTCAGCACATGGTAAACTTAAGGATATGTTTATTAATGTGACTGTGTCCAGTATCCACAATAGAAGAACTAGGTAGCCAACTAGCTAGCCTGACTGTACAGTGCTCCCTGAATTKGTGCAGGATCTATATGAAAGAATTCAAAATGACTTAAAGAATTACAGATCTGAATCAGTGAGTCTTCTTAGACGAACATTTGCTTTCCCATTTAGATATAATTTATCCATCTTAAAGTTGAGGTAAATCACTAGTTTGCAGTGTAGACTAAACTAGAATTTAGGGCAGTGAGTTTGCATGGTGTAACAAAACTTGCTTGAAATCAATTCCTATAGGAATGACTAACTCACACTCGAGAGAGCCAGAGAAGCCTAATGAGAAATGCAAAGACTGTAACAGTATAAATACATATATATACATATATATACACTGCACGATGAGCTTTAATTTGCACCTTCTTGCAGCTCTTGCATATATGAATTACACCATATGATAATCTCTTTAGAATTACAGACTGCCATGTATCTGTAACAAAGTCTAAGGCCTAGCCCTTGTTCTATAGCAAACAAACAGGCAAAGATGTGCTCGAYTTGAGTCACTGAAACTGCAGTGGCATCTCCATAAAGGCTGCAGTTTCCACATGTCCCTATTAGGTTTGTTTTTGTCTATAGTTGGAACTGCTCTCTGCAGACTTCTTTATCTTCACCATAACCTTACCTCAAGCCCTAATCCCCTATGAAAAGCTAATCAGCAATTTCCAGTAACTTTACCTATCCATATAAACACCGTGAACTTGGCTGCCGCAGAGAAGTAATGAAACTCTTTTTTTATTTCTTATTAATACTGTTTCAGAGGGCAAGTCCTAGTAGATTCTTATTTACACCGTTTATGCACCATTTCTGAATTTACCCTGTGCTCCCTAAAATATTGGCATGAAAATTGGAATTRAAAGTTTAGGATGGAGTGGATATTTTACAGTGGGAGAGCTGAACCATAATTAAGTAATTTGTAGAGACTTAAAGAGCCTTCCCGAATGTGGATTTGCTGTCATATACGTGTTTTGTCATAATTCACAGATCTGTTTATATAATAACGCAGATCACCCCCAAATATTTGTCATGATAACAGTCTTTCTTTTAAAGGACCATATTAAGAGAGTGGTAGATCAGAAACAAATATAGTCCAAATGCAGTGGACTCTATATAGGGGATATTATTTATTATTAATTTGGATAGAGCTTAGTGAAGCTTCTGTTTCGCTTCATTTTACCCAGCTCTTTCCGCTCCTGCTCTATTTATCCATTTCCCTTCTGCAAGAAAAACAAAACAAAACAAATTAAAACAGCAAAAAAACCCCAGTCTGATCCTGCTCGTTACTCTTATGATAATTAATTAACCTTTTGTCATTGCTGTTTCTGTGGAAAGGAGGACAYCTTTCATTTTCTGTTTCACTGTAAATCCATCCACGGCTGCTGAATTCTAATCATGCCTTAAAAATGGCCAGATGGGGTCACAGGAAAGAGCCTGGACTCAGCCCAGCAACACGTGTCCAGCTGAGAGCGTCCACAGTCACGCGGACACAACGACACGCAGAGCGCACGTGTGACGCTTGGTACATGCTCAGCTCCCTGCAGTCCRTGCTTCGCTAGCTTCCTGGGAGAGACACGGCGTCTTTGTGCGTGGAAGACTCTGATTAACTTTTCTTCCATTAGTTTGTCCAGTAGGTGTTTGAACCCATTGGGCCCATGACATTCACAAGGTTGCAGAGTGTTTCAGGTCCATTTCCTCATCTGTTTAGAAAGCACCACTTTTCTGTTTGTGTCAGACCTGTCACATGCAAATTTCTCTTGGTTTCCAGTGGTTCTGTTCTGTGAAACTGTGTATGATTACTCYGTAGTCTCCTCCGTGATGCTCATGATTTTATGACCCATTATCAAATCATTGTACGTAAGAAACTCCAACTGTTTAACTGTTTCTTGTCCTTCCTTGTACTTTTCTTAGGGTTATTTTGGCATGAGAGAACTGGAGCTGCAGGCAATTTTCAGGATGCGAGTTCACCATGAGCTTTCCACCTGGTATGGTTATGGTTACTTCTTCCTCYAAAAATTCCTAACGCTCCTTCTTCCACCATCGAGCACTGGGCTGTTAACTTCATAAATCTATCTATCATACCTTGCATATCTATTTCAAGAGAATAATTCAGTATTTCATCTTTTTTTTTTCTCTCTGCCATTTTTAACCCAATCACTCATATCTTGAAATCTCCTTTACAATTGATTTTCATCTGTACAAGCCAGAATAACTTATCGTCAGCATATTTTCTCACCTCAAACTMCTCTTCCTTTGAAAGATACCTTATGAATTTGCCAAATAACACAAGCCTAGGTCCAGACTCCTGTGCAACTTGACTGGTTACTCTCCTCTCCTCTCCACAAAAAAACCCAGAAGATCTGTGAGAAATTATTTTCTCCACAAAAGTTATGCCAGTTTTTCTTCATTACATCCTGAACCTACTGATTGCATTATGTATTATCATTTCTACCAATTTGTCCTGTATTTCTAGTACTCTGTGATTACTTCAGGTCAGACCACAAAACAGAAACATAAAGCTTTTGCTGCTTTTTTAAACATGGCTTTTCTAAATTTCAGTTCAAYACAGTTATTGACAGCATCAGAGAGATTCARCTGCAAAACTGTCTTCCACAAAAACTGCTGTTGCTCTATGTTAACTAGTTTTGGTGCATTTCTTTTTAAAAAAGTAGATAAGCTGGATAAACAATACAATGTTCTAAATCACAACATTATGAATAAACTATTAGATAAACACAACAAMTTTCTGGCAATCTGACCGTGCTTTTTACAGCTATATTAACAGTGCATAATTACAAACAAAACAATCTGTTTAAAACCTTCCTGCTGCTGCACAGGACTCTGCCTGTATTYCTCCCTGTGATTTTTGATGTGCAGCCTAATCATCATTTTGTTTCCAGTCCCCCGTGGAGTAATCAAACCTTTGTGAACTGCAGTGTGAAGTGACAAATTGTCCCTAAGAGGGCCATGAATTTCTTCGTGAACTGCCTTTGCTGGAGAAGGAGAGGTAGCCGAGGAAAGGCAGATGCTCAGTGTTTACAAACATCTTGCGAGTAGAGCACGGGCTGCGCTGCAATCCGTCCCCATGTGTAACTGCAGAGCGCGGTGCACCTGGTCACAGCAGCACTACTGATGGCTCTTCCTGTGCTTCGGCCAACACCTCTCCATGAGGTACCACTGCAATGGAGCGACAGCCGTGGTGACACAACAAGAACGGGTAGGTGTGACTTGCTCCCGGAGGAACTGTTCAGGGTGCTCTGCGTCCACCGGCAGAAGCAAATGCAAAGCGATGGGAGAGCTCCTCTGAAAAATGCCTCCAGCACAGGGGCACTTGCATCTCTGCATCCCTCTCGTGTAGAACACACGGACACGGAGATTAGGAGGGCTGGATTACCAGCATGGAAAGGGCAAGCTGGTTCCCTGCTTGTCACAGTATTCACTCTTGGAGCTGCCTTAGCCTGATAAATGTGTTTTCCTAGGGCTGTACTTACAGGGGTGAACAGGACAAACCTGTAGAAMGCCCAGCAGTAGCAGGGTAATGATATTAAGAGGCATTTGGTTCCTTATAGATGCATATACCGGCCTCAGCTCTGGCAGAGGRGATGGATTTGACAAGAGTGGCAATATACAGAAAGCAAAGGGGTGCAAGAGAGAGCCAGCACACACAATATGCATGCTTTGCCTTGAGTGTCTCGGAGCAACTGCAGCACACAAGGTAGGCACAGCACCGTGCCATCCTTGTGCTTTTCCAGCTTCCTTGAGGAGGCACTTTCTCCAAACCAGCATTGTTGGCCAGGCACCAGCACCGAGGGCACCATCAGGCACAAAGCAYGCTACAAGTGTGTGTCAGATTCTCTCCTTTCCCCACGAAGAGCAGCAGCAGCTCGTGCTTCAGTCTGAACCACTCTGATGCCGTTATGTAAGTCCCTCTCAACACGTGCCTTGTTGTATTTTCTGCTTTTTTCTTTTCCAAATATCTTGAGCATTGCTTCAAGTCAATGATTTGAGGCTGTAATGTGGCTTTCAGAAAAACAAATGTCCATCCAAGGCAGGGAAGGAAGCCAGCTGTGCAGTTTTATGTAACCCATTCGGTAGAGCCCTATAGTTATTTAGTTGCATTAAATAATTCAGTCCGGTGCCTGCCTGAAATGCAACTGTTCTTTGTTTTGTATGAAAAGTGATTCTTTCTCAGGGTGCTCCAGACACACAGCCTGTAACCAGCACAGACTTCTTAAGGAACACAAGCATTTACACATSCAGAGAGTAGCTCCCAGCACCCCTCCAGGCCCTCTGCCAAATATTCTCATTTTCTGTTTAGAAGGCCAAATCCTGTTTACAGCTTTGTCAGCGTGACTACTGCTTCAGCAGAGTCGCTCGGGAGTCACCCTGCTGTACAGGAGTTTACTGTAATCTCCAGTGTTTCCCCAACCCAGCACATATCTGCCCTGAGAGGTCCCCATCACTTCAAGCTGCCAGTGTTCCCTGGCCGCYAGCCCGCCTGCCCAGCGACGCACAGATACCAAAACACAACTAATACCCCTCCGGTCTGACTGCTCACACAAGCACCATAACCCACACAGCACATGCCACTCACCCCTGGGCGCCTATGTCCGCACGCCAGCCGTGGAGCCTCTCAGGACCCCCGTGGCGAGGCTGCGGAGCTCTCCACAGCCTCTGCACCAACCTGCATCCCCAGCAAAGGCGCCAGGCACCTCCTCTCACGCCAGTCATCCCGCGCCTCCTTCCAGGGGAAACCCAAGTGCCACCCTCCACACGAGGGGAAGGACGCTCCTTGGGGAAACTCTCTTTCTGTCAGCAGTCTTCCCTATATCCACACAGCCCCCTGTTCCCTTGAAAAGGAAGCAGCCAAGGGATTAAAGCTTGTAAAAAACCTGCAGAGCATACCTGATATCCTCAGAAAACTGGAGCTAAAGAGCAAGCAGGCAGCGACACAAAATGACACGGGCCCTCTCCTGCCGGGGACTCCTCTGCCGGCGGATGATACGGAGCGGGTCGGAGCGATTCTGCATTGGCACAAGCTGCTGCAGTGGAGCCTGGAGCTTCTGCGCGTCTGAGAGATGAAATCACAGCTTCAGCTTCCCTGCTGCTGCAGGCTGGCTCCCTTTCAGCTTCACACAAGCAGCTTTTCTTGCGGAGGCTTGGAATTTGGTGGCTGCTCCGCTTTGCTTCTCTTTTAGTATGTTGAAGCTCCTGTGTCTGCAGTCCTGCTGGGGAGGTGGAGGGGGTGGAAAGAAAGACGCAAAGAAACTTCTGCAGGCTCTTACTGCCAGTGGGGCAAGAGCATGTGCAAGCAGTGCAGACAGCTGAAAAGACTGTGCTAAGCAGCAGGAGGCTACAAGCTTTTCAATGTGCCATTCTACTGTGTTTGCCTGAGGGTTGTGCATAGGCGGATGGAAACAGGACTGTCCAGCCTAAAGGCAAAATTCGTGAGCTGAGAAAACTGTGTGAAAGACTCAAAACTCTGTCCAGTTTTGCCAAAAAGCTGTCCATGGGCAATCGTGAAGTGAATTAAAAGAGAAAGAAAAGTTGCTAGGCTTCACTTTCTGTGGTCACACTGAAAAATAAAAAAAAGTCAAACCATGCAGTTCAAAATCTGCTTATACATCTTTGCATGTATGATTTTAGGAGTCTCTTCTTGAATTTCCTTTTCTATAAGACCTACAAGGCCAGGATCCCCTCCTGCTAGTCGTAAGAAAGAAATTATTTGTTTTAAGACGCAGAATTGTTTTAAAGTGAATGATCACAACTGCATAGGCACCAACTCCCTCATGGCTAACGCTCGTGTCCTATTTTCAGCTAGAGGGGAAGAAGCCACGAACTCTTGCAGACAGTGATCTGACTTTGCACTGTGAACATCCTGGCAGCAAGCAGGTGCCACAAGCACGGATGGAAGGAAATAAGGAGTCACTAGCAGCCACTAAGTCCTGATGCACCTTCCTGAGCACTGAACTGTCAATGTAATATCTGTATTTCTCATGAAGAATTTATGTTTCAAAGTGCTTCCTTTAGCTCCACTGCCAGACATCACCATGCCAATTTACCCATTAGTTTTAATATATTCAATTACTTTTATGGGTTCTCTTGTCAGTACAACGCAGTATTGAGATGTGCCTGAAGCATTTGCTGGGGAAAGTTCCTGTTTTTGCTTTCTACACCTACATCTCACCGCGCAGCTTCACCAAAGTGCTGGAAAGGAGGTGCTAGTGCCTGTCTGATCTTGCAGTCAGCTGGATCGTCCCACTAACCCAGCTGAAAAACTATCTGCTCTTYTTCTAGGGCGAGTTTTCAACCAGATCAGCTTGCTGCCTTGTTTGACTGCAGCGCCACAAGCAGTGTGCCAACACAGGGGAGGAGGGGGATCTGCTCCAGCAAGATGAAGGGCAGCACTATCCTGCCTCCACTTTGCATTTCAGCCACTTGAGCCTTGCAGTGAAGGCAAATCTCATCATACACTCTTGGACTGACACAAGTACTGGCCAAGTGTACTTGTATTGTGCTTGATTCTGGATTAATAGACTCCAGGCTTATAGCACTTTTTACCTTCAGAGGAGTTACTGCATATTTTCACTTGTCTGAGAGGGAACTCAGACAACCTCTGTGCAACTATCAGTTTGTATAAAGGAAGAGGAAACCACTGCTGTAAGAAATCACCTATGTAACGTTGTGGAAAACAAGTAATCACTGTTTAATTTGGCTTCTCAGYTTTGGAAAGCTATTGGAAATTCTCCATGCATGAAAATACTTTTTATTCTTATATCAAGAGAAATCTCAATTTCAATGAGGCAAAATCTGGCACAGGATGCTATGAAATACCATAGGATTTTTTTTTTTTTTGTCTGACACAGAAATCTAAAACAATTCTTGCACGGATACTGTAGTATCTTCATAAAGAGAGTGCAAAATTGTATGTGCATTTGCTCAGGCATTTAAGAATCTTTTACTGACTCTATAATGTTTTTCTTGGAAATTGGATTTCTGCATAATCCCTAGGCATGGGATWCAGCTTTCTGAGCCTTCTCTACGTTAGATGTCCAGTCTAAACCAAAATTCTTCCACAGTCAGTGGGGAGAGACGGGAGTCTCCAGAAGGCAAGTCACTGTACCTTCAGACAGCTAAGCAGGTTAAGTAAGTGGCATGAAAATATCCCCCCATCCATTGTCTATAGAAGAGGCCATGGCAAGTGCCTTAAGCTGCAAGTGAGAATAGATGCAACCTACCTTTGACTCTGGTGTGCTCAGTTTTCAACCCCACCTGTGTATGTGTTGTAGGCAAACATGCAGAGCAAATTGACAGCTTAGGTATGTGCTGAGGTACTTTCCAAAATCAAGCCCTGATAGCATGGTAAAGAAAAGTATCTCTTTCATCTAGTCATAACGGACAAAGAATTCCCACTTCAAGAGCACCCACGGAATTCACCTTTTCTGTGAGCTACAACAGTGTGGTAAAAGCACGCATGTACAAATGGAGGGCAATGAACGGCACTGTTATAAACATCTGGAGGCTCTAACTGTAGAAAGTGCCCCATCATTGTAGGTGCACCAAAAACACAAACATTACAGGAAATCAGGAAACACGGTTTCCAAAATGCAGCCCTTTGAGCTTCAGATTTACATACTCTGTCGGTGTGCACACATGCTGCTTGGACTGCAGCCCTCCTGGTGTGCCCTTGAGAGTCCCTACAGTCACAAGGGAGAGAGAGCCGCCAGCTCTTCAAAAACTTTGGCTTCCCATTTGCTTTGGCATGCTCCAAAACTGCAAAGTCACCTTGAGAGATGAGAGCAGTAGAAAGCTCAGTCTGACTACAGCAGCACAAGAGAGCCGTGCATGGTGGGAGAGGCTGCAAGCAGAAGGGGCACACCCGGGGCATGGGGGAACCGGCAGGCACGAGCATCACGGCCCGGGGAGGCTCAGGTACGCCGGCCTGCGTCAATGTCAAGGACTGTCATCTCATGGGATGTGGAGCTGTGTGAAGGCAGAGAATAGAAGTGATCTGCCTGATGCTTGTGGGAGTTTGTGTTTAACCCCAGTCTATCAAGTCTGAGAGAAAGGGCTGGGGTCTGTGTCACACAGCAAATCCATCTTGAATATTGGCTTCCAATGCCTTTCCCATTGCCTTTTTGTTTTATTTAAAAAACAGGTCTCTGAGGGCTTGTGATACCAGGCTGACAGAGGAGAGTTGTTCAACGTTGATGATCCTCCTTTCACACTGACTGTCCTTGGGACCACGAGCTGGCTCCGRCAGAGAGAAATCCGTCTGCACAGTGCCCAGGTGTGCTGGCAACTAAACTGCAGCAACCGAGGGGAGAATTTTATTGATGAATGAGAGAAAGGACTGATGAGCTCAGTGGAAGGGATCTAGTTCAAGACACTTAATGGAGATAAAGACAAAAAGGACAAGCAGCTGCAGAAAGTCAACCAATGATGAAACAAGCTTCATATTAAGGACAAGAAGAAACGATACACAGCAGAGAAGATGGAAAGGAAACCCCCTGGTCTCATTAAAGGACTGATTTGAGCCAAAGACCATCCAGATTTATGAGCACATGGGGCCTGTGAGCACAACCTTGAGCTTTGCATGCCTGATGCTCTCTAAGGTATCCAGAGCTATGTCAGAAACTCATGCCCACACTATTTTCTACACTCTTTAGCTATCATTTGCTATTGGAGTGGGAAAATGGTGCTTCCTAAGAGTTAGTGCTCTGGTGCTGCATGTGCCTGGGCTAGAGGGAAGTCCCAGGACCTCTGCTGTGGTACTGGGTTGGGGATGGAGATCTCTCTCCAGGGATCGCAGTGCGCAGAGGAGCTGTGTGCCAAGGCGGAGCGCACAGGTCCAAAGGCAGCTCAGAGTTCAGCTCCTGCCCACTCTGTCCATGGCTGAGATATGAGCACAGCCACAAGCCGAAGGCTGAGCAAGGGATGTGCAACAGCACCAGGACAGCTCGCAGCATCCTGAAGCTTGGAGATGTTCCTCCAGTGAGGAAATCTGCCTGTGTTTTATATAAAGTCAGCTTGCTGCTTCTGTCTCAAGCCCAGAYTGGACCTAAATCTTAACATGTTTATCCTTTTAGACAGACATTTCTGGTCAGACCAGATTTCAGGGCTATGTAATTTGGGAAGAGAAAAGCCCAAGTTCTGCATGCACATACCACCAAGAGGGAAGAGGGTACTATTTGCCCGGCCTGCTTGTGTCACAGCTGACAGCAAGGAAGTCTGGCTGATGGAATTGCCTTCCTTCAGGCAGAGCAGTTTTGTTGCTGTGCTGTCTCTCAGCCTGCTGCCTACTTCTGTTACTGGAAATGACTTGCATGAGTTGCTAAATCCGTCTCTATTGATGAGCACTTAGTACGTGGCTGCATGGCTTAATATAACGATCRTAACTCTTGCTGCTGTTGTTTTTCTTCATATACAAGGGACTGTTCTTTCTTTTTCTGGTTGCAGGATGTTCTTATTAGCTCAGACGGGAACTGCATGTGCCTCACAGGGCAGCACAGTGTCCAGGCCTCCTTCCCTCCTCCTTTTTTTAAAATTGCTTTATGCTGGCAACAAATAGGAGAAAAAGTGTATCTTACTAATTTCAAATTCAAATGAAGCTATGACTATCTACCAAAATATTAATGTGGTATAAAGTGCCACATGGCTYATCATACCTATTCCACTAGGTATTTTATTGGAAACTGTTAGTAATGAAAATGCTTGTTTTTCCTGTAGGTATATTTACTACATGACAAATAGTTTTGGTTTGCTTTGTAACTTTATGCTTTGAATCAAAAATCAAGGGTTTCTGTTATTAAAGAAGTTCATTCATATTTATCTTTAAATGTACCCACCTCAAGTATCACATTATACAATTACCATTACCTGGCAAGCTGCTAGATTCTCTCTCTGCTATTTGCCTGATTGTGGCATTACACTTTTGTGTTAATGGAGATGTTAGTGACTTTTCCTTAGGTCACACATTCCAGCTCATCTTCTGARGAAAACTGTGATGTCAACTGTTGGTTAGCACAAATTCATTCAGCCACTTACTTACTTCAGCACTTCTTTTTTGGCAGCTTAATAAGAGGCAGTTAGTTGAAAACACAAATAAAATCATATGTGGTTACACATCAAAAGCATTTCTTATCATTACCGTTGGTTGTGTATGAGCTCAGTCAGATGCTCAGCTAAGATAGCAACAGTGCATGTCAGTGAAAAAAAGAGCACGTAGACGGCAGTCGGGTTCAACGTGCCTGGGTGTGCGATGTTCTCATCTTAGCCCTTTGCAAGGTAGGGTCTGCACCAGCACAGACTGGTATTTCTTTAAGCTACTATTGTCTGGGCCTCTTAGGGAAAAAGATAGATAGACAGCTTAAGTTCCTGTTTTGGTTTCTTGGACAGCTTGTCTACCTRCTTCTCCCGGGAACTCTGGTGTAGCATCTGTGAAGTTGTTTCTGCCGGGTCAAGGCAGTCCTGGAGAGCAGAGGCTCTGCTCTGGGGAGTGCACTCTACATACCAGCTGTTCGAGCACATCCTGTTCGCAYTTGACACATTTAGGGAATACTGCTCTGAAGCTTTGGATGTCACAGAAAGTGTCACCTCAACAACACCACTGCTGCCCTGGTCAGCGATAGGAATGCTAGGCTTTATAAGTCTGATGTCTGCTTCTGTTAACACAACATCTCCAAGATACAAATAAGGAAGATTACAAAAACTAGCAGCTAATGCTAACGTAGACTGCGGATGTAGCTGCATCCTACGACAGTTTTTAGTCATTCTTCAAAGGATGCTAATCTTTATCCTGACAGGCTGGTACACAAAACCACAAATGCAGGATACACAAATGACTCATCAGAGGGGGCTCTGCTTCTTTAGTGTCATTGTAATCTTCCACCTTAAACACGTAAATGCAGAATAGCACTAAATAGTCAGCAAAGGCCGAGAGCAGCATCCTTGGCAGCCTGCCCCATGACCCTGGTGATAGCCTTCCTCCCTGGCTCGGCATACACTGTAACAGGTCTAACATTCTCTGCATAGGGCTGCGGAGAAGCCCGGCACAAGGGAGCCGCAGGTGGAGGCTGCGCTCTCAAACGAGCGTCCGAAAGCATGTGCTCAGGGAGGGCTGAATTTGAACAGGGGGTGTTGGGCAAGTGCCCTTCCTTTTATTGACCCTGACCTAAAATCAGAGCAAACCACACC
The DNA here is from genome assembly GCA_003342815.1 of Eudromia elegans. Taxonomy (NCBI): domain Eukaryota; kingdom Metazoa; phylum Chordata; class Aves; order Tinamiformes; family Tinamidae; genus Eudromia; species Eudromia elegans. The sequence goes on along the minus strand of PTEX01000055.1, from coordinate 3,780,324 downwards.
CGCCTGCCTTTAATCTTGATATTCGAGCACTTTCCAACAAAAGAGAAAGCTTTGTGCGCCTTCTGGTTTTGGCTGCTTCTTTTGATTTCTATAATGGGAGGAAGGACGGTCTTGTGATTATGGTTGCAGGCTAGGAGTCAGCAGATCAATGCTCAGTTTTTCAAAATCTTTCTCTGTAGCTTGGTCTCTGTTCACCCTGGGGAAAAAAAAAAAAAAAAMMAAAGTGGGTGACGGGTGACCGTGCTTCCTTAGCTCACAGGACTGTAAGAACATTCAAGATGTAAGAAATACTTTCAAGGTCTCCATCCACAATGTCAAGTCTTTAATGTGGCAAGGGCCTTGATTTCACAGGCTAACTTCTCACAAACAAACCACGTTGGTCTAAACTGGAAGGCATGTAAAACAGAAATGAAAGGCAGAGATGTGTATGTTAGTGGTKTAAAGGAAAGAGCAAGGCTGTAGTTCTTTGACTGTGGAAAAGATTTCCCAGGATAGTTTGTCTGTGAAAATATTGTCTGTGTGATTCTACCATCAAATTTGGTGTTATGGGTTATGAATATAGGGGAAGTTCTTATTAATGCTGTGAAAACATAGTTTATGTACCAAGCCCTCCTAGAAGCCCTCTGGAGACAAACCAGTGCAGTGTCACCAGCCTGAGTTTAAGCTGATGAGTCAACACAAACCTTTCCACACGCTTGGAGACACATGTCCCATGGAAACACTGTCCTGAGTCCGCTTTGCTGGATGACAACCGTCCTTGACRCCTATGAGAAGGACGAATTGAGCTGTCTCCACTGTATGCCCTTGCTACAGTTTGCTGGGAGCCAGTGGCCTCTAAGGTTTGGAGGACAGACCTGTAGTGAAACACAGCCCGGCTTGCAGGAGCMTCCCCTGCGTGTCCCAGCCTGGTCTCCTGCCGGAGGCACAGTGAGCCTGGGCTGCTATTGAGCAGCAGCTCCAGGCGAGGAGGGAGTCTGCTGCATAAACAGCAATAAAATGAAGTCTACATGAAATGAATCCATGTGTCGTCATACACAGAGCAACCACTTCAAGTCATGGACCTGCAATTAATTGTCTTTYTTTTTTTTTTTTTTTTTTCTCCCCAACCTTCTATAACATTTTGCCATTGTTGGCCAACCTGTTCTTTGAATAGGTCTTTGAATTGTTTTTTTCAATAGACCTGCAGAAGCTCGGGAGCATCTGGGAGGTAGTTAGGTCTAGTTACACTTCCAGCAGAAACTTTGACTAAATGAATGTGCTGTATACATCTAAATAACTGTTGTAGCTCTGCTTTCAGGGGAGCTCAGATAAGCATTCAGCGCATGCCAACAGGCACACTACTCACCCCTGAGTTGTCATTTGCAGATCATAGCCATTTAAATACAAAAACACTAATTCCCCAATATATTACAGGCTGAGGTTTTCTGCAGCAATGTTAAGCAGAATCATCAAGTAGTTTTATTCAGGCAGTCTTGTCAATCCAGTAATATTCATGCTGTGCTGGTGCCTAGAGCCTTGCCTGGTCCCACCCTACCAGGTGTGGCTACAAATAAATCGCTTTCTTTCTTAAAGCAAGTCACAGCCTAATGCTTGGAGATGGAGGSGAGGGAAGAATCTTGCTGCATTCCTCCTTTTCTGGAATCATTTTTCTGAAATCACGTGCTCCATCTCACAGTGCTCGCTGCTTGGTGGGGAAACTCACGCCAAGAGCTTGCAAGGAGACAAATGAACGCAGCAAGGCAAAGTGGAATGGGCTTCTGCTCATTAAAGTGCTGGTGGTCAGAGAGGAGCCAGCCTCCAGAGTTAACTGGGATTGCCTCAAGCTGTTAGAAACGTCTGAGAGGGCAGGCTGTGGCAGGAAATAAGAAAGCATGTTGAATAAATCACTTGATGCTCTGATTAAGAGCCATGGGACTGTGTATCATGTGATAGTTAAAGCTGTAAGCTCCAGCTTCGGAGATATTATTTGGAACACGAGCAGTCTGAATGGGCAGATGGTATTCATGAACAGGATTACTATTCCTAGCAAAACAGGTCAAACAAACCAAGCCCCTCACAAGTGGAATTAAAATGCGACGATAGCTGTCTCTGCAGGTGAATGATTTTTTTCAAGAGGGCTAATGCATCAGGCTCATTATAACCGAATCCTTTCCAGCAACAACATTGCCGTGCGTAGCAGGGAGTTTGGCCTTTGTTTCCCTTCGCTCAGGTAACTACGCTCACGCATCCACAGCGTGAAGCCGCCTCCCAGCAAGAAGGGACCGCTCGGCTGGCCCTGGCTCCAAGGACTGGTGTCCATGAAGTGCCAGCGAGGCCCCAGGCTGAGTGACACGGCGTGATGAGCAGAAGCAAAGCCCTCGCGCACAGGGCACGGTCACTAGGGACAAGGGCAGTGCCAGCCTGGCCCAGCGGTGACCCAGCATTGCTCTCCGGGGGCGTGTGTGCAGACAGGCACCTTGATGGATACTGCTTATTCTGAGCTGCGGATTAAAGCTGCTGCATAGGCAGGGCAGAAAGAGGCTCACCGCTCCAGAAAGGTGAGGAATCACTGGAATGGGCCACACGGCACAGGYGCCAGGCGTGTGGCACCACTCCTCCTGGCAGTGAGGGGGCAACCCTGCTATTGATTGCCGGGTGATCCCAGGACAAGAGGAGCTCCTCGAGCAAACACGGGTGCCAGCAGCCCCTGGAAAAACCTGGGCRTCCTGCCCTGAGCTGAGGGCAGCAACAGACCCCAGGGCAGCCGGACAGCGGCTTGCAGGGCGAGGAGGAGAAGCCCGTGTGGATGCCCTGGGAAGCATTAGAGGTGCTTTGAAAGGCTCCCAGTGAAGGGGGCTCCTTTTGCCTCTCTGTGTGCACATCAAACCCTGGGGACCACCCTTGCAATCCCACCTCCAGCATTTYCTCCTGCCGTAGGTCTCCCACCTCCTCCCAGCATACCAGCCAAGTATTCGGCAGCGAAAAAGAGCCGTTTCTTGGCCCATTTTGCTCAGTCACCCAGGGATGTCAAGTGCTCCCCGCTGCCTTCCTGAGAGCCCCGCTCTGCTCCCCACTGCACCCCTCAGTGCCGGTCGGGCCAGGCCGGGCCGTCGCTCCAGCGCTGCTGCCCAGGGCCACCCGGCACCACTCGGGCAGGTCTGGCCGGCTGGGGCTGCTGGAGGAGCCAGGCGGCCCAGGTGCCTTTGGCAGGTGAGGAGGCCACGGGAACCGGCCGGGCTGGGCCGGCAGAAAGGGGCTGCCAGGCTGGGGCAGCAGCCAGCTCCGCTGCCTCCTATGGGAAGCAGGGTGACTTTTCTGGCCCCTGCCAGGCCGCCTCTGCGACACCCATCCCAGCAGCGGGTGGAAGGGGCACCTGCAGCCTGGAGTGAAGCGACAAGGAGAGCTTTGTCCCCCAAGGAACTGCATGAGAGCGAGGACGGGGGTAAAGAAAGAGGAGAAGACTTGAAGGAGCTGCCACAAAGTTAGKGTTTGAAGCAGAGGCTGGAAGTTTCCATTCTTGGGCAGCCCTTGCATACAAGCCCTTGCATACAAGGGGACAGTGTCTGCTGCAGCAGAGGCCCAGGCACCTTGACATCCATGTGGGAGGAAGGACACTGCCATGTCCTTGGGGACGGGATGTTTGAGGAGCACCAAAAGGCCCCGGGTTGGAGCTGAGCGAAGGCCGTGAGTCAGCGCGCTCTGCATGAGGCACCGAGGCACTTGGTGCRGAGCAGGTGCTGACGAGCACGAGCATGGAGAGAAGCACTGTGCTGGGCTGGGATCCCACCCACGTCTGCCGGGGGGACCCAGCGAGCAGCCACGCACCCTGGCTGCTGCCGCCGCCCTTCAGCCCCGGCCCGAAGCGGGGGGTCTTGCGCCGGGGTGAGACTTCCACGCACCTCGGGCTAGTCTGCAACCAGTCCAAGTGYGGCTTCTATTTCTTCTTCCCATGGCCATTTCCTCTTCTCTATAGCTGTGACATTAATGCATGCGAAATGCTTGTGAGAAATACCAAAACTGAGACTCCGGGAGAATAAAGCTGTGTATTTAACCACAACAGAAACACGAAGCGGAGGCTTTGCAGAACTTCATTGAGCTGCAGAGGCCACCAGAGACGTGGGGGAGAGGCAATGCAAAAGTTTGGCTCTCCCGGGTACACGTTTCTTGATTTCTTGTTCTTGTCTTTCAGCAAATGGGGCAATTCCAGGTGGTTCTTGTAGCAACTTTGGAGTGTGAATTTGCCAATGGTTGCTCTTTTTWATGTTTCAGCTGAAAGATATGCATTTGTTTATTCTTTGTCTCTTATGTCTTCCTCCCCCCMSCTTTTTTTTTAATAGGTCGGAGTTGGAGAGCAAGGTGTGGAGAGCTAGAAGTGCCAGAAGGGAACTGGCAGCATTTGTTTCTGGCTCCTGGAAATCTAAAAGACTGTTTGTAGGCAAATATGCAGAGAGCTGAATCTGAGCACCCTCATTTGAAGTTATGAACAAGATTTAAATGCAGTTTAAGGTCTTGCTAGTTCTCTTTTGAYTTCTGCTATCCATAATTCATTACTTGTTGCATGGGACTAGTCAGTTAATCATATACCTTATTTCTGCTATACACAAGCTCACAWTAGCGAGCTCATCTAAAACATATGGGAAGCAGTTCCATGAAATGTGAGTAAAAAGCACTCCTTTTGCAAATGTTAGTAGAAAATAGAAGGCAAGCAGAAATCAGTTGCAGCAAAGACTCATCTTGAATATTCAAAATATTTGGGAATAGTCTCTTTCCTTTTTCATTCAAGCCCTGCCAARCTGAGCCAATTCACCCAGAGAGAAATGAGGTGCAACAGAGGTTATATCTGACACGGATAAACTTCTCTTTTATCGCATTACGTGGTCAGTTGCTGAGCTGTAACGTGAACTGTGGATCAAGTAAATGTAACAAAGACACAGAGCATTAGCCAGCCCTCAGCAGACGCAGGTCCCAAGATTCAGTTTCCGAACACTCCGTCTTGCAGTGAGCATCAGATGTCATAAGCCTTACCACATCTATTATTTTAAAAGGATTCAGTTGTCTAAAGGGAATGTGGAACGGCAGGGATCCATTAGGGTACAGAGGTAATTAGTTCAGTTTGATCATTTTTGTCTCTGTCCTCTATTTACCAGGTCTTATTTGCAAGTTATGGCTTGTTTTCTGTTTCTGTGAGAACATTTATTTAACAGCTTCCAGCAGAGAAGCAGTGTTTGGCCCTACCTGTCCCCAATGACAAAGYACAGCTTAGGCTTCGCAGACCGTATGCACAGCAGAAAGGTGCATGGTCATTTAGACCAGGATGTCATCATCAGATCCTAATGCTGAAGTGGTTCACAGAGGACTCAGTATAAACCAGCATCAGGAGCGCCACTCAGCAGGACGGCCAGCATGCAAATGAAAGATAAATAAGGGACCAGCTCTTAGAGCTTCAGCTTGCAGAGTGTCAAGTAGCTCTTGGAAAGTTAGCTTAGCGCTTTCCACTTCAATTAACTTCCATGGAAGCTAAGAGATTTCAGCGTGGCCAGAGTTGCTCCGTGCTTTGTAATGCTGAGAAGGAGGACCTCGGAGAAGGAGCGAGGAGAGCCTGGGCTGTGGAGCTTTGCCCGTGACTCGCTCTGCAAACCCGGCTCCTGGCCATGACTCATGCAGCTCTGTTCTTCTTCTGTGGCAGATAAATGCCCAGGCAGCTCCAGCCTCTAGGGCACTACTGATTAAACCCAAGGYCTCTCTGTTTTATTTAAGGATTAAATCCTCCTATTCTCAGACTAGATGTCCTGACGAAAACCTTCTTTCCTCACATCTCCTGTCCTGAGAGTGCATCAGCCTGTAATCCACATGCAATATAGAGATTAATATTGTGACAAAGGTCACAGGTTTACTGGCATTTGCTATACACACAAAAGAAACATCTTCTCCTGGCTGTCACTCCTTTCAATTTATGTAGGATTATACACTCGCTGATCAGGTTCATTGAATAGTGATATTTTTGTGAGAGTTGGTATATTTCAACAAATAATTTATATATTTACTTTCATAGCAGCTGGGTACATGACAGACTAAGAATAACCAGACTAACAGACCRAACAGAAGAGAAGAGACAGCAAAGATAATTCTACACCTGGTGCTCTCTCACCATAACAGGTCTCACCTCATGCCCTCTGGCTGCTGTTATATTCCTCACATGCAAATAATGTATAAAGATAGATAGTTTGGTATGAGTCATCTTCAGAAGGTTTCCATCTGTGTCTCTCCCACAGAATACGGCTCTCACAAGTGCTCTTGTGCCGGGAGATCCGTGGATATTTGCAAAGCCCCCAAGCGATCTTGCGTCTGGGATGTCCATTCACCTGCATGGAAGCCACTGTGGGAGATGGACTCCTACATGGAGCAAGCAGGCTGTAATTAGACTAACCTCTAATTAGGACTTTGCCTTTCCCTGCACAATTACATATGGTGACACSCACTGGGGCACACTGCAGGCTTACAATGCTTGTGATATCTCTCTGTCCACTAAAGGGAATGGCAGGAAGAGGAGAAATTAGTCCGAGYGTGAGGAGCGCTGCACAAAGGAGACGGATCGAGCAGCAGAGCAGCACGCAGTGGAGATGCCTCATTAAACTGATAGAAGCCTCGCAAGCAGAAGAGCTGCTAATTATCCGGGAGTTGCGCAATGAGAAGTGGCAGAAAGCCAGGCAGGGAGGCTGACTGTTCTTGATGTAAAGGGAAGCTACCCAGAAAATCCACGCAGTTTGTAACACAAAGGGGAGGAAGAAACAGGTGCTTTTTAAAGATGATGATTTTCATTTTGTTAATAATGTGTTCACATATTTTTTTACTCAAGTTCTTTATTTAAATCTAGGGGAAAAAAGGATGGTCACAACAGTCATGCTGTATTAGCAGTATGCTTTGGAAGCCAAGTGATCCCCGTTTGGAATTAAAAGAGATTGTAAAAGTATTCAGAAAACAGCCGGAACTCCTTTTCACAAGCCTGCCACAGTCAGCAATTATTGCCTGAGGAGAATGCTYAAACAGTTTCGGGGAAGACAGGATGCCACAGAAGACAGACGTTATTATGCACTTTCATTTCTGGCTCCTGGAAGCCCAGAGCCCTGGGATGGAGCTGGTCACTATGGTTACAGACGGATGTGGAAGCTCCTTTCCTTGTGTGTTATCAGCTGCTGCCACTGAGGGAGACCGGCGGACAAGCAGTGAATGCTGGAACAGGGACAGAGCTTCCCTGGCAGCACAGGTGGAAGCCCGGGCAGTCAGAGGGCTCTCTCTGGAGAGCATGGGCTGCTCARCGGGCACTGGGCTGTGCAGAAATGCTGTGGCTGCCTCCAGGCTGTGAMAGGGCTAGCACAGACTCTGCATACTTTGGTTACTCTCTCTCAGAGAGGGGACAGAAATGGATGTGTTCAAACAGGGCCACATGCCAGTGCAAACCAGCTCTTCTCTTTGCCTACAGTCAGCTTGATTCAGCATTTTCATAACAAAACGGTCCAGTCAGCATAACATGCAGAAACCGAGATGGTCCAGAGCCAGACTCTCTAGCACACGTTGTCATCCCTCACGTGAGAAGGCAAAGGTGAAATCAAATTTGCCACGACCAGAGGAAATTTGGTCCTTACATAATGTTGCATTTTGGAAGGAAATATTCCAAATGAGGGGGTATTGACGCTCCCAACTATACTTTTTGTGCAGTAGATCAGGAAGCCTGGCCAGCATCTGGTGACAGTTTGCCCACTTCTCCCTGGGGTAGGTTTGTGTCTACATGTGCACATCACACATTGCTTTACAAATTGCAATAACTGCACGCTACATGAAATGCTTCGCTAACAATTKTTCCAGTCTTGTTATTGTCATGGTTAACCATTGATAGGATCAGCCGTTTTACAGAGTCCTCACAAAGGGCAGAAAGTGCATTTGTCACAGGAGGTAACATGCTTCCCTTCACTAAATGAGGCTCTGTTCTTGAAGAATGCAGGTTATCAGAAGTTGCAGACTGCTAAAATGCTGCTCCATTTGCAAACACAAACTAGAACTGTTTTGCTTATTGCTGTATGAAGAACTTGAAGAACCTTTGGGCAACTCTTCCAAACTTCTGCATAAACTCCCTGTGAGGAATGGAGGGCTGTGGTGTTATTTTTATGAATTAAGCATGTACCTTTGTTTCTCCATCTTCCTTTGTACAGATGGGTAAATTGAAAATATTTAATCTCTAGCCTTGAGTACTGAGAGTGAAAGGGGGGCAAAGAATACACAGGGCAGGTTGGTATGAAATGACAGAGCCAAATGGACTGTTTTTCTGAGCAGAATATTGATGGTGAAGAGAACAAGGTCCAGTGAGTAAAGACTAAATTCACTCAATAAAATTTTAAAAGGACATAACATAAGAGACCAAGATACACTTGAAGAGGCCTRAAAAGAGATAGAGAAAGAGACAGGCTGGATCCTGGGAAAGGCGAAGCATGTTGCATGGCTGCTCCTGCATCTTTATCTGTGATCTGAGTTTTGATTTGGCCCCCAAATGAGGACACTCTCCAGCTATGTCCAGTGAACTAACAAAAGCTGGCTTGTTTTGAAGAGGGAGCATGCATCACCACAACTACTTCTGATGGCATTACTTGCCTGGAAGGTAAGTGCCCTCTAGGAAACAAAGGCTTCTTGCCATGTCCGTGGAAATTAATAAGAGCTGTAGCTCAGAGGCTTGTCTTGAAGAATGTTTGGGACCTACCCTATAAGGAGGCCACAATGTCTCTTGCTTTAAGAGTGACTATATTCAGAGTGACTATATAAAGGCTGGCAGGGTGGGTCTTGAGAAGGAGCTGTGTAAATCTSTAAATCTGCYTTCAAATTTCATCATCATCCAACTGCATTCCCATAGTCTTCAAAAAWTTTTTTTTCTTCTATTTTGTGGCAAWGTGAAAGAAATATCAATTAACCAGCCATGGAATGGGAAAAGTTAGGTGCTTTATGATTTTGTCATGAKGTGATTGCAGGGCCCTCAAAAGCAGGCAGCATCTTCTCCCTGCAACTCCGCTCTTCCTTCCTTCCTTCCTTCCTTTACCTCTGACCCTCTGCTGCGGTCGCATCTCCCTCAGGCAAGCTGGCAGAACGCCAACACAGTGGGTATGGTGCCAAGCTGCCCGGGCTTGTGGTCCCAARGGTAGCTGTGCACACAGGGAAAATTCGGGACCGGGCAGTGGGCAGGAGGGATAGAGAAAGGATGAGGAGAGGAAGGAAGACTTCTCCTTTTGATGGCAGGGAGTATGTGACAACTTACTCATACTGGCCAACTTCACTGAGGGTGCTGAGAAGCGTATGAAATGCCCTGGTAAATGTAGAGAATAAATAATCTGAATGACAGGAAAATGACTTCTTCCTCTTGCTGCTTTCAGTTACTCGGACTCAAAAGCAGCAAGTGAACTGTTATGAGACAAGCTTGACTTTTAAGCTGTTGGTTTCCATTTCAAGCCTAAGGTGGGAAACCACCATAAAACAACAAATAATTAAGAAGCTGAAACRTATCCCTTTGAGAGAGCCTGTGCTCTGTGCAAGTGCTCCTCCATTGAGCAGTGCCACGCACCTCTCCAGGACCCGGCTCTACTTGGACACATGGGCAGCAGCAGCCAAACCTGCCCGTTCGAGGGGCGCTCCTCCTGCTTCACAAGGTGTGCGCGAGGGCACCATAGCTCTGAGGCTCGATCAGTAATTCCCAGCAAGACTTGGTGTGCTTTAAATGCAGRGTAAATGGAGGCTCTATTTACAACTTGCTCATAAAAAGAAAAAATGATATAAAGTTTCACAGGGCGTAAAATGAGCAGATACCAATGCAAAATGCATGCAGAGAAAGCAGAGGCCATTTTCCTACAGCATGTCTCCTTGACCGTGATACAGACCACATGTTTGTCATTTGAAGCAGAAAGGAATAAAGAAAGATGGAGGTGGAAAAAAAAAAAAAAAAAAAAGCCCCAGAGATCCGTTTTACATCTTGAAGACGCAGGCAATAAAATGATGACTCACTGTTAACAAGTTCATATGCTATTTTGTGACTAATGCATTAAATTATATAATTCACTAATGTCCTACTCTTTAGAGTTTTACTGAAGGCTATTGCTGAATTATAGTTAGAGATAGCAAAATGAAGYGAAAAAGCAGGGCCTTTTTCAGAGAGGGAAGCAATCAGCCCTAATGGATTTACCATGCAGAAGTCTTGATGGTTGAAAAACCATGCACGTACACACACATCTGGCTGCTTCAGCKGTTGGTAAAGCCATGAATGTACCTTGCTGACGCCCAACAAAATTCCGTATTAGTGCAATTATGTTTTTTTAATGTAAATCTCAAGTCATTAGCTACAACTGTAGCAGCAACAAAAAGCAACCAGCTAGGTTTCCAAGAGGAAGTTAAATACGAGTGAAAGCCAGTCAAATTCGATGCTGAGCGGCTTAGCTGATGCACTGGCAGGCCCCCCTACTCAGTGCAGAGGAACTGCTCCAGCATTTGCAATGACAGCAGCTGGGACAGCGCTTGGAGAGGAAAGGGAAAGGTCTTTYCCGTTCAGACCCACAGCTCTGACTCCTGCATGTAGGTCAGAAGCCCTTGCACTAATGTTACTCCTTGCATTGTTATACCACGAGCACGCTTAGAGGAAACAGAGCCCTAATGCTGCATCTAGATATATATAAGCATCCCCATGTTTATCTTAAAGAGCATAGTCTCATACTATTGYATTATTTTTCTTAAAACACCAGCTYTTGCATTTATGCAGTCARTGAAGCAACTTCACATCCTCTTTAAAAATTACTCACAGATTACTCACAGAGTTACATATCAAAGCATGGAAAATGAAAGCCCCGAAGTCTCTGCAGCTCTGAAAATAGAAGGCTAAAAAAGAAAAGATTACATATTTTTGAAATACTGTAAATTTATAAGCGAATATCTGAAACTGATTTGGGTCTTGCAGAGTCCTGGCATTGCCTACAGGAGCTGCTGCCTGCTTGCTCTTGGTAGCAAACAGCAGCTCTCTGTGCTGAGGCTTGTTTACATTACACACAGTGCAGCAGGGATCTCCCATCAGAAAGGCAAGGAGTGACATCAGCTTATTGTTTTCAAAACGTGAATTTACCATAAATGTGGATTTGCTTAAGAGATCCAAATAATTGAAGAAAATGATTTTGTGCTATTTTATTCATGTTTCATATTAAACATTAAACTTGCCCTTTTAAAGATTCACTTGCCCTTTAAAAGTGCTCAGGGTTTCAGTTTTTTGTTGGGAATATATTTTTCCAGCCCKGCTTGGCAGAGATTGTCAGAGGAAGGCTTTCAGACCATTTCAAGCTTTGATTATTGTTTTTCAATTGTAATATTATATCTTTAAAAATCACATTCTTAAAACATGATGTTGGGAGAAAGCCTTGAAAAAAAAATTATACTTCCAAAATAAATGTTGAAAAGCTTTGAAAAGTAGTGATTTCCAGCTAATTTTAAAGCTCCTTACGGATTACAGTTATTCCCTTATTAACTGTGACCATATCATGAGTAAGCTGGGCTTTTATAGGAAAAATGAGTAAACAGATTCTCAACCCTTTGGGGAAATTTGTTCTTTCAATGGTTTCTTTGCAAGAAAATGAAAAAAGTGAGATCATTTTAGACATTCCTTACTCCTCAAAGCGATGAAGCCGTGTGGAGGCACGTCTTGCAAGACGGCAGCATCTGGCTCTACCAGCAACTGGGGACACCCACAGAATTTGCCACTTTGGGATCAGYGCGGTGCGTTTAACACGACGGAGCAGCCCACGCAAAAGGCAGGATATATTCACTGTGGGGTAGAGTGGGCTGAGATGAGTCACACGAAGCTATGATTCTATGCATGGTATATTGCAGTTTTGAGCTATGTTTTGAAAACGAAGGAAGATCCAGTTTGCAGAGCATTGCTATAACCTTCTTCATTAAGAATTTTTTCACAGTGTCATCAACACTGAGGTCACAAGGAGAGAGAGAAAAAAAGCCCAAGTTCTTTTTAAACTATCAATTTAGCYTGGGGGTTCAGTCCTCAGCTGTGAAAAAAAAGTCCACATGGGAACATGTTAGAAGAAAGAACTATTTTGTTTTTGTGATGGAACAAAACTCAAAGGTGGAAAAATCCCGTGGAGGTGTGGAGTGCATAAACCATCACTGTCAAAATGTTGTTCTTCTTTTCTGATGAGGAGCATCTAAAATATTGAGAAGAACTCCTGCCACTACATGATTTATTTCCCTGACAAAGAACACTGAGTGCTCTCCTAAACCATAGCCACGTGAGGTTTTACTGCACATCTTTGCTTTAATTATGATTATCAGGCAGGAGTTGCAACTTTGGCCTCTGTTTCCTYTGAAGCCACAGGAGCCACATTATTGATTCCAAGGAGATGCAAGTGGCGGCATCAGAAAATCCTGTCCATAGTAGAAGGATACACGCAAGAAACCATCTTGAGCTCAGCTCAGTTGAAAGTTAAAGGTACAGGAAAATAATCTGTGACTTGTTCCTGCTCCCRAGGACAACCAGTAATAATGCTCACTGCTGTCTTTCCCTCTACGCCGAAGACATCAGCCCTTTTGCCACTACTGCTGCTACAAAGAACCGTAAGAGACTCTAATGCCATCTTAAAAAAGTGGTCCACTCAAGCTGTACTGGTTTTAATGTCGTAGCTGGTGCAGGAGGTAGTTCCTCATGGACTGCATTCCATGTCTGTTTCATCAGAAACACGAGACACTATAATAAGGTCCAAAACTGCYCCCAGGCTCCAAATGATCCAAAAGGTTTTCCAGGAAACCTTTGGCATGCCATCCTTCAGCAGCAAAAAGAGATCTCCCTCACAAAAATCCCCRAGTTGCTACTGCTCAGGCAGACCCATGGAGCTGAGGAATCAACGCTTACTCCAAGCAGCTCTAGCTAACAAGCTGGCTTGCAGGAAACATATGAGAGAGATCAGTAAGTTCCCAAATCACTCCCTCGCCACAGACCTATCTTCCATGACAGCTTCAGTGAACAGACATATCTAGTCATTCCTAATTCACCAAAGATGGAAAGAACTATTCCTTGGCCTTTAAAATGATGATGATCAGTCCCCAAAATAAGGAACTTGGTCTTTTATAAGCAAGCTTGTGAAAGAGTTTGACTTTTACCTGATATCGTCAGATTTGTTAAACACTAACATCATGGGTTCAAAGAGCTTGTCAGTCTGTTTTTTATTAAAATGCTTGGTTGTAATTTACCCATTCTTACAGGCTGAAAAATAGTGCAGTAATTTCTGTATATAAAAAAGAGAATCCAAATCACCCCTAGAACAAAATTGTAAAAACTGAATGTACCTTTTGGGTTCTTTCTAAAGAGACAACAGAAATACCTGTGATGATTGTCATACATTCTGCTCATGATAGATTAACATTGCTGGTCTAATAACACACCTGTCTTCTTCTTTCATCTCTGTTACCTGCTGTTGCTCTGTAGGTAACAGTGTTGGGTGTCTTCAGTGATATTGTATGAAACCTGTTGGGTCTGTTTTTACAAATCAGAAAGTAGCTAATTAGGATTTTGCTGCCTTTCATATTTACTTGGAGCTTTCAATTCATAATTTTTAACTCACTCCTGATGTTATTAAAGGTCAAGACTTCTTTCTTTTCCCTTGTTTGTTGGAAAGTATTTGCTGTGTATGCAGACTTCTGGCTCTATTCTTGTTTATTCGTGGCTCATAACCCTTTGGGTTTTATTCACTGCACACTAGCTGATACTATTAAACATCTTCTACATGCTATGCATAATAGTGTGGACATTTTTAACCAAATGATGATGATCTTGGCAAACAGAACTGGCTAAATGTTCATGGTAAGTAATGAAGTTAAACTATAGGGCATAATGTTGGATCCCTATGAACAGAGTTTTGTAGTTGCAATATTTAAGAAAGTGGAATAATAACCCAATTCAGCTAATCACCCAATTTACATTATGCATGAAGTGGTTGCAGCTTTGTATTTCTGCTTCATAAAATAATCTCTTTGAAAATTGTGCTGAAACTAAAAGTATTATACATATTGCTGCCAAAGGGGAAAGTCTTATGATATATGACCTACGGCACCACACGTAACTTGTTAAGCATTAGAAGAACATTGCCTGCATCTAGAATGAATGGCTTCTGTGTGTGACTTGCATGTGAACAGTGCTAGAAATTACCAAGCTTACTGTCTCAGTATAAATGAAATCCACCACTGGCTTAGAGAGTTAGATCTTCTTTCTCCTCAACCACATAAATGCAGTAGAGAAGCAGTGATTATTCTAGGGAAAGCACACACGGGCTATGGGTTGAGGGATGCACAAGAAAAAGTTTATTTGAGGCAACCTCCTTGCCGTAGGTTACAGTGAAATGTTGAAATAATGCAGGTGAAGTCTTCAAAGGTTCAGAGGACACTCTTTCCTTGTGTGTTATACGGTGCACTTACTTACAATAATAACCCTGGAGTTTTTACCTRCTGAGACTCCTGGGAGAAGGTGCCCTCCAACTGGAGAAGTCTGAAGGATCTGGACAGGACTCAAGGGAGACCCTAACCTGACAAGTCTTAGATGGGGTTTCCTAGAGGAAAAGGGACTGCCAGATGACAGTGCTTTGTCCCCGTGCAGATTCAGCAAGCAGGTCCTTCAGCACAGGCAATAGACACAGGRGTATCTGTGAGCACAGCACACTAGGGCATCTCCCAGGGCACATCTTCAGAGAAGAACCCAGCAACAGAGCTCCCCTCAAGAGCTGTCAAGGGTCTGCTCTGCTGGCAAGTGTGACAGACCTCTGGCAGTTCAGCAGAGTTTATTGAGCAAGTTGTTGGCCATAATATTTCTGTGATGTGTACATGCGCACACTACTCACTAGCTTATTTTGTGTTATTGAACAAGAAATGGGTAACAACCCTCTTTTCTTTACTGTTTATTTGTACTAATGGGAAAGTGGAGTTGGGCTATCAATGAGCAAGCTCACTGAGCCACAGCAGGAAGGAGAAGAAATAGTTTAACCTTCTAAAACAGGAACRGTGAGCATGCAGATAGCCAGCCTTTGCAACCCGGTATAAGCCAATTGCCTTGAGATAAGAACAAATTTCTGAAGAAATTCCCCATGACCATTTTGAAATGAGGTATGTGCTCGCAAAGTGCGGCTCTTCTCTTCCTCTCTCTGCTCTATAAACACCACTGGTGTTTCCTGAATATTCCTGAATAAATTTTGCATACCGAGCCCTTTTAAAATTAATTAGGATGAATGTAATAGGAAATGTCATGTTTTAGATGAGAAGCAATAAACCAAAATTGAAGCACTACCCCCCCAAAAAAAAAAAAAGAATTTCAGAAACTAGCAAAATTCAGTAGGATTGAAGTTCTCTCATAAGGTACAATCTGTAATGACATATGAATAGACATATGAATAATGACATATGAATAGATGAAAGAAAGAAACTTTATGCATTTCAGTATACTATTATCACATTATCTAACAATGTATATGCAGACAGACATGTTATACAGACACATATTTTTCCAAAAMTAACAGAAGTGTTTTATTCAAACTCTTAATTTTCCTTGAGAAAAACAAAGGTAAATTTGTGATCCTTTCTGCAAATGGGGATCCCAAATAATAAATAATCATATAAAAGTAAAAAGTATTAACCATTTTCCTTTCTAAAAATAGTAAACAATTTATTAATATTTGGGAGGGGTAAAAGCTATATTTCTTTCAAATGTTATAAGTACGTCAGGATATCTGAACACTTCTCTTTATGAGGATGGTGGTGACTCTAAAAGTACTGGAAAGTGATAGGGTGGAAAGTTGCACGGACTGATTCTTCTTCTTTGTCTATMGCCCCAGGGCTGGACATTGTTGGGAGTGGAGTGGTTCAACAGGCAGGGCTATTCTTCAAGGCTTTGACGTGTGTGAAGCGTTGTCTCGCTAACCAGTGGCATAAATCAGTGCCAGTGACATCGCACAGTCGTCGTGATGTGCACGAGACCCCTGCTCTCCTGCAGGCCCGCCGTCTGCTTCTGCAGTTGGGAGCACGGGAGGAGTGAGTCACAGCCCACTGAWGGTGCTGGAAGGCTTCCCGTGCCTCTTTGAAGCTGTGACCCGTCCACAGCTCATGGTCTGCACAGCGTGCCAGGCGCACAGGCTGCATGCTGTATGCACCGCAGCTAAGGCTCCAGCAAAGCACGAAGCAGCGGCCGCTGCTCCCACCGACRTGGGTCCGGGTCTGATCTGCTGGAACCAGCACGGCTGCCGTCCTGCAGAGCAGGAGTAGGCAAAAAAAAGGGAGAAAGACCTCGATTGATACTTCTCATCATGACGATTTCAGGAGGCAAAAGAGACTCCTTCAGATCCAGAGGAAGCAGATCACTTCTCATCTCGCTGGGGTGGCACTAACAGCAGCGGGGATGATGTATCTACAAGGAAAGAGAGGGCCATATCGCTGGAGCAAATCAGATGCAAAGGGGACGGGTGGAAGGAAAGAAGCGTTGAGAGAGTATTAAGACCAGGCAGAATTCAAAAGCAGGGAGTAAAATGGAAGGATTATGTAAAATAGCTCACTATATTTATGGATCCAAGTTTCTTTCTCTAAGTGAAAACAACTGTGCATTTCTTTCCTTCTATAATATCAAAGGATCCAGGTCCATGCATGGAACTCCCACTAAAGTCAACATGAGTCAGACGGCGTGTAYAGACTGCATGGAAGAAATCCCCAAGAGAGCTAATTAATGTATATATCGTCGTAAAATGGTTATAAATGGTGTTTATAAACASCTGCCACTGTTTCATTATCTCCAGTTCAGGAAAAGGAAAAATTGTCAGCMTAAATGACATGATATCCAATAACTCTGGAAATAAAAATGTGAAGAATAAGTCTTGACCACATCCTCGGTTTCAAAGTTAGTATAACATAAGGCCTATATTTTTAAGAGCATGCTAATTTCACCTGCAATCCTCATGAGAACATGAACTAGGTATAACCCCTTCTTCACTTTACAGATAAGAACAGGACAAAAGAACAAGCAAAGCCCAAGAGCCTGGTTTTGTTCTTGCCCATGCGAAAAACAAAAAYAACTCCCACAGTTCAGTTTGTTCCTACTTTCTTATTCCAGGGTTTGAAAGGTTGGAGACAAAAGGAAAAACAATTCAGAAATCAGAGATGGAAAACAACAGGGAAATTCCAGGCAGAACACCTAATCTCTAAACAAAACTGTGGGACTGGCAGCAGCAGTTATCTAGATTGGTGGTTATTTATTTGCCTCATAGGAAAAAAATCCCATTTCATAAGGGACTTTCCTTGGACAGAGAAGTGAAAAGGTGTTATTTGCAAAACTGCTTGTCTCCCTGAGGTGTGTAACAAACTGAGGCAATTCAATTCCCACTCAGTACTGTAGGAAAAAAAATGGTTGTGACAAACACTAGCAGTTGTTTTGTTATCTCTTAAGCGGGGAACATGGATAAATAACACTGAATCCTAAAAGGTAATAGGGATCGTGTGATTTTTTGCCAGCTGACAGTGCTTCTCGCGGGCTCTGTTGTTTGTTTTGCCCTGTAGCCTCCCTTTTTACGTGTTCTTTCCTCGCGGTGCCTCCGAGCGGGCAGCCCCCCCGCGCTGTGGGCAGCTGGCGTGCCGGGCAGCGCAGCCTCGCGCCGGGCCACGCGTGCGACGCCGCGCTCAGTCACTGCGCGAGGCGGCACAGCAGATGGCTCAATACCCGTTAGAAAAACCATGCTGCTCTGCTGAGCTGCTGTGAGCTTTAGCATCTGGACGGTCTTATCTTTTTTTAACACTTCGTTGACTCATATACTGCAGCAGCAAAACAGTTCAAGAAGGAAAAGGAGCAAAGTGGGAACTTCCTACATAAATGAATCAGGAAATACATTCCAAGGCTAGAATTASTGAGGCTACTGACTTTTAATGATGAGTGGTTTAAACTTAGCCATGTTACCTTGAAAAAGCACTGAACTGAACAAAAAGCATTATTATTTTTTTAAACTCTCTTTGGAGTCTTTCCTACACTCCCTTACCCTGACAGGAGACTTATGTGATTGAGAAGTGACTGTGAAGAAAGCAACAGAGACCAAATGAAATAGGCAAAACTGGAATTAAGTTCGAAAAATACTAGCTGCGTACATCCCTTAGAGCATGCCTGACTTGTCCAGGAACCTGTGGTGTTCTTCCAGGCACTGGCGGGAACTGCAGTTCCACTCTCTGTCCATTTCGTCACAAACTGAAACCCCAGCACGTACTGCAGAGCATCTTCCCTGTTCCAGGGAACTTGCTGGGAAGAGCAGGCTGGGCGATAAATCAGATCTGGCCATTCCCTTTAAGTTAGCAGACCTAAAATTTCCTAATCTAAAAACAAACAAAATAAAAAACAAAAGAGCAAACAAGCAAACAAACCAGAAGTTTCATCCTGCGTTGGGTGGAGCAGGAATTTCAGACTCTTTACTATACTTGTCACAGTTTATATAAACCATGTGCCTCAAAATTACCTGGGAAAGCATCAAGATCAGACATTATATGGCCAAAATGGAAGCACTCCGAGTCCTATCAGACATTTAGCAATGGCTGCACCTAGCATTTTATGACTGCATTTATAGAACAGGGATATGGCAGCATTTAATGAAGAAAAAACACCCTCTCATTACGGCTTGACCAACTCACAAATTACAGAGCCTAAGCTCACAGTGCTTGAAGGATTGCCTGCTGTGGCCTCTCTAAGGGAAGATGCCTGGAGGTCTAGTCCTAGTTCTTTTATTCTTCTTCCCCAGCTTGCTTCCTCAGCAGGGATGTAAGGGCACAGGACACGCAACTGAGTTGGGCTGGGCCTGTCTGGGAAGGTAAATGACAGGAGGCTTGCATACTTTGGGGAAATCTTGCAGAAGAGCTCTGTGCATGAATGCCATTTTATGAGGCATTTCTTGGGTCCAGATCAGCATACTGGCTATTTATGGCCAGGAAAAAAATGAATTCATGCTGGAATGGATGTGATGAAAAATGTTGGGAATCTGCCTTACAAGGAGACCATGACAACTAAGCTTGTCTGGTCTAAGCAAATGAAGTCTGAGAGAGCATTTGATTTCTTTCTGTAAACACATTGGACACAACCACTGAGAAGGGGAAAAAACAATTTAAGCAAGGTGATAGTGCTGGGATGTGGCTGTGAATTAGCTACATACASTTTTAGACTAGAATTAGATGATTATTTCTACCATCAGCAACATAATGTTCTGGAGTAGATGTCCTGTCAGAAACTGTGGTTCCAAACAAAGTCTAATGAGTTTTAAGATGCCACTTGATAAATCTGTGGAAGAGTTGATGGGAAAAGGTTGCCAGCATCAGCAGACAGTTGGACTCCAGGATTCGGGAGATACCTCAGAAGAGCCAAGCTCCCAGGCAATCACGGCAGCGAGTTTTGGTACTGTGAGCACTCCCTAATCACTCTGTAGAGTGCAATAAACTTCTGTAAAGTATCTGGCCTTGCTTAATTTAGATCTTGACTTAAAAATATTCAAAATGCCATGCGTAAAAGGCCTTTTGTATAGAAAAGAAAATTACCTGGTGGCTCATTAGCGCTGGGAGAGCATCACYTTCAATTTTCTTCATTTGTATCACTCCATACATTCTGATACTTAGCTGACCTTTAGATGACATTTTACTTTCTGAACCTTCAACAGTTCCCGGCTTTACCTTCAAAATCCCCAGTCTCACCAGGTCCTGCAGCTCCGAACTTGGAGCAGCCTCTCCTTGCTCCAAGCCCACCCCATCCGCTCCCTGCAGAGGTTGGGCACACTGGTATGGCCAGCAAGCACAAGCTCTGTTCCCACACTACCATCTAGTGGCAAGTGATGCCCCCGCCCAGCCCCGCCTGGAACACCTCTTCCCTCGCATCCTGGCTTGTGTCTCCTGAACTGCGCCTTTGGGTTGCGAGGTGAAACCCAGCGCTGGCTGGGAAACGCCAGCGCTCCTGCCCTGCAGGCTGCTGCTTTGGGGCTTCCTCGTGACACTGCTCTTCACTAGGCCACTAAGAGTAGCAACAGCATCAAGTCTTGTAAGCATTTCTTTGCAAGCAACTATCTGCCCATGAGGTGAAACCACTGTGGCCATGGCCTGGACAGGAGAACAGGAGAACAGGGTATCCCAGCATCCTCACTCCTTGCTCCTTCAGGAAATGTCAGGCAAGAGCAGGGAAGAGGAGGGAATTCAGACAAAAGGAGAGGGAAGAGGCACTGAGAGCAGGAACAGCTGCTGGGCGTGGCTTGTTCACAAGGTGCCATGTGCTGGAGCAGGAAAAAAGTCACCACAGGGAGACCTGGGCACTGCGGCCAGCTCCCTCCACATGGGCGGTTTCTGGGCCTCTCTCCATGGGCCCCCACAATGTAACCATCAGCATGTTTTTTTGTTCCTCTCCTTCCCTTCCCTGACCCTCATTCTGGCCACAAACCTTGTTTCTTTCTTCGTGCGGATAGTGCTTGTTTTCATGGTCTCTCTCTCTCCAGCTTGGCCGGCCTGTAAGTTGCAACCGTGCTTGTGGCAGTTCAGGCGGCATGGCGTTCTTGGCTCAGAGGACTAAACCGGGCAGGCTTCCTCTATGTGGGGCATTTGCAAACCTGACAGGGTGCAGGAGCTGCCCTCYGTGGTGAACCTGGAGGGTCTCCTGTCCTCAGGCTCCCTGTGTTTCAGTGACATCTACCTGGAGAGAGGTGCTAGGTGCAGGCGCTCCTGAGGCAGCTCGCAACTCCTGTTGGAGCCAGGAGCTGGAATCACAGAATCACAGAATGATTGAGGTTGRAAGGGACCTCTAGAGATCTAGCCTAAGCCCCCTGCTCCAGCAGGGATTCCTAGAGCAGGGGGCACAGGTTGGCATCCAGGCGGGTTTGGAAGATCTCCAAGAGAAGGAGCCTCCACAGCCTCTCTGGGCAGCCTGTTCCAGSGCTYYGTCACCCTCATGGGAAAGAAGTTCTTCCTSACATGGAGGTGGAACTTCCTGTGTTTCAACTTGTACCCATTACCCCTTGTCCTGTCACTGTCTACTAGTCACTGTCACAGTTTAGCCCCCTCCTCCCTACAGTCATACCTCAGGAATTTGTGCACATTGATTAGAGCCTCTCTCATCCTTCTCTTCTTTAGGTTAAACAGGCCCAGCTCGTTTAACCTCTCCTCATATAGTAGATGCTCCAGTCTCTTGATCATCTTGGTCGCTCATCACTGAACCATCTCCAGCAGCTCCACATCCCTCCAGTACTGGGAAGCCCAGAACTGCACCCAATACTCCAGGTGCGGCCTCACCAGGGCTGAGCAGAGGGGCAGRATCMCCTCCCTCRACCTRCWGGCAATGCTCCTCCTGATGCAGCCAGGATCCCATTGGCCTTCTTGGCCATGAGGGCACATTGCTGCCTCATGGTTAACTTGTTGTCAGCCAGAACTCCCAAATCTCTCTTTGTGGAGTTGCCAGTCTTTAGTCTCGGATGCTAATCCCGCTCATTGGAGGACAGCACCTTGTTGCTGATCTCATTAAAAAGCAATGCATCCCATGATGGGTAAATCTATGCAGGAGGCCCAAGCAACAGTCACACAAAGGATGGCACAAGTGAACCAGTGTCTTGGTGGCCCTCAGCCCTCTCCCTCTTGCTGGGGGCCCAGCAAGGCCTCGTGACCCTCCTAGAGCCCAGATTTGCTCCTGGCCTGCATTGARGCCTGCCAACAGTGAGAACTGCCTGTATTGGGAGGCACTGATCACTAGCAATGTCCATATCTGTCAATAYTATCAATGGCCATTGACACATATCGCTATCAATATGTCTCGATAGGCACCAAAAGCTTTTYATCTTGGCAGAAATCTGTGGGTATGGGCCTCAAGACCCAGTTCAGTGTTGATACGCCTTGAGACATCGAAACCCATCGACAACCATTCGTTTCATTAAGTATCGATACCTTTTTGTTGTAATAGGCTGCTCTYGCTCTCAGTGCCAAGCCTGATGTTGCTACTGGCCTGCATAGAGGCCTGGTAACATTGAGACCTTTTCATATTGGGAGGCATGGATGCCTTGTGACTTCCATACCTCACAACATGCATCAGTAACAAGACATAGGCAGAATAAAGCATACCTACTTTTTGGTGTCAGCATCTATACRTACCAATAGGAATCTATTACATCTCTTGGTCATGAGCCCCATTTTCTATTGCTAGTCATCAAGTTCGGTGTGACACCTGTCCCCGTGTACAGTCTCATATATCTGGCAGTGTGGTTGGCACTGTTTCAGGTGGCCTCCATGCCTCTAAACTACAGAAGAGGTAACATCAATTCCTTAGTAGGACCGATGCCACTACACTGCAATGTTCAAACTGAAAATGAGAAAGTGAATATAAAGCTCAGCTATACACTTCCGATTTCTTTCAAATTCCTCTTTTGGCTTTCTCATCTTTCACAGTCTTCTCAGGGAATACAAGACTTGGCAATCCTAGCAAAGAGAGGAACCAAGTAGCTCTTTACACCTTTTTTCCTCCAAAAGAAGACATTACAGGTCAGCATGGCAAACACTGAGATTGCTGACAAAGAGCTGCCTTCCTGGCTAAAGAAATGCTTCTTCCCTAGAAGGTCACATATTCCCTGCTTGGCAGGACTCAGCTTTCCCATGTTAAAAACTTCCTGCTCCATTTATATTTGCAAGACCTAATTTCTTTGTCTCCCCATTGTGCTGCAGTATAATCAGTGACAGTCCTAGCACGTGGAAAAGGACTTGCCTCACACTCAGATAGCCGGTGTTTTTTACCCACCTGAAAGTGGCTAGTGCTCACCTGAAATTTCTGACGTGCTGTCACCCGTCACCAGCCTGGGAATGCTCTTGGCGGAGTAGGGTGCATTATCCACGGACCAGTCTGGGAGCAGGCATGGCTCTGGACTTGTGAAGAATTTTATTCCAGGGCTGGACAAGGATTAAAGTAGCAGGAAGGCATGGTAAGTTTAGCATGGTGGTGACCAAATTAGAAGGGATCCCACAAGAAATGGAAAAGCCTAAAGGAGAGTTACCAGAGAATAACAATTAGCCAGGCATAGGACAACTACTTTCCACTGAACTGGAAAGGTCTTGCTAAACTGGCATTGCACAAAGACAGTGTCACCGGGTGTTTTGTGTCGTCCAAAGATCAAATTTTTAAAAGATCAAATTTTACTCTTGTTATTTTATTGGATTTATAAAATGGGCTTGCCATAACCATGAGCTGAATATACATCTACAAAGTAGTAGCTACTTAAGATCTAACATTCTGTGCATCTTTGACAATGTAGATTAGGGGGATATGACAGCGTAGCTGCATTCTGCCTTCAGACAATTTGCACTGTTGCATCCGGCAG
This sequence comes from Eudromia elegans, assembly GCA_003342815.1. Lineage (NCBI taxonomy): Eukaryota > Metazoa > Chordata > Aves > Tinamiformes > Tinamidae > Eudromia > Eudromia elegans. Next base: position 3,756,934 of record PTEX01000055.1, on the reverse strand, counting down.
GGGGAAACCTCACACTGTTCTGATTAAGCAAACACAAGAACTAGGAAGAACCCAGAGGACTGGGCGTAACAAGGGAAGTAGCTTTCCACTTAAAACATCCATGATCTCTAGTGGACTAAAAGCGACTTGGAGAGGGGTTGAATACAGTAGCAATATTTAATAGCACATTATGATCTGAAATGTGAAATTTCCAAAGTCTCATGATCCAGAAAGAGTGATATTTTGGTATCCATTACTAGCTACTTAATTCAAACTGATGAGAAATCAAAGCAGCTGCCAGATACACCAACGTCTCTAAACTCAGGTGAAGAAGATAGTAAAAAATGATTTATAAACAGTTTTTTGAAAGGAACACTGGTATGTTTCTACACTAGATTGTATTACAGGATTGCCTCAAACAATCTGTTTGTATCATGACATCATGGAATCACGAGTTCACTTGAGCCAAATCCACAGTAAGGCACTTTGTCAGGAGAGCTGCGCTCAAAACACAGCAGGCTGTAAGGGCAGTAATGTTGATACCACATATATCAACAAAACTGACCAACACTATGGGCAGCAATACTTCAACAGTAGAGCCTATGGCTCAGTCATTATTTAAGGATTTTTTTTAACATCTTACTGTAAATTCCTTTAGTTCACAATTCTTTTGTATAAGTATCCCTTCCAAAACAACATGTATCTGATAGRGGTAGAAGCATAAATGTAAACAGAACTCTATCTCGCACTATATATACTAGCTCGGCAAAGAAAACTATCTAAATATAAATGTCTCAGTTGATGTCAGGTCAAGTAACAGTTGATGTTGTCATTTAACACTTTCTCCGTATATTTTTTGTTTTATTTCTGATTCCCTAGGATCTCAATATGTTCATATAAGACAATTCCCATGTCCCAACATGTCCCATAAAAGACAATTCTTCCTATGAGAAGATTGCTCTTCTCATAGAACAATCTTATAAGAAGGTATGCTAAAAAGATTATTCGATATATTATCCCATCTCCTGCACTGTCATGTGATGGCTTTGGTTTATCCTTTTCTTCCACTTTAATGTTTTGCCTCCTACGCTGAGGCAAGGATATCAACTAGTCAATGTCTAAGATTATTCCTGTATGGTCCAGTTATCTGCTGGAGCCATCCAGGACTTTATCAGGTGTTCTGGAGATTCCAGCAGTTTGCTCATGTCCTAAGCACCAGAGTTGTCTTTGCAGTAGGAACCAAATTTTGATGAGCGCTTTTTTCTGGTAACTGCTTTCCCATTCCCAAGAATTCTCTTGTGGGAGAGAATTCAGGAGATAAATTTGAGTCAAGAAGTTTTCCTATCAACCTGGGTTTATAGCACTAACAATAAAAGTTTATTTTTCTGAGGTAATTAAAGGTAATGAGAGACAGAAAGCTCACAGGTAGAATTCTGCTAGGTTTGAGGTTTGCAATAAGGGCCTTTGCAAAACTCAGGCAATGTCTGTAGCTTGGATTCTGTGCTTCAGTCCAGATTTAGGCCTTTATTTACTTTTTTTCCCCTCCCTTTTCCCTTAATTCCACTAAAGTTACTTTTTTTTTTTTTATTAATGTATTTTTTAAAAAATGGAATGTTTCTGTAGTTAAGCAGTATTTGGGAGGTTTTTTTTAAATACATATTTTCAGAAAAGACAAACCTATCAAAAAGAAAATTCACTGTTTTCCCGACAAAAAATTACTTCATCAGAGATCACAACAGCAGAATTCTGAACTTTTTATATATTTCCTGTTTGTTCTATCTGTGCTGTATCAACACTCAAAGTCTTCACTTAAATCTGTTATTTTCACGCATAGTGAATAGTTATAAATCATTCTTACTGCAACTCTGAAATGTATAAAATTGTCCTTCTGTATTATCACATATTGCAATCAATGAAGAAATTAGACAGATGTCTCAGACAAGAGTAATGCAGTAAATTTGGCACTATATATACATATTTTCCCTCCCTGTAGATCTGTACAGTATGATTAAACAAATAAATTGAAACAAATTGAATTGAAAACATATAGATTCATTCCAGGAATTAACTTTCACATAGTGAATAGCGACTGAATTCAGCGGACAAAGTCCCTTCGACTTCAATAACCTTTGCTAAATAGGTTAAAGACAATTGAGAATTGGTACATGTGATAGAACCTGGCAATATAGATTTTCAGAACTGCAGGGGTATAAAACTAGCAAAATATTGAGAAGCAATTGTGAAATGAGTAGGTAAACACCTCTCTCTAGTCCAGCCCCACTTGCATTTGGACATTTTAATTCATTGAAATATCTAAGTCTTCAAGAAATCTTCATCTGTAACTGCATCAAAGAGATATCTGTATTATAATTATTACAGTGCTGTTTTTCAATATTGGCACCAGTTTGCATGCACCAATACAGTTTTCTTATTTGAATTAATTCCAGACAGTTTTTATTAAACTCTTTCTTTCAAAAGCCACCTGCAAAACTTGCAGGATTCATCATTTATAAAATGCATCATTCTTAATTTCCAAATTACTTGGCAATTTCATATTTGAATTCATTCTCTTACCAGGTGGCTGGTTTCTCTTTTGTGCAAATATATCAGATTTATCAACAGAATCAGTTCTATTCTTCTGGGGAAAAAGCTACCACACTGTGCATAAACCTTGAAATATTTAGATTATTTGGAATAAAAAAGAAATTAAACTAACTGTCATGATTTTGCATGTTCAATATTTTGCAAATTTAATGACGTTATACAAATTAATACTTTTCTGCAATGTGGCATGATTATTACAAAACATCAACCTGTAGTCAGAGCAGTAAAGCTAGATGAAGATTATTTTTCTGTTTTTGGATCAATAAAATATTTTAAATTGAAATTACAAAAAAAAAGGCATTTATACAGAATCCTKTGAACGTAGAAGACTGTTGAGAGCAAAAACTGTTGGGAATATTTTGTGGCAAATGTAGTTAAAGTCTGACGTGCATTCTAAGACAAGAACAAGGAACATGGTTAATGAAGGAAAACTGATTTTTTTTTCCCACACAGATAAGTCTATAACAAAATCCTGTGTCTATGAAAATCTTGGAGTATGTAATACTTTCATTAATATGATTATTTAATAAATACTGTGCTTACATCAAATTAACAACAATGTAATTAGGATACACCAGTATAACCAATGTATATTGGTTTAGTTTTCCATCTATATTTTAACTACCACATTCCTGCTGATGTTGTCCTTCATTATGTACTATTTGCTGATGAGAAATAAAACTACTCACCGGTCTGAAAATATTATAAATTGGAAAGAAACCTCTCTAAAATRGTGTTAATTTTTACCTCTATAGTTATGAATGGAATCCAAACCAGAAAAAAAATAGAAARGCCTTATGTTTTTCTGTTAAAGTTTTATGAAACAGGATTAAACCATAACTCACTTCAGACAATTTATAACAAGAATATATCTTTCATTTATACCTCCTAATAATTGACACATTTTATCTTAGTAAGAATTCATGAGCGCAAGATAAAACTAGTATAAAGTACACTAGTACTCTAGTACACAAGTATAAAATCTTCAAAGGCAATCTACCCTGCTTTCCACTGAAAACAACAGGGTATCCRCAGCTGATTCAAATCAGCAAGACCATCTCTGTTTCCTAGATAAGCTCTTACTCYACTTGTCAATCACTGTGTCTTGTGGAGGGAGCTAAGTGTTCCCTACTTCTCCTACTCCCCCAACAAATCACAGGTTAATAAATAGACACCAATTGCTACAGATTTAGTAAGTATTATTTACATTAGCTTGTATTAACTAAAATATATATTTAGTGATGGCTAAGCTATTCCAAGACTGTGAAAGTAAGGGCTTAAAAAAGATTGCAATAGGAGAATATTAACTCTACTGATTTATCTTTGCTTTATAAATAGATCAAACTGACAATGCAGTAATTCAGGATACATATATMTAATTAAAACACAATGAAAACAAGTAGTAGATGATGTTGTCATTAAAAATACRAATTGTACATTGAGATACAAAGTTGTCAATCCAAAGAAACATCGCTGTTTCTGAGCTGCTTGACAGGAGAGTGTCAAGCACGGATGCCACGGACCAGTCACAAGCAGAATGGAACCCACTACCAGGCGAGGGGTTTCTACCTACAGCACCACASCACTGTTGCTGCCTCCCTCTGGAGGAGGAGATTGAGTCGTGGCCTACCAGCAGCATCTTCTTTGCGTGCACCAKGACACAGCATGGCAGGTTTCCTTCTCTCTTTAAACTCAAAGCAAAGCAAGATCTATCTAAAATCAACTTTTTTGTTCTTCAAAAGTAACTGATGAAATGAATCACACAGAATCACAGGATGGTTAAGGTTGGAAGAGACCTCTAAGAGATCACCTAGTCCAACCCCCCTGCTCCAGCAGGTACTCCTAGAGCACGGGGCACAGGGTGGCATCCGAGTGTGTTTGGAAGATCTCCAGAGAAGGAGACTCCACAGCCTCTCTGGGCAGCCTGTGCCAGGGCTCTGCCATCCTCACAGGAAAGCTGTTCKTCCTCACATGCAACAAAGAAAGAAGATTATGCCATGCATTCCCCACTCAGTGCACAGCATACCTASCTTAAAGTATTTTAATAGAGCAGCATCCATAACAAGACCTCCCCCATCTCAAAGTTCTTCCAAGAGCAGTAAAAACAATGTCTGATTTCCTATTAATTTGTGTTATTTCCCTGAACATCCAGCACCAACCCTAGCTGACATGGTTGCCGAATAAATGGCAAAGTGTTGAGAGGCCTGTCAGGAGCCCTGGCCAACCAGCCTGCCCAGGTGGTTACCCCTGCCAAGCGACCGGCACTTGGATTCAAGGGAGACGCTGAACTGGGTCTCTGTTACTGGCAGTGGATTTCACAAAAATTGCAAAAAGGTGTAGTACTAAATTTAACAACTCATACCTTCGTACTGAAACTGCCTGTGAAACTCAAGCAAAAGCGGAAAGATACCAGCCCCGTTGCTGACAGCTGCTTGCTGAGCACGAACTCCCCTCCCTGAGCAGAGCTCTTCGTGAGCCGCTTCACTCCTTCACCCTCCTTTCTCTCAGAGGCAGCTTGTCTATGGCTGACTGGGGTTTCAGAGGCACCTCAAGGGGCAGCCCCAAGGATTTTTAGCAAGATCTTGATATTGGATCAACTGTTTAACCAAAGCACACAGTTTTCTCCATCCCAGTGATATTTTTCCCACTCCATGTGCAGCAACACATGACATCAACTGTCATATCCAAGTTTCGCAGGGACAGATGCTAAAGTGGTTGGGGCAAGAGAGATTTTGCRGCAGACAAGAGAATTTGCAAGGCAATACACACAGCAGGATTTTCAAGGTAATACATGTAGCAAGAWACCCTTTCCTGAGATATTTAAAATCAATATCATTAGAACCTGACTTTTTAGTTTTATTCAGTCAGATTTTTATTTGATGAATTCTCTTCCAGAAAATTATCAGTGCTAGGTACAGCAAGTGTATGCACATGTCTTTATGTAATTGTGTGTATTTTTGTCTGTTACAATCATTAATGAAAAAAAAATATGATTTTTATCATACGTGGCATTGACATTAAAAAACTTCACACTGCACTGTAAACAAGGATGAATTGCACYAGCAGAACCAGTACAAGTTTCACGTTGTGTCTTATCCTGAAGCGTTCTTCAGCTCTAGCATTGCTGTTCTTGGCCATTTCCATTGCCACTGGAAGAGGTGCTTTCTGATCCAAAGCCCATTCTCCTGCCAGGCACAAAATAAAAGACTTCCAAGGCAAACTGCAAGCTGCAAAATTGTGGTAATTTACCCTGCTGTCGACGTGGAAAATCCCACAAGTCCCAGTAAGTCTGGATGCTTGGCTCACACTCCCGTTGTAGGGGACCTTCCCAAGATGGGCACTTGGGCTGACTGCAGACAGTAGCAGCGACGCTCTCGTCCTCTGCTCTGTCCTGAACCTCTGCCCTCCAGCGCTTGGAAGAGAACCTGTCCCTATGCCTGTCTAGAACGTCTTTGTAGATGTTTCAGACACCTTCTTCAAGGTGGTGGGGGATTGACTTTCTTAGTAGTGCAGGTGGCTTCTCCCCATTGTGGTTACGTGCTGCGAAGCTCCCTCAGTGAACAGCAGTGGTAGACAACTCGATCACTACCCACATCTCTGCTGGAGAACGGGCTCTGCGTAGCCTGTTTGGAGCGTGTTCCTGCGCATGTGTTTTTTAAAAAAATTGCTTACCTTTGCCAAAAAGTCATGACTGGGCAACAATGCTTTTTTTTTAAAATTCATTTATTATAAATATTCCTAGGTTCATTGTGAAACAAATGCTGACAAGTGTGGTAAAAATTGGCTGAATTGAGTTACACTTTGCTCTTATTTTTAGATGTTGTCCTCAATTTCTGAAGTTAATAGAATGAATTTCATATATGTGTTTTTTTGTCAGCAAATCCACTCCTTAGGAAACTTTGTTAATGGTTGCTAAATACCAAGAAATGCATCAGGTTTCATTATTGATCTAGTTGCAAAGAAAAAGTGTGTGGAATGTGAATAATCACAGTTCTGTTCTTGAGTTTGCCCACTTCTAGTGAAGCGATGTGAATTTCAGCCAGAAAGAGTCACTTTCTCATGGGATATTTTCACAAAGTGATCAGGTTCAGTGAATTCCAGGATCTGAATTCAGTGCCAAATGAAAGGAAGAATCTCTCAAACAAAGCTCTGTTCTCTGTTCAGCAGATAATCTGAGTAGCTATTAGAAAATCTTCCTGGGCACATTCCACTGTTCTGCTTGTTTTTACAATTCTCTTCATAATCCTCTCTTGGTGGACAAGTTACTATTCATTTTTGGTCAGCCTGAGCCTTGGTGTGCGCTTGTGCAGCTCCATTTCGAGGCATCTGATGAGCAGCTGGAGCGTAGGACTGGGCAAAGGTTTATGAGACTCCCAATCTAAGTCCAGCTATGCCAGTTTCTTCATCTTTCTGTGTTAGCTTTTCTTGCCATGCTTTGCCCCAAATGTTATCTGTTTAGGTTAGTACAAAGGATCTACAATGCAAGCAGAATGGAGACTTCCACTTAAACAGGATTATTAGGCACAAATAATCAACAGCAACAACCTAAATATGAGTAGAACGAGGCTGGCCATAACCCAATTCATTTATTTAGCACTTTGCAGGTAGTGGTGTCTGTTCAAAGTGAGCAGTGTTACTTTATCAGCTCCACCTTCCTGACAACTCTAAGTGATGGTGCCTTAGAAGAGAAGGAATGTTAGGGAAACAAAATTTGCGTTTTTCAAGGACAGTGTTAGCCTTTTGTTTATGTTTTTTTTATCAAAAGGAGCTGTGGGTAACGGGAGCTCGCTGTTATCCATSTGCTGAGAGACTGCTCTGGGTTGCTCAGGGAGCAGAATCTTTCAATAATAACATTGTTCAAATTGCATTATATAGTGAAAGAAGATACATTTTCACTCAGAATTTCACTAGTCTGTCTTGAATGATAAGTATCAGAGTTTGTCCTTGAGCTTCGGCTGTTGTATTTCTTGTATCTCATGCACCGCAGATCTTTCATTATCTTCACAAAGTAACTTCTGAACTTCACCCCAATGAAYGCGTAGAGCACAGGATTCAAGCAACAGTGTAAGAACGCTACAGCTTCTGTGGTGTATTTTGCATAAGTTATTTTCTTGTCACGGTCACAAGATTTGTCCATCTTGCCCAGATTTGCGGCTGTCATGAGAATAACGATGTTATGCGGTACCTGGCAAACTAGGAAAACAACTACAATTATTACAATCACACGGATTGCTTTGTTTCTTTTGGAATTTTGCGTTTGTTGCAAGGATTTGATAATGAATGTGTAGCAAAAAATCATGAAAACAAAAGGAATAAAAAAGCCAAATCCAAATTGTAGAATCAGCAGCAATAATTTCAGTGTAATGCTGTTGGGAGGTTTGTCATATCTGTAATCACAAATCTCTTTGGTTTCATTGACAGAGAAGGTGTAGCTTTTACTGTAGAGGAAAGAGGAAGTGGAAATTAAAATCGATGCTATCCATACAACCAAGCAAATCAGCTTACTGTACGCTAGCATTCTTGTCCTGAGTTTAAATGACTTTGTTGCCTGTACAATAGCTATGTACCGGTCCACGCTGATGAAGGTCAGAAGCAGCATGCCGCAGTTGAAGTTGATTGCGTAGATACCTCTGCTCATTTTGCAAATGAAATCACCGAAAATCCATGTGTCAGCAGCATAATTCACTGCCCACAGTGGGAGAGTGAGAACAAAGAAGATGTCAGCGATTGCCATGTTGAGGAGGTATACGTCCGTCATGGACTTGGTTCTTTCGTATAAAGTAAAAGTCATCACTACAAAGATGTTACCAACCAGGCCGATGATGCAAATCAATGAATATGCAAGTGGCAGAAACACTTTCGTGAAGCTTCTGACTTCCGCCTTAGAACATGGTTCTTCAATGAGGGTTTCATCATATATATAATCTGAGATATTAGGCTCTGCCTGTAAAAAAAAAAAAATTAAAAAATCACCAGTTAATTACCGATTCACTACCATTCCTTTCTGCAATTTCTATATGGTAGAAAAATAGTAGGTAACACAGAAGTACAAGGTACTAGTAGCTCTGGGGAAAAAAGAAACTTTTTGGAAAAAATACAAGCATTAAAAGGCTTTCTGATTTGTAATGCAAGTGACATTTATGGAAACTGTAATCCATCTGTGCAGTCCTTCTCACCTCTGAACTTGAAACCTACACCAGGCTCATGCCAGACAACCCGCAGCACTGTTGTCTCTCCAGCAGCACATGATGTAAAACACATGAGAAGGTCCTTTCATCCCTTACCACCCAAAGTACAAATGTATTTAATAGTCTGGAGGAGTCTTACAAGAACTAAATAGTGAATTTGAAAATATAAACATGGAGATGATCTTTTGGGATGGCTCAAAGGACAGCATCTTTAAATACACTATGCCAGAAAGGTTTATCTGCCATCATGGGGTAGTCTGTAGTGAAAATGTCTGCACCTGAGGCCTCTGCACCAGTCTAGGCCTCTTTTGGAATGGAGAGGAACAGACCAATCTAGAATGTAATTCACCCCATACTAATACAGCAGGCTAAAAACAAACAGTTGACTGAATCAGTCCCCCCAAATGATTACTTGTGTCTTCTCAACTGGACAGGTGACTGACGTGGCCATCCTGAAAGACAGATCCCTACACTATAGGCACCAGGCCTGTACTTGGACTGAGGGCAACCCAAAGTAACAGGGTGCTTTGCCAGGGARCTCCGTTGTGAGAAACTCATTATTAGCCAGCTACTTCCACTAATAAGGCACTCTTGGACCAGCAGCCACACAAAGCATGAACTTCCAGGTTAACGGATTTATTGGCTTATGAATTGATTATCAATTACATAATTAAATACTTACACTCATTTTGGCAGTAGGTTTCAAAATACAAAATACTTTTCCAAGGATTTCTAAAAAAAAAAAAAAAAAAGAAGATTGGGCTAGGAAAATAACACAACAGAAATGAAGTAGTAGAAAAACATCTGAAAATAAAACATTTATTCAGAGAAGAATCGTGTTTTTTCAACTATATCAACAATACAGACAAGCACCTCAGCAAATCACACTTCTCTGCAGCAYGATGTGCAGTCATGGAAAGCAGGTAGTTTGTATCAATATAATTAAGGAGCATCACCAGCCTATGGAATGCTTATTTGTATAGCTGATAAATAATATATGAGAATATATGTCTCTTCTTTCACATTGACTTTGTTTCACAGGAAATTAGAGGAAAAAAAATTTTTTTAGAAAAATTCCATATGGCAATGGATGTTATTATTAAGATAAAAAAGAAAAAGTATTATTAAGATAAAAAAGAAAGAGTAAAACAGCACCATATAATGCCATTCCGTAACAACTTTTACTGCATTTTAACATGGATTATTGCTTAATACAGTGGAATGGGTAGTACACAAGATGGGCAAGGACTGAGTGAGCACCAGTGTAGCTCACTTGTATCGCTCCACAGTGTACAGAGATCTCTTTTGTTACAGACAGCATAACAGCAAAATTCCAATCCTGGGACAAAAGAACTTCCAGTATCTCTGCGATATCTAGGTATTTCACAATGAGTACTTGACTTATTTGCAGAGCACTCTGTGATGAGGAGGCCCTGTGACATTTATTTTGCGGAGAAGGAACTCAAGCATAGAATCATACAGTAAGTATCTGATTGAGGTGCCCCTGTCCCCCACCACTCTTAAGCGCGTGGCATTACACAGGACTCGAGTTGTGTACAGGACTGAATCCATTGACGCTGGCTCCAGTGAGACTCAGACTTCTGCAAATCAGACCTCACGTCTGAAGTCACAGACACAGACAAAATGAGGAACATGTCATTAGTGGTGACCTGTACAAACCTGGGATTATCTGACTCGCTGACACAGGAACCAGGAGGCAGGAGATGTAGTTCCTCAGTGTTCGCCTGCTGTAACCACGAATTCAGCCTTCCTCTTCTTTCTATTCCTTACATGCCTTAACAATGCAGTAACTGCAGGGACTGAATTATATATTTTCTAAGGGTGTGACTGTCATTTTTATTTTGAGCATCTCCGCTTTTTAGTATCTGTGCTGCTAAGAGGAAGTGCATGTGTGTCTCACTTTAGTCTAACAAATTCTTCCTGTTTTGAGTTTTACAACGAAGGCAGATGCAGACCAAATACAAKTGAGAAGCTGGGACAAAGAGAGGACCAAACGCTGTCTGAAAGGCAAGGAATGAGGACCAGGCTCTGTGGGGCTCCAGCAGGGACACAGGCTCACGACAGAGGGCTGCAGGTTTGAAAGAGCCTCCACGAAGCGATGTTGCTCAGCATCACTGCTCCGCCGGCTTTCCTGCCCTTTAGAGAAACCTTTAACCACCCCTCCAGCTTCCCCTGCTGGCTGTTCAAAGGTGATTTTCTGAAACTGCCCGAGTGCAGTAGCCTGAAAGCCCTTGAGCACCTTCTGAAGCAAGGATTAACAGCTGGAGCTGCCTCACGGGCATGCAGAGTTTAATGGGCCGAGCAGTAAAGCTCCACAGCGCAGCGGGGGCCTGGCCCTGGCCCCTGTTCTCCAAGCAACCTGAGCCAGTTTTCACCCGATGCTTTCCCCTCCTCTGCTCCCATTCAGCCAGACACAAGTCCTTTTTCTTGGTGTTTCCTTGCAGTTCCTTGCACTAGGTGGCAATACAGCAGCTCTGCAGCTAGACAGCACTAAAGAACTACCTGTCCAGGTAGTTATTAGAAACCATTACCATTTTACTGTTAAAATAAAAATAAAAGTGCTATGATAGATATCTTGCTGCGATATACATGATTATAAAATACAAAGTCAGCCCAGGTCTGCTTTTTTTCTATTAAAKTATAGCTCTTCATTTCACTTAGTCAAAGTAACTCTCAAAATTCAGTGTAATGAGTAGAAGGATGAAGGCATGGTGAAGATCCTGAGAAGAAAGGGAGCTCAAATGTTCCTAAAGCCCATAAGGAGGGATAAGAAGAGAGATTTCCTCAGAGTAGCTCTGAAGAACGGTTCCCTGCTSTTCAGGAGAGCCCAGCTGAAACCTGTGGAGAAGCATCACTCCKGCTCATCAGCGTGTGCCGCATGGTCTCCTTCATGTTGCAGACATCCACTGCTAATCCCACATTTATAGTCACACAAATGAATATGTGGCTAGGGCACTGCTAGTCAGGCATTTATTCACAGGAGGAATCTCCAGCAAAAACTTCTTGAGGCTAGCTGGTATGAAAGAGTCAGAAAAAGACTCAAATTGAAACTAGAATTGCAAAGATCAGATTTAGGACCTGATTTAAATCTCTTGAGCTGATTTGCTTTCATGAATTTGAAGCAGCATTCTCTGAAGTTATTAGAAAGATGCACAAGCTGCAAAAGGAGCTGAATCAGATCTCCTGTAAACATAATTTTGCTTTCATTTAAGATTAAGATCTCTTTAGTATTCTTTTAATAGGCAGCTTTATAATCTGAATTTTTGTGGTTTTATTTAATGTTACTATATTAGGTAATTATCAAAAAAATCCATGTAGACACAGATGTATGTTCTAATATTGCTTGTATATTATGTACAAAGAGAAGTCTATGCATATGTACACAAACATACATGTTATGAATATTAAAGGTTGTACAAGACTTGTAATCTCTTCTTTAGCTTACTGTTTTTCTYTTTACTTCAGCATATCTCATTTCATAGCGAAAGCAATATGCCAATACTCGGCAGTAAGACCGCCCTGCACTCCTATCTGCAAATAGATTACTTGGAATTTTACAAGCAAAAGATGATGAATAAAGAACGACCTCTGGAAAAAGACAGACTTCTACAAAGCAAAAAACTTCTCAATACCCAGAGAGAATCACTAAGCACACTTTAAGAATTGCTCGTCATCGTAAGTCAAGCCTACTTATCAGTTCTACTTAGATGAGTAGCTTAAAACTTTCATCACATATTTTAGATAACCTTTTTTATTTTAGCACTTACCAGATCAGAATATTGCCTGAAGCTTAGGTCAAAAAGGATGTGTGATTCCGTTGTGGCTGCTGAAGCACATTCACCACCAACCTCAATAGAAGTACACTTTAATTAGAAAAAAAAGAAATAACAGCATCAGTTAAAGGTGCAGAGTTAAAGTCAAATTATTACCACTTCCTCCTGACATGCCATCATAATAACCCATTTTTATGTAAGGGAAATTATTTAACACTGTCTGTGCTGGAGCCATGCAAGCTAGATAGACATCATTTACTTTTTAGACTGTCTATATAATGATATTAGCTTTCAAATAATTCACCTAGCGTTAGAATCTGGTTTCTATAGAAGAGCATGTCATTCAAATAGTTTGTCTGAAGTGATCACATAAAATGTGCAAATGCCCAAGTGAAGAAGAAAAATGCCATTGTATTTGACTGTTGGTGCAAATATTTGTGCTTTATGTACAAGTTGTTCAGTTCTGTTGTTAAAGTTGGTTGAAAATAGWCAGGAGAATATTTGATTTTATCACTCATGAATTTTGAAAGCTGTAAATGTTTCTTTACCAGACTGCAATCTGAAGATTTTGATGATTGCTTTAGTATTTGCAGTTACAGAAAAGAACAGTGGAAATCCTTCAGACAATATTTATTTCAGGAATTGAGCATGTGAACATTCAGTTACAGCTTGTGAATTTGCTAGAGGCACCAGATTGCTCTAGTACAGGCAGCCAGCTGAACTGYGCTTCGTAGAAGGCTGAACCTGAGCAACACAAGATGTTGGATGGCACACAAGTGTGCTATTTTTCCCCAGAAATGAGCATGTGACAGTAAAAGTGATTCCAGCAGCTTTTCTTTTTTTTAAGTGTGATCCTGCTTTCCAGAAACATAGCCAGTGAATGAAACAAAAACATTGCATAGCTACCAAATGTGTCTTTCTCATTGCATGATAAAATATTGTGTCCATAATCATTTAAGCGGCTACATGTCATTTTCTTGGCTGCCTATATTTGTAACATCCAAGTCCTTGACTACAGCTGTGATTAAATGCAAACACTTGCACAAATCACTAATGTAACATGTATACACTTACAAACCCTGCAATGAAGGGCTTGTTTTTCCCTGCTTGATAAACACACCCGCAGTTTGATTACTACCACTGAAAAGGAATCATCACTTTTTAATGTATATAGAGTCAAAAAAAGTGTGACATCTGTCTGGATTGTGACTTGACTAACTTCAATTAGCTTCTTTTAAAATTAAAAATAATTTGGCCTTCTTACTGTATTTTGAAGTAAATCATTGCCTGTCATCACAGATCTGTGATAGGTTGTGATTAAATCCACAGAGTAGTTGAGAGGCTGATTTATGGTTTAGCTAAGTCCTATTCTTGATTGAGAGTAGATGGTTGAGATGCAGTGCAGAGAAGATGATGTAAAGGGAAAAAGCCAAAAAAAACCCCAAACCAGTAGTTGCAGATGGTTGAAGCTATCTTTTTTTTCCCTCCCCTCCATAAATTAAGATAACAGGTTGGAACACTGGATCAAAAAACAAAAATGAAAAACAAAAATACMTATTTTTGCTCTATTTTGCTGTCTTGAGGTTATTTTCATTTCAGAATGCAGTAATGGAAATCTCCTRACTAACTCAATTCAGGATTCTGACCAGGCTCATAAGGACTTTTCTGGACTTTTTGGGATAGAAAATGTAAGATTCATTTGTAACTAGTTCTCTTGTCTCTGAAATGCTATGAGGAACAGCATGCTTCTTGTTGATAAACTGATCTGCGTGTGCTTCTTGCAGTAACACGTATGCTATATAAGCCAGGCAAGATCCTGTTGAGGGAGAACTCTGTTTCTGCCCGAATGCTGCCTGAAGCAGGTCACTGCTTCCTGCTCATGGTCCCCCACACTTGGAAACAACAATCTCAGTATGGCTAAACCCAGYGCGTTTAGCACAGGAGCACACTCTGTGCCAAAATGGAGTTTTCTGTGGGGCTGTACATTTGCTTTCTCGTAACCAGGACTGAAGAGATGAGTCTTACACAGCAGGGTTCTTTACATAAAGACTAGTACAGCCTCCGGCAGTCATGTAAGTAGTACATAATGATTAATGTACACAGAAATTCCGCTTGTATTACAAAAATGGATACAACCTAAAATCACCAAACAAGTCTATAATGATTGCTCTACACGTGTTCGTAACAATTGCACTACGTGTCCAAGCCAAGACCTGTGCTGCTGGCAATAGGTTCCAGCATCTCCTTCACACATCAACCGGCATTTAGAGTATTATCCTGTGAAGCAACTAAATATCATCAGCACTATTTCCCAGAAAGAGAATTGTTTCAGGCACTTTGGCTTTCCTATGGATCCATGAGGGCCTCTGCATCTGTTCCCTGCATAGTTCGTCAATGTAATGAACTGGTTTTGTTCATTAAAAGACTAATGGGTATTTTAACATCTTCATTACAAAAAGCCATGCCCATTCTCTTCCATATCCAGATGTTTTCTAAATTAGACATGTCACCCTTTAGGTCTGCAATTCATTCAATGATGTTCAGCAAAAATAACAGTCTTTCAGAAGGTGGGGAATTACACCCATCCAGGTTAATGCCCAAGTTAGTATATGACAGCTAATCCAGCTTACCTTGGCAGCACATTTTCTTCTCATCAGCTTACAAAGCGCAGACAGGCTCCCTTGCAGATGCTTGGTGCTTCACCTCACACAGTGGCATGCAAAAAGGGCGTTTTTTTKCTTTTTAAGGCATCCATTTCTAAATCCGCATGTTATGCAAATGAAGCCCCCACATGCAGCTAGCTTGAGCTCTGAAAGGAAATTTACTCTTGTTTAGCTAATATGGTTATTGTGGTTTCTCAAGTCTCACCACATGTTAGTTTTGTGCCACCACTAATTAAATAAGAAAATACTGAAAGATAAGGAAAACAAAACCACCATGTGATTTATTCCTGAGTCCACATGCTTCTTCTGGAATGACTCAGACCATCTGCACTATCCTAAAAGAAATGCAATGTGTACATCCCCTCTGTCACATCCCGCCCTAAWGGTCTTTCATTTAAATGTAGATCAGCTTAGTATAATTCAAAAAACTAGCAGCCAGACGAGACTCTGGTGTCTCCTGCATTCTTTTAGACTACAAAATGTAAGCTACTTATTTAGATTCAAGTTGCTTATGTTACCTATTTTTCACCGTACTCTCATATTGTCAATATGTTTTTCTCATTATTTATTTCAAAGTTCCTTCCGTTTGCCTCTGCTTTTTTGCACCCTCTCAAAGAGGTTTTTTTTTTTTTCTGTATCTAGTTATGTGTTCTTCCTGTTTCTTCCTCTTTCTATGTTCTGCTTTTCCAGATTTCTGGGCTCTTCATCTCTTGTTGTTTTCATTGTTTCTCTCTGGGGTCCCTTTCTAGGCACCACTCACCCGCTTCCCCTTCGCTCTTTTTCATCCCCATTCCCACACGATCCCATCTGCCTTCCATGCACAAGAAATAGCCCACCCCACGTGTTACCTGGTGTCAAAGAATCTTTATGGTTGGAAAAGACCTTCAAGATCAAGTCCAATCATTCAGACTGGGCCTGAATTAACCTGTTCTAAACATAAGCCTCTCCACTCAGGAGATCAAATGGGTAGTAGCTGTAAAGAGAGCATTTGGGAAGCATTTAGGATTGCATCTGGGAGTGTTTAGCAATCTTCCTTAGCCCAGAACATGGCTGCATTTGTAAAACCATACCACTCACCTTTATTCTTCCACCAAGGCAAGTGTTGTTTTATGTGAAAATAGAAGGATAATCAAAAAAAAAAAAAGGAGAAATAAGGTTGTTGGTCATGTGAAAATGGTAAAGAATCAGACTCATAAGACGGTAAGAGCATCTTTTCTCATAAGAACACTGAATTTTCTGAATGAGGAGCACAGTGACCCACAGAGCACTCTTCTACTTCACCGCGGCATTGCTTCTAAGAACCAGCCCATCTGTTAGCTGSTCTGCTTTCAGAAAGTAACATGCAGAAGAGTAGGCATGTCTTCCCATTGATAGTCACTGTTTTCAGAAGAGCTGATTTAAAATATCTGACTTTCTTAGCAAAAATAATGAAAATACCTTTCTAAATAAATAAACAAACAAAAAAGTAGGATTTTTGACAGAAGCTTGAATACCAAAGATACCAGTTCAGAAAAATCACTAAGATGCTCAAGTGAATTATTGTAGGATTGTATGACGTACCAATCACACTACCTTTTCTAGCTTTGAACAGAGAAAGTGGGCAATGAATAATCCCATTCCATAGCTCCATGGGATTCATAAGGAATCAATGTTTTTCCTCCTATGAGGAGTAGGAGCAACATTTTCAACCCAAAACTTTGCTTTGGGAATTTCAGGARCAAACATATTTTCCAAGCCATTTGTTTTTTCATTAGCAGAGAGGGTAGAAAGTTGAATTGAATTTGACTTGAAAATCAAAATGTTGTTTTGAGAGTAACACTGGTCCCATTCTCAACAACCCAGGCACTGCTTTGCCGGCAGCTCCAATTCACTTCCTCCTGCAAAGACATTACTTTCATTGTGCATAACCTTTGTGATGTTGCATAGAGTGAAATGGCCATGTTCCTGTCTACCCAGGAGGGAATTACTTACCCAGAGGAGATTTAGTTATCAGAAGTMCCTGTTACAAAAGATCATCCATGTAGGTCAAAGGATCTGTGAAACTACGTCCATATTGCTGCAACACTTACAGAATACATCATGCGAGTCCTAGCTTAACAGAGCAGCTAGATAGAAAGGTTCAGAGCCAGAATTTTGCTCATTTGGATATTTATTTTTAATAAAATACATCACTACAAAGAAGACAAAATATTTCAAAGCATTTCCAAATAACTGCAAGAAAGTTCTTCAGAATTAGCTGCTGAAGTATGACTAATGTACAGTCTGAGAACGGTGAATGAGTTTCTATATCAGAAATGCTGAAAACACCAGTCAGGAGAGGAGTAGAGTTAAATATTAAGCTGCTGACATAATTTCTCTGTTTTTGATGCTGTAGCCAGACCATGCCCTTTGCGGTAATGTTGTTTTTGCTTGCTCTCTCACTCTTTCTCTCTCTGTTTCATGTCTCATTGAAATAACTGCCGAAGTAGTTTCTCAAAGCTTGTCATCAGTCTACACTCCCAAGCACTGACATTTCAACCTGAGTATGTTGAATTCATTGACCTGATTTCTTTTTAGAGTTGCACTTTCTTTATATGATTATCTTTRCAAGGTCCCCTTGTCATGGAATGCCCCCATCACTGCAGCTTCCACAGCAGCAGCCTTCCTGGCCTAAGTAGGAGCTAAAATATAGAGTTTCAAGGGTCCTTATGTACCTAAGGATGTAATTGTTCTTTAACCATGGAAGTTTTAAGGCACTTGTGATCATTGCTCCAACCTCTAATCACAAATGCTGAAGTGGAGGGATTTACTGTAGGTAAAGGCTCTAAGCACTTAGCTCACCAGTGAATGAAGCGACTCGGAGTAACACTCCCAAAGAGACTGTTCTCCAAGGAAGAAAATCTTCCCAGATCTTCTGCATACAGAGCGTTACCGTTCCTAAACAGCAGGAACACTATGATACCACTTCTGCAGCCTGGCGCAGGAGGACAGTCGAGCCCTTTGTTGATCATCTCCATGCTCAGACATTAGTCACCAAGATACTCAAGCACAGATTTAAATCATGCTCTTAATAATCATTAAATGCACTGGACAGCTAACTGTCACTGGAATGCGCAGAAGCCAGTGACCTCAATCCCTTTAGAAAATTGAGCATAGCTGGGAATTGCTGTGTGGAGCAGCAGAGAACACAGGCTCACAGTGCGGAGTTGTTCTGAGCAGATGACAGGGAAGGCAGGTTCTGGGGCAAGATACTCCACTGCTAACAGCCAGCACAGCTCAATTCATGTCGCAACAGACAGTTCACCTTTCACTTCCCTTCTAAGAGTGAGGAACTGCTGCTATGATTTGATCTCTAGATCTTGATATATGCAGTTACATACTGGTGGTTAGTGCTCTGATAAAATTGATGTTTCCACTGTGATTATAGAGGTGGTAAAGGAAAAAAAAAGAAAAGAAAAAAAAAAAAAGGCACTCCAACAAGGGGCCCCCACATTTCTGATAATCTCCTCAGAGGAGCAGCAGAATGATAACCTTGCTCTGCAGAGGTGGAAGCTTTCCATTATGTCCCATTCCTGGTGCTGGCTTTCATCCTGTAAATGTGCAACCCATGYAAAGGCAAGTATCTGATAAAGTTGTGGGCAAGAAATGTGTAGGCCAGCTAAAACTTCTGAAACCTTACTGCAAGGTACCCTAGAAGGTGAAGTAAACCACTAGGCCAAATACCCAAGTGTATCTCTTGCCAGGTGGCAATGATAGCTCAAAGGGCCAAATTCAGTTATGCAGCCGTTCTGGCATGGCTCTAACTCTGAGCTGGAAATCCTGGAGCTTGATTCTGCTCTTGGCCTTGGCAAAGAATCTTCTCCATCTGCATCAAAACCCAGAGGAATAGAAAGCAGATGTGGTTTATCTTCCCCAGCCAGTGCACAGCTATCTTAGCTAGGTMCTGGAAGCAACACAGCCCCCAAAGGTCTAATCCATCTTGCTCCAAGTTAGGCTCCTTTTGATGCCTGTGTCAYTCTGTTGGGCCTACCTTACCTACTTCTTCACAGTACCTCATTGTGTAGAACAGATACATTTGYTTAGGGGAAAAGGAAGGGTGTCATTGAGAACACACTGGGGAAAGGTGGCAATTGAGAGCTGCCCATGCTCCCTCCTCCTCAGGATGTTTTGATTGCCCCTCCTGTTGAAAGAGAGGAATGAGGCACACACATTGCGTGCCAATATCAACCAGTTCCTGCTTCCCTGCACCTGCCTCTCATTTTGTTGACCAGGGCTGACACACCAAAATTTGGTCCATTGYTCATCTCCACTTGACCAGCGAGCATAGAACATCTCATTCCTGGTACATCATCATCTGAATTGGCCTCAGCATTTTGTTTTTCARGTAAACACTCCTCTGTGCAAAACAGTACTAGAAAAGGGAAAGGCTGAACCTAAGAAGCTACCACTCCATTCACCTGTGTCACCTTGCCTATGCAGGGTGACTGGGATGTCATGCCAACAGCTGGAGATAAACCTCAAAAATAGCACGGAGATTGTGCCTGGTTAATCTTGCACTATCTTGCACACAGATCTTGAGGTAAGTTTATATACTGTTTGATTTCACTGCTATCCTAGATAAGGCATCTAATATCTGGAGAGCTCTGTTTGAAATACTTGGAGAGCAGAAGCCTCTGTGGCCCTTTGGTTCTTCTTAGTCTGGTTTTGGCATAAATACAGAATAATTTGGCTGAAGACTCAAGAAGCATTATGGGAAAAATAGCAGAGTAAGCGTGAGGCTATTCCAGCTTGCAACAAAATATATGTGGAGAAAGTCAATATCTTTGTAGTTCTCGCTGAGGGCTTACTTTTGACTTGGAAATGATTTTTGTATACATTAATTTTCTTTTTTCATCATAGCTGAATATGACAAAGAATGTACAAGGTGACACATGTTTTACTTGAGACTGAAAGGAGATTTTAAAAAGTATCAGGTGATTTGTAGTTGAAAGTTCTTTTGTGCTGTAGAAGATGTTACCTTTCTGAGCACAGYACAAGGTTTTGTTCTTAAAAATCTCCTTTCTGATCATATGTTAAAGAAAGGTGCTATTTGATTAAATAAAAAATCAGCTTTGCTAGAAGTTCTGTACCAAAAGCTCTCTGGGTGACAGGGTTCATCTGATCTTTGACAAAGTTAAAATCTCATTATTCTAACTACTGCAAACGCAAGAATTAAGTMATAAATGCAGAGATACCTCATTGCCACTTTATCTTACAGCTGAGGTGGCAACATCCTACATCGAATATCTTTCATTCTTTTTTTTTTCTTTTTTAACTGTACTCTTCCTCGCCATGCTCATGTCAAGGCTGAGAAATTGTTGTAGATAGTGGCCTCTCCACCAGACATGTGCCAGTCTGATTTCATATGGCCCTATCCCATCCAAACCCCTATGCTTTGAACCACTACAATTTGAAGCACCTTCTCAGGGTGCACAGTTGTACCTAACAATCCTTCCTCTCAATCTGCCTTATTTCTATGTCTGCTCCCTCCCCAGAGCAGCTTTAATGTACCACCCAATGCGTAGGCCTCCTTGCTTCCAGTACAACTTTTCAAGAACTACATGGGAAGCGAGAGGCAGCAGATACCTACAGGTTTTGCAGAGCTGGGACTCAAGAAGCAGTTAGTCAAAAATACAGTCTAAAAATCAACAGATCTTCTTTTAGCTTATTTTTGTGCCATGTGAGACAAAGGACTCCAGGGAAGCTGCATTTCCTCGAGGCAGAGGCCATTCAAGAATTTTCTTCCAGAACCTTGAAGTGACCAGCAGATGCGTTAGCCATCCCACCATATACAGAAGAATATTCCACTGTTTTATCCCCTATCCAGAGCCTCTCTTCTCTCTCCTTCTGCTCTCCATGTGTTTTCTTCAAAGGCTGCAATCATCACCAGAGCGGGTTTAGCTTCCTCCTGGGTAAGAGCGCACTCTCCTAGACCTACTCCAGAACAAACAGCAGGCCAGCTGCAAACTTTCTCCCTTTCAGGAGAGAGCTGTTGAGTTTTAATGGCTGACCACTCTTCCAGGTCTGACAGGAACATGAGGAGGAACAGGTTTGACGGGACTCTGCCAGCACAGGAGGAACTTCACAGCGACACTAAAGTGCTTGAAGATGCAACATACTTCTTAAAATGTACAGACTTACAAACTGCCAACTTGCAGCCCTGCCTTTCATGCATATTTTACAGTCGAGAACTTGACAAACACAAGTGTTAAGCAACTTACCCAGGCCCACTCGTGAGGCCTGTGACGGAGCAGTGAATTTACCTTGGGAGGTGGGAGATTTCTGATGGTGCCATACTTACTAGAGGTCCTTCCTCAGGGCACACGTGGGCAGGGCTCATTTCTCTGGGTTCTGGGTGCAGAGGTAGCTGGTGGGAGCACAGCTTTGCCAGTCAGGTTTGTAGTGCACTCTGCATAAACAAATTTGCACTAGGAATCACAGAGCAGGAGGGATTAGTAGAAGCAAGGCAGGGATGGCAGTGGGGGGAGAGGGAGCCAGCAGGAGGCAAAAACAAGAATGAAATGTAACAGAGGAGAGGAAAAAATCAGAAAGCAATTTGAAGAGGAAACATGCAATATGCAAAGGGAAGGAGCTTGAAATGAGCAGTCAAGGGGCTTTTTAAGTCACCATGTTGTGGCTGCCTAGAATGTGCTTATCAGGGCTGAGTTCCCAGTCTAAGAGCCCACAAGACAGATCAATGTAAAGGGCATTTCTGAGAACAGTGTTGCCTACGTTTTCGCCCGCCATCAAGCTCAGGGGAAGGAAGCAGCAGCCCCAACTTCTTGCTCACACCTCTGTACAAGCCTGAATGTGAGGCAGGCTCTGCCCATGTCTTTGCTGGCTTCTCACTGCTGCTGTAATGGAAGGCACTGGCACTTCAGCCCTCGTCACACGCTGCCTCGTTACTCACCATTCAGGCCATAAGTGTACAGCAGAGGCTCCTCCATGCCCTTTCTCCCTCATTTATCTCACTTTTGTTTCCCTCTGACACTGTAAACAAACTTGTACCTACTTAGTATAAATACGCAGTTTACTACAGGTAGAGATTGACACAAGATTTTGAGAGAAGTCAGCGTCCTGCGTCTATTCATTTGTGCTTAATATCACACTACTATGTGTCCCTCACCAGCGCAGTCTGGCGTGTGGTGCAGGTACTGGTTCTTCACTGTGAGGACGTGTGGTGGGGACAGTTCCCCCAGGAACGTCACACAGAAAGACAGTGGTTTGAATGACAAAGTTTCTGGTTTCCCCAAAGCTCAGGCAAATTCTAGACTGTGTTTCTCCCTCTCTCTCAAGCAATAAGTTACTGGAGTTTCAGATAGACCACACTCAGAAAAGCTCTATGTGGTGGGCTCATCACCGCTCAGCTGATTACTGCTTAGTTTCTGATTTCCTGCACCTCACAACCAAGAAGGGAAAACATTGGTTCCAGCTGGTTAGATTTACTTGACTATGGATGATCTTGCTCATGTTCGTACCTTGGTGCTGTTCCTTTTCATTTCACTTCTCTAACTCTTTGGAGGTAGCACAGAGAGAGGAGCAAGCAATAATAAAATGGTCCCCTAGCAGAATCTGCTCTCCCTGAAAACAAAACAAAACAAAAACCAGCCAACTTGATCAAAAGTGCATTAGTGACAACAGAAATAACAAAATCAATAGTCCTAGGCACTGCAGAGGATCCTGCTACCACCTAGTCTTCATTTTGCTTCCCATGACTATCAGATCCACGGCCATCAGTAACCATGTTGTTATACCATGAGTTGGGATGTGTCCCTTTTTATTCGGAGACCACAAGAGCAAACCACACTTGGAGATGAGCAAACGAGGAGGGAGAGGTTGTTGTGCAAGACTTCCTGTTCTGTGTGGCACGGGTAATTGCCCTATATTTGTGACCTCCTTTTACTTCCAGGTTTGTAGCTGTACTGCAGAGATCCGACCCTCTGGTACGAGGCCCTCGCTGGGTAGGGGAGGAGGGTAGGAGGAGGGCAGCCATCAGTGCTGGGCACAGAGGGACCTTGGGCTCTGCTCCCCGTTGTGCCTCCCAGGCGTTTTGTGTTGTAACTTTCACTTGGGTCTGATGTGAACCGAACGCTGGGCGCTGTCCAGCTGCAAGGCTGCACGCGACATCGGGCACGAGGCAAGGGRCGGCAGGGAGCGTGCAGCCCACCCTCGAGCACCCAACGCGAGGCGCCCTGCGCCGCCCAAGCCGGAGCCGCGGTGGAGCTGGGGGCTGCTGTGGGCGGTGCTGAGCGCCCCACCGCGCAGGTTGAGGCCCTCCCAGCTCTTGCCGCCCCAGGGAGACGGAGACAAGCAGCGCTGGGGTAGCTGCCCCTAAACACAGGCAGAACCGCTCCCACTGCAGCTCAGGCTCTACCCGCTCTGTGCTTCCCTAGCCTGGGGGGCTCTTGAGTCACCAAGTATTTCTATTACATGATATGATATGATAGATCAGAGCTAGGGGATCATACAGTCCATCTCTGCTCTTCATCTTTTTCCAAACAGTACATTTTCTAGCATGTTCTCTGCAACACTGCGAGACAGCCCAATACCAAAATCCATCTCCTAAATTTTTTTTTCCAGAAAGGACCCTGACCTTCTCTTCCAAAAGTAAGATTACTTCTCATGGTTAATCTCTGAAGTGCTAATTGATTTTTCACCTTTGTTTTCGTGGTTTTTACTCAAATTAATCCCTGCATCTGCTGGTCACGTAAGTTTTCCAAGCTGGCAAGAACGTGACAGCATCCTAGCCAGGAGCGAACACAGAGCTTCAGGCGGCCTCTCAGTGATGGCAAGGGAGCTTCCACACCAAGCCCTGTCTCTCCTGTATTTGCCATTTCAAACAGGTCCACATAACTTGCTCTCTGCTACCCCCCATTGCCTTTTCACCTCCACTGTTCTCCACACTGGTCTCTTCCAGACAAGGGGCGTGTGTTTGTTGTTGTCGTGTTGTGCATTTTTGGTTGGTTGGTTGCCTTTTGCTTTGCATAAACCAGATTAGCTCTATTTTTTTTAAAGAAAGGTGCATTTTTTTTAAAAAGAATGGTGCAAGACATTTCTTCTTGCCCATTTTTTAGTACATCTCTTGTTTTTCTATGTCTTTTAAAAATTTAGCTTAATGCACTTTGATATACAATGCAAAACAAGAGCATTCATGCAATAAATTAGTGCAGAAGAGTTACTGTGCATTAGGATCATGCTAGTTTATTCTGTGCTAGCTTCTCACATTAGATAATAACTGTCCTCCCCATTGCTTTTGTTTTTAATTGGCACTTGTAACCCCTTCAAATTAAATTAAATAGGATCAAATTAACACATATATATTAAAATCTGAAACTGGGAGAAGAGGAGGTATTCATGAGCTTTAAATTTCCTTTCACGAAAATCCTATAAGAAAGCTTCTCACAGTTTTCCAAGGCCCTTGGATATCTAATGTCAGCATGTAAAGCCTACCTCTGGTGTCTGCAATCATACCTTAAAAGCTTATGCAGTGCTAAAACCTGTTCAAAACTTTTTTTTTTTTAAATAGTTTTAATAGTTTTTATTACCACTTGCTAATTCAGGTACTTACTTTAAAATGTCACATGAAGCATACCAACTGCCTGTGGCTGAGAAACCCTAACTGTGCAGGGCTACACTTGCATTAAGTACGTGGGTGGGTGTGGTTTTGTTTTTTTTTTTTTTGGTGGAAACACTCACTATTTAYAAAGCTACAGTTTACTCTCTAAAGAGTTTCTCTAAATTTTATATTTTTCCCATCAATGTTTTAAGATATAAATTTTAACTATACATAACCTCTGGTTTTCTTTCTTCTTTGAAAACCAGAACATGTTATATATTGTCTCCTCAAACTGCTAAGGATTTTCCAATCATTTGTTTATCAGCTTGTACCGGTTTCCTCTCAAGAACCAGAGCAGAGCTTGCCGACTCTGCAGCTAAAAGGTGAAGCAGGCGCCRGTCGCCCATCAGTCACCCATGTGGGCCATTAAACAGTGCAGGCACCCTTCTCACCGGCTTCTTCTGTAGAACTGCAAGATCAATTTCTTGTTATCACATGGATTATCACGAGGATTTTCAAGGACAGACATGACTTAASATCTGGCGTAGCTACTTGCTCAATTCATGCACGACCCCAAATCGTTTAGACTAGTATCAGACTTCATTCACCTTTAGAAAGAGGTTTAAAAAAACCACTCCATAGATTTCTGAAGCCACTAGGAAGGTTCGGCGCTGCGCTCATCCTAGYTGGGACGGGATGACAGCACTCGCTGGATCTGCCTCAGGGACCTGGCTGCAGATGCYGGTCCCAAGTCTCCAGTCAGATCCGTCACTGCAGGCCTCCCCTTTCCCTTCCGAGCACCMCACACGGAGCAACAGGCAGAAAGCAGCCCTCGCCCAAACCCAGGCACCTCCCGATCCCGTTCCCTTCCTGGGTGAAGCTGGGTACCGGGGCACACACACAGTATGGATCCCTCCTTCGACGCTTGCTCTGGGCAGGCGCTGGCCCTTCCTCCCCAGGGTTCCCGCCCCCGGCAGGATCCCAGGCCCGTGGTCTGCACTGCCCCTTGGCGGCTGCTGCCCTCGCCGCCTCCTTCTCTCTCCGTGGGGTAACAGTGACCCTCTTGCTGTGCAGTGCTGGCCTCAGGACTCTCAGTTGCCTCGTGCACGGAAACACCCACACAAACAGGTCTCTGCTTCGCTGCTGCAGACCTACGGCCTTGCCGGCGTGGCCCCCAGACGTCCCGGTGCCTCCAGGAGCCCCCTCTCAGCCCTCCGGTGCCTGGCCCAGACTGGCGGCCGCTCGCTGCGCCCGGCGTTTGCTGGCAGCGATTGCTGACACCCACACCCCCTGCGCTCGCACACCGCGGCCTCGCCACGTGCTGCCACCGCAGGCACACGCCCCTGCGACGCGCGCGGCGGCCCCGGTTGCTGCACACAGACCTCCGTCCGTCTCCCTCACCACCTGCTCCCTCTGTCCTCCCGGGCTTGGCCCCCTCCAAACCATTTTCATTCCTCCCTTCCCCCCCGCCTCCTTTTGGTCCTTCCCTTAAACATCCTACAATGAGTCTTGTGCAATTCCCGAAGGCTCCTGTCCTGAACCCCGCATACCCCTAGCCAGCCACCCCTCAGGTGCCAGGGCAGGGGCTCCAGGAGCACTGGTTTGGGGTTCCCGTGCCGCCACCACAAGTCCTTCGGATTCGGGGGGTGAGTCTCTAGTCTCACACCCCGACATTTCCCCCACAAAAGGGAAGCTAGAGAAGACTGCAGCACCTTGAAGCCACTTTCTAAGGGCCTTGGAGGCCCGTGTGGATCCAGTTCCCTGAGTCTTACAGTCCCACTCCTGCACAGGGATCAGGGTAGCCCCAAGTGGTCTCAGACCTGTGAGAATTACCTTAATCTTCTATGCACCTGTTTGTGAAGATGAGCTTTTAATCACAATACCTACCACAAGCCACCTACATTATATACCTAAAACAGCTAGCATGAATCCCAGTATAGAAGAGACTGATGCAGCGACCCCTGCCACAACTGTCCCTGGAAGCACCGCTCTGCCTCACCTCATGCTTTCCCCAACAGCACGACCTGYGGCATGCCCCGAAGGACACTTGCCAACCAGAATACAGTGCTGTGAGCAGGGGGCAGAAATTTTTCCGCTTCAAACAAACTGAATCACCTCTTCCCGTGATGAAAAGGCATGTGACACTTTCACAGGGGAACTGCAAATGACCTGATTTTACTACCAAGTATTTGTTGTGGTTTCCCAAAAGAATTAGAGCAATTGAAACAGAACACTTAAAACCAATAAAAGTAACTGAAAAATAACATTTAGAAATGCTAGATTTGCTTAAAACCAAACTCTAAGTGTAGGGATCAGCTGCCGTTACCTGCACATTACACCATCGAACCATCTAACTACGCTCCGAGTTCAAGTTTTCAGCGCTTTAATCTTTTAGAAGGTTAAGAATGTAATACTAGGGTTAGCCTTGAACTGCTGGTTTTGAAAACGACGGCCTTTCTCAGCAGCATATGCAGGAACATCTGCATAGATAAACTGGGCAGCAGAACAGTTTCTGTATGAAAATAAGATGGGCTGCATGCGCAACAAGGCAGCCAAACTGAGTGCCTATTCCCACAGTAACTGATCTTCCAAATGGAGGTTCATTTCTGTACAATTGTAGGGTAGTTTTGGATGAACCTGGTCCTGTCCCATTTATGTTCTGCTCATTCAAAATACTTTTTATTAGGAACTTATTCTTTCCTGCCTATGGGGCCTGTGTCTGTCCACCATAGCACTCCCAGCAGCGCAGGCCTTTTCACCATGCCTCCATCATCCCAGTGACAGTAGYTTTGCAGCTGCTCGGTCTTCCTGCTCCTCCTGCTTACTCAGAGACTCGAGAGCCTTGAAGTCACCCGTGATCCGCCCCAGGTCTGCCCTGCCACTTGTGCCCGTGCAGGTGAGCAGAGCGCAGCAGCCTGGTGACAGCTAGGCCCCTGCCATCCCTCTGCATCATGCCACGTACCAGCTCAGGCGAGCAGCAAACTCCCAAAGCAGCAGGTCCGATSGACACGCGATGCCTTCACCTCCTGCACAGGGAAGTTCCTCACTGTTACCTATTACTTCCTTTCAGTGGTGCTGGCTCCAACWGCTTGGCTAGGCTAGATTCATCCTCCAACAGACCTTCCTCCCTCCATCCCGTTGCCTGGACCCTACAGCTCTCCCCGTAACCATSTGCAGCTGGAGGAAAAGCTTTCTTGGTGCCAAATCCCAAGCTTCCCGCTCTGCAGTCATGGCAATCCCAGCCCTCTCCCTGCTCAAGCGCTGCCTCTGGCAGCTCCCTGCTCCCCTGCAGGGTGGCCCTTSGCCTCTTGCTCCTGCAGGGACCACAGGGCTCTCAGCCCTCCCGCTGGCCTCCCCAGCGCTGCCCAGTCTGCCCCTCCCGGCAGCCGAGGAGYGCAGCAGCGGGAGGAGCTGCAGGCCCCCTGCAGCCCCAGGGCTGCACCGCCACAGCCTGCCCTCCCTTTGGTCTGCGTGGAGGTCTCCAACAGGCTAGGTGGTCGCTCCGGCCAGGCCAGGGCCGTGACGCCATTGTGTCTTGGGCCCTCACCAAGCCACTTCAAGCGCTGCCTCTGGCCGCCCTGTTCACCCCCATTCCCCTGCGCCCGGCCTAGGTGTCACGTAGGAAGCTCGGCAGCCTCTGCTCCCCACCACAGAGTGGGCGGCTTCCCAGACCCTCTCGGTTCTTGGTGGTGGTTCTCCCATGCCATGGCCCCTGCAGGCTGGCTCCTTCCTCGCACCGTGCTCAAGCGGAAACCCCACTCACCTGCCTCGTCCCCGCTGGATTTCCTGCTCAACGTGCAGCTCCACACGGGGCCTCAAGTTGCTGCGGTTCGCTCACCTCCCGACGAGCAGGCACTGTGCCTACAAAGCCCTGAGAAAATTCTTGATGAGAAAAACTTTGGTTCCCCTCACCTGCACAACACTCATGCTTTCAAAGATGAAAAACCACAATGCCAAGAGCAGTTAACACAGTTCAGTCAATAAGGCAAATGCCCCCCAAGGAGGGGGGCCTTTTGGTTACCTGCTCATGCCTGTGGTGAGCTCCGTGCTGCTCCCCAACTCCTCTGCAATGTTTGCAGACTGCACTAGCAAACAAAGGGCTTGCTGCTGATTTATTGGGGATCTTACTCCTGAAAGATTCCTACTCAGAGCCACACAGGACCTTACTCCCCAGGTCATGCATCTCAAGGCCCAGGACGTGAGGTCCTTTTTGAACAGAAAGCCTTGTGCTTATTTGCCCTCTGAAATACCCTCAAAATAGGTGATGAGGAAGAAAGCTATAAAGAGAGTTTAAAGCTGTGACCAACTTTAACACATTATAAACATACTTAAACCATACATTGAGCATGCAAGGACAACTAAATGTACTGTATTAAGGTTATACCTGTAACAACTTTTAGTATCTCAGCACTCATGAAAACAGTGGCTATAAAAAACATTGTACTTATTTTTTTCTCCCCTTTTTAATTAGGAGAATTTAGAACTGTTCATGATGCGAACTAAGGAACTGGCACTTTCCGTGCTCACTGCAGTTCTCTCAGAGGTTCAGATTGTGGGTAACTTGTTGACCTTGCATGTCCAAGTTCCTTTTTTTTTGGTGGAAGTTAAGGACATTCACACCTCCAATTACTTTTCTGCAACACTGCATTATAGTTAGTCGGTAGGGGATTTTGCTTCAAGATGAATGAGATCACTTGCAAGTCAATCAAAATTGCATCTCCATTAAAATTTCTTGCTTGAAATTCAATTAAATTCCTAGCTGACAAGGAAAACGTCAGAAAGAGTCACCAAGGAAGATACATGCTATGTCTGGCATTTCAGAAATGAACATTAGGCACTTGCTAAGACAAAACACCTGCTGCTTGGACAAGGCTAAGAATAGAAGTTAGCTCTATCTATAACTGCGCAGAAATAGCCAGAGATATTTTCTCTCCTAGAGAGAAGGCTTCGCCTTGTAGAAATTATTGCTTCAAGGACAAAAACTATGCTTAAAACAAAACAGAATGGAAAACAAAAATACAAAGACCAAAACACAGAAAAAAAGCACCCTTTGCTTTGTCATCATCACCTTATTCTTCCCTATCTATCCCTATTTTTAAAACTTTCTGAAGAGCTCTATATACATACATATATATATATATATAGTATAAATATGATCTACATTGCTTTAGAAAGCAGGAGAAGCCCTACCTATCAGAAACAGCTACAGTTTGGCAAGGCTTCCCCAAAGATTTTTTGTTAATCTGTTCTTATTTTAGAATTTGAGACAGTATAAATGTCTAGCTACAGATAGAGTCGCAAAAGCTAACTGCACTAAAAAACACACAAAACACAAAAAACAAACAAAACCAAACCCCAAAACATCAAGGTGCCATAATTCTTCAGCCTTACCATTGTCACATTAGTGGTACGTAACTCTCAGCAATAGTTTAGTTCTCCAAACTTACAGAAGTAAAAAAATAAAAAAAAGTTACACCAATTGCAAAGCCCATGCGCTCAAGAAAGTGTGTTTCTAGGCCGGTCTCACTGCTACGAAACTGCACAGACCAGACATAAATGCCGTTCACTGCTGCTTCCTTCTCTGTCCACAGAGGCCTGGGAAAAGAAACAAGCAACGCGGACGAATGGCTAAGGAGCAACATTCCCATCTGCGAATTAACAACTCAAGTCCTGGTGGTTTTCAATGCATCAGGTCCTTTGGGGATGAGCCTAATCAAGACACATGGTTTGAAATGTACAATAAATCACACTTTTAAGAAGGCCTAACTTTTCAGTCATGTTTTAGTACTCAAATGAACTAACACAGCAAACAACACATTCTGCCAATCAAGAAAGGATCTTGTTTTACTTCCTCTGCTGACTCATAAACTATCCAGCAACTTAGACTGATACCTGGGACCCTATAAAGGGTAAGACAGAATGAATCAGCATCAAGGATTGTACAGTTCTTTGGGATTAACAACTCCCAACATGCACAGTCTGGGCTCACTCCGAGACAAAACAAAAAACAAACAAACAAAAAAAGCACCCACACACCTAAAGAAAAGCCTCAAAACTCATAGTGCTCCCTGCATTTCCTAGCCCTTAACATTTTCAGTTCAAGGAGTCTCAAAAATACAATTTAGCCAGCAGAGTAGCTTTATTTACAATTTGATCTACTATATACAACTGAGTAAAAGCCCACAGGATAAACAGTATGGACACCTGCAACTTTTTGGTGTTTGCTTAAATTAGAGTCTAAGTGCAAGGTCTCCAATACACCCCAAAGGTAACAATACTTTACTGTTAACCAAAGTTACGTTAACACTTAAAATATCAAATCAGTTATTTCAAAAGGCCACATCTTCAAATGCAATTAGGTATCATGTAATAAAGGTATCTTCTTTTGGTATAATAAACTGCCACAAACCATACTGCTAACAGATAATGGAACATCATGTTTTCCCAGAGACATGTAAAAAGCAGACAGAGCTCGCTCTCTCTTCCGTTTCACACACCTTAAAAATGTAATGTCATGAAAACAATGGTTCTCAAATCCTCATATGGAAACACTCTTCAGACACACTGTTGCTCTTCTTAAAAATCAAAACAAAATGAACTTGCACATATCTGGAGGCACAGGTCCTCCCACACTTACAGAAATCTATACACCAGGTGTGTCACAGGTTACAAGATGTTGCTATTTCAAGTCTAGAGCTCATCCATTTTCAGGGGGGAAAAAAAAAACCTCTCTCCTCTGTGTTCCGCTGCTACAATATGGCACAAAGTAAAAAAAAAAAAAAAAAAAAAACAACACCATGACTAAAACTTCATTGCTTTTTGCTGGCTATTTTGGGGTGCACAGAAATAAAAGGCACGCTTTTCCTCTCCCCTCGCAAATGATCTAAGTACTGTACAAGACAGCTTTCCAGCACTGTTCCATGCCTGCTGGCCCAGTGCAAAAAAGCTCTAAGTCTGCATCCAACACTAGCAGCAGCTCTTGTATATGCTTCACCAATGGCTTTAGTTTAGCATACTGCTTCTGAGATGGACATGGTGAGAGGCTAACAGTTTTCTTGTAACAAGATTACAAAGTCTAAAAAAAAGTAATTAAGCATTTATATTCACTTACATGTGTATTTTCCAACAAACGTGTTCACCATGTTCAGAAAGTGCTCGTTTTGAAGTCTTGTTTCAGTATTATAATGTCCATGACCTACATATTACAGGAGCGCCATGCACAGCGGTATCGTTAAGAAGCTGTCAGTGTTTCCACTACTGACCCTGTTTTTCAAGAGCATAATGAAAATAGAAAAAAATGCTCTTAGCCAGGAATTAGTGTGCATCATGTCTTCGGTAGGTTATTTTTAAATATTCGGATTTAGGTCCGTACTGTAGTTGGTCTGAAAACCAGAAGATTAGTGGTTTCACACTTTTTGGCGCTCATTTTTATGTAACAAGGATTTTACAGAATGAAAGTGAGCCAAGAGCTCTCAACAATAAAAGCTCCGCAAACCACCAGCTAAATCATCTTGGGTCTTTGTCCTGTTTTCAAAGCTGTGCATTAACACCTTGTGGATCCTTACACAATTATATCTTACGATTTACCAACTGTTAGCCTTGACAAAATGATGAAACATAAAAACAGTTCAGGTCTTAACATCAATGGTCTGACAAACATATTTAAACAAGAATATTCAGAGTTAAAACTAAAATGAAATTCAGCTCCTCTGAACAGATTTGTGAGTTTAAATGCTCTCAACTTATTATACCTTTAAAAAGAAAAAGTCCGTCAGAAAATTCTGAAAAACAGCAGTTTCAAGTATGTCTAGAGCAATTAAGTACTCTGGTTAGATAAATTATGTAATTCATGCTGTCCCGACAAAACTGAGTTAATGCAAGTATAAGCTGAAACACTACCTCTGAAGGTTCTTGCTTTGGTTATCTTTAAAAAAATGCAGACTGTTACAATAACAGTGAAAGTTTATTACAAAGTCACATGCTTCTGTGTAGATGTTCTCTTATAGACTGGATTATTATGCCCACTGCCAGCAGTGGGCATTATGCTGGGAAAATCCAACTCCTGGTGTGAAAAGTTTGGCTGAATTGAATGAAAAAAATAATTCTGATATTAGATGCAAATAGGAACACACGGTTTCATTTAGGTCTCGTGAAGAATATTTGAAAGCCCTCTCCACCGACAGTCTTTTTGAAACACAAGGCACAAATAGGGAGTGGACATTCCAGCAAAAGAATGATTGTCTGAAATAAACAGTCCACAGGAGTCTTCCAGTCCAACACAATGAGACTTTTTTGCTGTCCAGTTCTATGCGACATCTTCTAGATAATCTGCAGCATCACTTAACTGAGAAATGGTAAGGTCTTGCGTGATGTCTTCAAGCTGGAAGATAAATGACAAATTCAGAAGTCATACATTGAAACAGTAAGTATTGCTCTACAGGGTCTCAAAAAAAGCTTTTGGCCTATCCTTTCGGCCTTAAAGCCATATCTTTCAGAGGCATGTCAGCTCCTTCAGGAGATGATTAGACAGATCTTGAGATACAAGGATGAGACATTCATGTGTTCAACACTAACCTGCTCTCCAATACATTCCACATGCCTAGAAACAAATGGCAGACTGTCTTACCGAGGAATTCTTGTATTTTCAATTAATACTGAATCAACTTAATAGGAATACTGAGTGTAAAAAGGTAGAATAATAAAACTATAACATGCATCCAAGGAACTTATGACAATGGCATATAGAAGGCTTACAAAAATTAAGATCAGAGTATATATAAAATTTTAAGAGTCATACTTTATCACTGGCATTCAAGTCTTCTGTTTCCACAGAAATTTCATCTATTTCTTCACCAATACTGATATCACTTTTTTCTGAGCGATGACTAGTGCTAATAAGAAAGAAAAGCATAAAGATAGGAAAAGGACTTTATTTTCAAACATACAAGAATATTTCATATATTTATATGGGTCACTGGATTTGACTACCTATGAAGTTAAATATGAAGTAACTTTTTTAAAATGTCCACAACAAACAAGGACCTTTTACCTACAGAAAGCCATGATCAATACTTATGATCAATACTGAAGTTTGCAGCACAAATGCATTGTAAGGATAAGGCTCCTCAACATTTTATTATTGATTTATTGCTTTGAATAATCCAGTATAGACAACATCTATTGTCTAATAGCATCAAATAAACATTTAGACATTGTTAAGCGTATGTTTCACAGAAAAAAAAAAAAAATCCATAAAAGGGCAACAACTTTACAGCATCTTACAATTAATACTAGTTTAGGAAACTCATTAGCACCTATGCAAAAGCAATCTATTGTTTTAATTGTAACTATCTCTACTAACTAAAAAACCCCAAAGTTTAAAGAAGTTTAGAGATAGAGAATCCAGCAACAGTGACTATCTAAAATATTATGAAATAACTTGGACATATATGTCAGTATATGCTTATAATCCGTAAGCATAGTATTGCAATATTATCTCCTCTCTTACCTGTTGAAGTCATCAGCATACTCATCTTCATCTCCATTTCCTAAATAATTTTAAAAAGGTGTTAAACCAAGAAAGTTTTCTTTTTAGAATCTATTCCTGCACCAAAAAATAGAGTTTGATGCACAGCAATAGCTGGCAGGAGATTAAATTACTTGTTTAGATTAGAAAGGGAAACTGAATTTATGATTGAAATTAGTTCATTTCCATCTCTATTGCACAGTTAAATTGTTTTGAAATTCAACATACATCTTTAGTAGGTTGGTTCCATTGCTCAAGACAAGGTTTAAATACTTGGTAGCTCTATTTTGAGACAAGAGTTAAAATTATGAGCGCTTATTTGTGCTTAGTTGTTACTTGCCTAATTCTAAAGATCCAAGTTTTGCATTCACTAAGCGCAGATCTTTCAAAACAGAGTTTCTATTCAAATCTGTAACAAAACAAAAAGTATTACACTACAAAATTAGCTTCAGATTCATTGAAAGTAAGACTCTACCTAAAATAACCAATCAACCATTTATAACAAATATCTTTCGTAATAACCTTACGTAATTTTTAATTATACTCTCATAATATTTTATTCCATTTTCAGGTCTAATAATACAATTGAATTGCTAATACAATGCAAGCACTTGAAGACATAAGTAAGTGTACACAGGATTAGATTTTATAACACAGAAGTAAATATTCCTGAAGAACTTGCACAAATAAGATAGGTTAAATAATAAAAAAAAGACTAAGTTAATTTCATTTAAAATAAGAAGCAGTAAAAAATTTGCTTCTCAGGAACAAAAAAAATATAGATAAATATTTGATATTCCAAAACATAAGATACCTCAGTCATATTCATAATGTATCAATAATCAGTACTTTATCATGTAGTGCATTTTTCACTATTGCAAAGCACATATCAACCATAAGGGGGCCCAATACAGGCTACTTAATCACAGTTTTATCTGAATGTGTAGCTCAWTCCATGCATTTGTCAAATTACTGATGTAAACTCACCATCAGAGTCCTTTAGCAAGGGCGCGCTGGTCAGGGAGCTTACACCACTTTTTAAAGGTGGTGCATCAGAAAGAGATGCTAAACCTCCTGCTTTACTAGATTCCATTTTCCTAAAACAAACCAACAAATAATGCTCTAAAGATCTTCAAAATACAGAATAACTTTCTTTCCTATTATTTTTAATATTGTCACGAAACTAGACAGCATTTTTTTTCAGTAATAGAAGCAAGAGAAAAGGACTATNAAAAAAAAAAAAAGACAGTTTGCTTGTTGGCAAAACTGTGAAGCAAGACATCCAATAAGAAATAAACCGATGCAAAGCCTTCTGCCAGTCTTCTTTCAGACAAGACTCCTGCATCTTCCTCATCACCATTTATTTTGAAATTAATGGCCTCTTACTATCTACACTTGCAAATGCAGCTAAAAGAAGAAAGATTTGGATACAATTAAAATTTTAAAGCTAGTTTTACAATTAAAAGAATTTGTCTGACAAACTGATTAACCCTGAGAACCTTTAGGCCATGCAACAAAAATATCTCCCAAAATTATAGCAAGATGGATCCCATCACCATCTATTAAAGTTCACTTGGTTACCATCTATTCCATTCACACATTTAAAATGTCATACTCAAATATTACCTGCAAATAAAGGATGAAGAAGCACTGTTAAAAAGAAGTACTATTCATAACGAAAAAAAAGACCAACATCTGCACAGTCTTACCCGAACTCTGTGTCACTGTTATTGTGTTCCTATTATTAATAGGCAATATTATTTGAATCACTCAAGATGATTCAAATTGTCACTCTTTACATACATCTAACCAGATGTGAGCTACAAATAATCTCTTTCTCAAACAATTTATTGCTTTATTAGAAAGGACCATTTTATCCGGTACGATGGCTCTGTGCTATACCAGAATGATCCTACTGTAAGGGTGAGCACACAGTCCCTTTGCTCAGGTTTTTCCTCTTCTTTTAGAACTGATCATGAGGGCAGTTTTGCTGTGGAAAGAAGCACAGGGGTATGTGCACCTCAGACATGTTCTTTCCACCAAAGAACAGGTTGGGGACACGATACATTTCAATTGATGTTGAAGAGACTGTCAGGAGCCCAGGTTTGTCACTCATGGTGCATGTTAACTGCAGTATCCAAGGTTACTCACCAACCATAAGTTCTTTCTGGTTTAGGTATGGGATCGTCAAAAAAAGAATCTCCCTCTGCATCATCCTCATCCACACCCGGATCACTTTTTTCTTTGGTATTTAAGTCTTTGTTTTGTAGTTGAGGATCTAACTTTGTTTCATTAGGCAGAAAATGGATGCTACTTTTGCTTGCATCCCCTGATGAGACACTTGTGTCACTTTGAGTGGTTTCAGCAAGCTGAAACAAATACAGAAAAACACCAAATGAAAAGAAAGTAATTTCTCTTGATAATACTCACATAAAAAACTTTTTTAAAATACTATAAGCAGTATTATGTATACATACACAGCATATATTTACACAGATATATGCATATATACATACAAATACACTCCCCCACACATAATTTCTTAAAAAGTTAGCATTTCAATTTTATTTGCATGTACTAATCAGGAA
Source organism: Eudromia elegans (assembly GCA_003342815.1). Lineage (NCBI taxonomy): Eukaryota > Metazoa > Chordata > Aves > Tinamiformes > Tinamidae > Eudromia > Eudromia elegans. Next base: position 3,720,018 of record PTEX01000055.1, on the reverse strand, counting down.
TTACATAACAGAAAATAATTTTGTTGCTTCAAAGAAATAACTATGCTCTGCTGTGGCTATCATTTTAAAAAAGTTTTTGTGTCTATCCTCTGCATAGCAGTGTTTTATAATCAAGATGATATCTAAACAGACAGTTTTGAAGGATGTAGATCAAAGAATTTACATACAAACTGATTCTTGCCTCCTGTACATTCTATAAACTGAAAGTTACATGATGTGTGGAATGTATTAATAACACTATTTATTAGTGTCACTTCTCCATAAACAAATACTGTCCCTTAAGTTAGCCACTAATGTATTCAATGTACTTTCAAAAATATCTCCAATGTCAAGTGATAAAATAAGATTATTCCAATTTCAGTGAGAATGCAATTACGAATTGCATATTTGAGATGGGTTAGAATGCACTCAGTCACACACAGTCATACAGTGATTTCAAGGGGAATCTTTGCAATATAACATAAAGTTCTAAGTGGACAGCATCAGAAGACTGCAATTACACTTTTCCCCCTCCAAACACTAAAAACAACCATACAAACACGATGTTTTACAAACTATGTAGCTTTCAGTCTTTGTAACATGCTGAAGGCCTAGACCCACAGGTGCAATGCTTGAACGGACAATTCTACAGACTGACCTTATGATCAAGTAACATAGCTCAAGTTAAACAAGATGTATCTTTATAAAACATTGTGGCCCCAGTAAGAACATTTAGCTAATCAAATTGCTGTGACAAAATGGATTTTTGTTTTTAGAACAGCAGCGTGTTGCTAACTAAACAAGCAGTAAGAAAATATCTTCTCCCACACTGCTGAAAACKAAGTCAATGAAAAGATTTCACAAACTCACTTTTGAGCACCAAGAATAGCAGCATTTTCGAGAGAAAATGAACAATAGCACTGATAAGCCAGTACAGCCAATATATAATGACAGCCAACATTGGATTGACCATTGTTTTTCTTTATTGGTCATCATCTATCAGTCATCACCTTTTGTTCAAAGACGAAAGCAAGGTTTTCAAACCATGGGTCATAAAAGTTCACAGAGGTCTCCCAAAGTCATATTATCTCAGTCACAAGCCACAGAACCATATTTAATTACTGACAGGAACTTGGTTCTTCCAGAGAAAGAAAAGTGTTTATAGGTTGTAGATTTCACAGTGTTTTAATCCCGTACCCTAAAGAAATAGAACCGTGGTTGCAAATGCTTAGGGATGTGCCGATATGCTGACTACTGCAGAGACACCGTTGCTCCGTTCCGGGCCCTGGAAGGAGCGCGCTGCTGCTATCCCCTCTGAGAAACAAAAAGTTCATCTTAAAGCTGTGTTTACAAAATGCCTACTTTCAAATTGTAGCCATTGCTTAACCACAGGAAAAGATTCGAAGAAAAATATGCCTACCCTGAGTTTTAGCCTGGTGCTGTTAATAAGGTAAATGAAAATGTGGTTTCACACGTGCACTTACAGAAATGTAACTTAGCAGCTCTCAAGAGCTGTGGTCTTGGTCTCTCCTGCCTGCTTCTTTCTACGTTGCATCTGTTGCCGGCAGAGCTATGGCAGACGTTGGTTAAGCTTACAGACTTGCTGGAAAACTGCCACAGAATCTCAAGTTTCATTTAGAAAGCCTACCCTGTTCAGATAACTCATGCCAGTCAGGACCAGCAGTAATTTCCTCCTCCTGTTATTTTTAGCATAAGCCCATTACATGGACAGAAATATTTCACTGAATCCTCCATGAATATATATTATGAAAAGGATTTTAAGAATGTATTCATCTATTTATCCGTGTAATGGGATTAGGGTCTGTTGGGCATAAAGAGTACAAATTCCAACTTAACATTACTTTCTGGAAATTGCATTCTACTTACAACTGGAAGCAGGGCATAAATGGAAGCATTCTGATGACCATATCACCCGTTGCTGCTGCATGCCAGCAATTCAGCTCCTAAGSGTGGTGCTCTAACTATGCCCAACATTCTCCTTAAAGAGGATATATGATGAATGACCTCTCACTGTACTCAACACTTRCTTCTCAGCAGATACTCCTTATCGTGCAATTTCAAGCAAAGAGACAAACCTTTGAATYGCACTCTTGTGGACTGTCTGGCCAAGTACAACCACTGACAAATGGGTGTTTTTTTCTAAACTGCATTGCAAAAAAAGCTTAATGAAGCACAGGCATACAGGCATAAAATTCTTAGGACATGTAAGAAGTTTCCCCACTTGAAACATACATGTGTGTGTGCACAGTCAAACTATGCTGAATTCATGAACCTTTGAAACTACTTCTCCCCCCCCGCAACCAAGTTCTTATTTTCTTAGGAAAAGCCACGTAGCAAACACTTAATTCTTCTTTCCCTAACATACCTACTTCAAATCAAGTTATTCAGACCTGATTATGAAAGGCAGTATATGCAAGGGAGCTTGGAAAGCTTATAGTCTCTAAATAGTACTTAGCTAATCTAGAACCCTACTAAGACAGAAGTATAAGCTCAGCTCCGTCCGTTTAAGTATTACTAAGACTGACCTTTAATCAACATTCAGATCTATTTAGTATTTAGATGTTTTTAAAAGGGGTGTTGCCAACCAAGCATTTTCACAGAATCACAGAATGGTTGAGGTTGGAAGGGAGCTCTAGAGATCCTCTAGTCCAAAATGTGGACTAAAAAACAAACTTTTTTTTTCTTTTAATCTTTATGACTCCCTCTCCCAAAGGAGACAGCTAACAACCAGTTGGATCCAATGCTATTTTGCTCAGCTTTTATTGGTGATTTAGAACACTTTCAAATAATTTCCAATAATCTAAAAAAAAAATATATATTTGATGTTGTCAAATTAGATTAATAATTTGAACAAATGTTAGCACTCTAACCACTTTTTGATGAGGGTAGTGAGGTCAGTGTCTTATGGAAAAAAGAAGCTCATTAAGTCCTTTTCTGTGCCCCACATTTTCCAATAACTTTTGAACCTGTTGATCAATTCTAGGTTAAGTAATGGGGCATTAGAAGTCTGGAAGATATTACTTCCTACAGAGTTTGTGTAAGCAGGAAATGATTGAAAAGTTTTACATTTTACTTTTCTTCAAATCCACATGTATTTTTCTGAACATTAACATAATTTTATGGTTGTACAACACCCCCCTCTGGTCTCCTCTCCTCTTGGGTTCTGAACACGGGACACCTAGACAGTTATATAAATATACAAGTACATGAAAAAAGTTGGCAAGTAATAAATTGTACTTGATATGCATGAATTGTGATAAGCATTCCAATTCCTAATCTATCGTTTTATTTTATCATGGAAAAAAAAAATCATGTTTTTAAACGAGCACAGAATTTCTAATCTTGTTTTATAATCTGCACAGTCAGAAATACATTAAAAAAAATCCTCAAATTGCTAGAAATGGTTAATTACTTTCTTGATTTGAATCCTGGGTAGGTATTTTTATTCAACAGGCTAGCAGTTTTATAGTATTTGACYAGAATGACAATACTCAGTCTACTCTAGTAAAATGCAAATAACTAAAAAAGTTACTTAATTGGGACAATCTTTTACAACTGATATTTGTTTTTTACTATTTTAAAAGGGTGATATCTAGATGCAGTATACACTATATGATCGGGACAGATTTTTCATAGCTGCCCATTTATTTGAGTGAAAGTCTGTGTTTCTTCTGTTATACCTAACTGACAGACAGGAAGGGGTAAAGAAAACATAGAAAACCAAAACCCAGCAACATGCATTTTGCCTACTTTGATGTAGAAAAGCAGTCCAATTGCAATTATAGACACATGCAAAAACAGCATCTCCCATCAATCAACTTTTTCAAAATGAAACAATTTCAAATTCATTATATTTTTCTACATGAAGTTTGAATATAAAGTTTTGCTAAAGCTGTAGTGGAGTTAATCCAATTGAACAGCTTCTGCTATAGTGGCATATCAGTCCTGCCTGTCATCTGAAGCTGCTCATTTCTCTAATCTGCTGTGAACCAGAATTGACTGTATTATTGTCTGTTTAAGCTTAGTTTTATTTTACCATATAGAAAATAAGACTAAGTTCCTAATAGTTTGTAGTATTTATGGGAGGTATATATTTCATACCATTCTCAGTAATTAGGAACAGCTCCTTACCAAGAGCACATCAAAATATCAACACTCTGCCTATGAATCACCATCTACATCCAACTTTTCATTGCTATACAATAATACGCTGAACTACTCAGGTCAACTTTAAAACTTTAGAAAAATAAAAGATGTTTATAGAGTTCAAGGTGTTTATAAAAGACAGCCTATAATTTCATGCGTATAACACACTGCACAAAAGGCTTCCACTTCCATAAATTAAAATAATAATGATAATTATAATGATAATAATAATAATAATAATAATGTATACATCATAGCTACAGCAAAAACAGTATTAGAGGCTAAGCATACACATTTTAAACACTAATTTACATGAAAATAAGTATTATTTAGACTTACCCTATTCCTGACAAAAAGTTGTCAAATATTTGGCTAAAAAGTATTGCTTTTACTRCAAATAAAAAGTATTTGGCCTCAAAGCAGCTGAGAATAATGACTGAAAGAGATTGTTGCTAAGCAAATATAATTATATCTGTAGTTCCCTCAGAGCTTTATCTTTCCAACTACACTACGCAGTTTTCTCATGCTAGAAAGCAACCTTACCTTACTTGGTACAGGGTGTGAACTTGATCTTCCATCAGAAGATCTTGATGAAGGGCCCACACTATCACTTAGAACTGCTGCCACCTAAAAGGTTTCACGAAAACACTCAATAAAAACGTATCGTATTTGAGCATAACAKCATCCCACAAAAACCAAAATTATCCTTCTTGCACATGCAATATGCAAACTGTTACACTGTGCTCCTATGTTAGGAAGTCTATGACAACTACTTCTGAAATTACACTTTGGTTGAAGTATCAAATACAACTTGTGAGTGGTGGATTTTCTTGAAAATCAAAGTCATGACAGMGGTTAATCAAATATTATTAACTGGATTTCATTTATTTAACAACTGTCAGATAGTTCAATATTTAATACAGATATATATATATATTTAAAAACTGAAAACAGAGAACTGCTTTAAGCTTTAATAAACTCAACTCTGGACCAGCATTTTCAGATGTTATCAAAAATATTCCAAAGATAAAATAGATGCTAGTAACTAGTGCCATCTGAACACACTGCAAATTAGAAAACAAAGGGTGTTTTCCTCCATTTATCTGGGTTATCTTTGTGTTAGTATGTTGAAGTAGAATATTAGTAGTTAAATAAAAGAAGCCATGGTCACTGTCTTTCAGCCTTGTATCCTGGTATGCTGAAAGCTTTCCTATTATACYAACTTACTTCTGTTACAAAGATTTGAACCAAGTTAATACAATAGTTCAAGCGTTCATAGTTTCCATTTATTTTATATCAAAAGCCATCTTATATTCTATTAATATTAGAGTACATCGTTATTCAAAAAAATCTGAAATTCAAGAGATGACAAAGAACAAAGGATTAAATTCATTTACGAAAAAAATGAATTAAAAATATGAATAAATGAATTCCACATCTTAACAGTACTTACCTCTCTAGTGCCTGAAATCTTTTTCTGCTGATATTTTCTAACAACCTCCAACAATAGGGGACCACCCACAGTACCTTCTGCTTCTATAATTCCCAAATCTCGAGCTAAGTTTTCTCGACCATCAAGGCCATTTAGCTAAGTGAAAAAAAAAATCAGAAAACACAATATATTTTCTAATAAAATTTCTACTTTTTTTCCATTCTATTTAACAGAACAACAATCTGACTAAATAGTAATTAAGATTTCCTGTTGTGTGGGGAATAAAGTATTAATAGATCCTTGCATCATTTAGTCCTATGTACATGCAATTCTCAAAACCACCCAAAGTTCTTTTAAATACACAAGTACTAATTGTGACCATGTTCTAGTATTTAAAGATTTCCATGGTCCAATTATTTTAGTCTACCACCTTTAAAAGTGAATCTTTAAATATTTATCACAGGATAAAAATGTATGGGATTTTATAAGTTTAAGTACCCAAACAAAACATGAGTTTCTGAAAGACAGTAATGTCCATTTATATAATCATATTTCTTAATTGTTTTAATCCATGCTCAATGCAATCCCTTGGATATTTTTAAAAATTCATCAAATCATTATCAAGCCAAATGAAAAGATAGTGTTCAAATAAGCAGTCAGTTGATTTAACAGAGTCAGATTTTTAACAAATTAAGACATTTAAACTGACTGTAAGAATAAAATGAATATTCAAATGGTAAAGAGACCTTTTTTTCAGTTAAATGAAACTGATTTTATCTAACCAAACGCCTGATAGGAAAATCTTCACACCTTTGGAAGAAAAAAGCACAAACATCCTTCTATGAAAAAATATAATAATATCAATGTCATAAGCCTCAGAGAAAGTGCATTTGTCATATATACTTGTGCAGACTTTTGTTTCGGTGATTTTCTTCAACATTTATTTGCTGACATTATTTCACTCTCTGTGCAACAATAACCTAACACTAGATAGTAAAATTATTGATCAAAAAAAAAGCTTGATCAAATTATTGATCAAAAATAAAAGGCCAAAAAGCCTTTTTTGTCTTATAGAGCTCATTTATAATTTCACAAAATGTATTAGTTTGTTAATTCAAAATTGACATTTTATCAAGAATTCATTTTTGAAAAAGCAAGAATCATTCATAATAGTACATTTTCCTGGAGAATGTCTCTCTATTGCGATGTGCACCATTTACAACCTTCATATCAAAATTCATGTAGAATAAATACAAATAAGTGGCTTAAAAACAAAGCAAAAAATAGAGCTGTATTCATTGTCATCCACTCCAAACAATCAGTCTAGTATACAGTAAAAACAGCATCTTTCTTACTGTGCTTGATTCAGGCTGAAAAACAGCCAATGTAAAATCGAGATTGAAATAACGTAGAAATTCTGCGACAAGACCAGCTACCAAGCGACCTAAAAAGGAAATGGGAAAAAATAAATATGTACTAGGCAGAGTCAATTCTTACCTCAAAGATCTAACATTATTTTGGTTCAGTGTAGATGTGCACACTGAAGCCAATACTCCTACAGATGTCACTTAGACGTTTAGCAAGCTGCAACCACATAGTTTTCCAGCTGCAAGTTCATACTAGTCCAGTTAACAATTWGTGTACTATTTTTAACTCAGACCAGTAAGCCACCAAACATAAATTAAAGCCATCAAATGTAAATTATTTAATCCAGAAATACTTCAGGAGCATCAACTSAGGTTGCTSAAAAAAAAAATCAGGCTTTTTTTATTATTACTCATCTATTTTAAAATATTTCAGCATCTATCCTAGGCTTGCCTTCAGTACTGCAGTCTCTTTTCATAGATTATTGTTTCTATTGGTCTAGAATGGGTTTACTGAATTAGCAAAATCATAATTCATCATCAAATGCTCTAGTCATCTTAGTTATAAATACAGCAATTTCATCAGTATTAACTACAAAAATGTACAACACATTCTATTCTGAAAGATTTAACACTTATTTAACAGGAACAGGAGCACACTTAAGTCATGAGGATTGTAATGCTAATACAATATTCAAATGTTTAATTCTCACGTCTCTTTTTTTCCTTTATTCTTGAGAGACAGAATAAACATAAAGCACTTACCATCCTTTGTACTCAAGAAGTTTTTCAAACTTTCATTCACAAGAGGTGTTTTGTTCTGTAAAAAAAATGAACAGAAAAAGGCAGATAACAGCAAAATCTTTGTAGTAGAAATAAATAAATAAAAAAAAAGTGCACTGGATTCTATTCAATCCCTGATGTGTAATTCACTTCAGCTAAGATTTACCTTTGTATTAACTCTGCTACCTAAAATTAAAAGCTGCAGAGTGACATATTTATATGGGCAAAGAAAGATTGTCTCAGTATTTCTATTGTCAAAGTTGCAGAGCTAGAAGATTTGTACTCAAATTCTTAACAGCATTCAGTATTAAGAAAAATAAACTACAGAGTTCATCTGCCAGGCTGCTCCTAAATTATAGTCAGGTTTATTTTAGAAAACTTGATCCTCTTTTCTTTGAATAAGTGTGGACAGTCAAAGTGTGGACTATGCAAATTAGCAGTTTGCATATTAGTACTAATCTTCTATTGATTAAAATAACTTCCACAGTATTATGAAAATGTTTTTCCTCCTTTGCTAGATTTGTGTGTTTTCCATTCTCTCATTTTTCCCTGTAGAGGCACAGCTAGCTAGGTGATACCGAGACGCTGGTAGAAGCAGGAGCAAGGGACACAAAATCAGCATCAAGATAGCACACCAGTAGAGTTATTTAATCATGGTATCATATATATTTAAAGTTGGCATATTGTCACAATATCCATATATAGGCTATCACTACAATTTACCAGATACTAAAAGCATGGGCATACTTGACAAGTATGAAAGTATGATCCATTTTCWGGCCACTCTCCCCCCCAATATATTTCTTGAAATAAGCCACTGTAAATTTTTTAAAAATTCTTTAATTTGGTTTAGTAAGATTCTGATCAATCAACAGGAAATAYATTTAAAAAATTTTTGGGGGAAAAGAAATATGTTTGACTATTCCAATCAATTGGATAGAAGCAATATATAAACAGCACAGAAAAAATTACTTAGGTCTACAGTTTTAAAAGGTTAGTAACAATTCCTATTTCTTAGCATTCTAAATATCAGGAAACCTTGATACAAAAAGCATTATGTCTTATTCCAATAATACATCAAGACTATTATTCTTACACAAAGCACTGACAAGAAGCTGCAACTGAAAAATACTTTCTTACCTCTATTTTTTCTTGTTCTTCTAGTGCCAAAAAAACAGCTGCTCGCAGCTCTGCCTGCCAAATAAAAATTTCCATAAGCACAAGTTTTCACTATTCAAATAGAATGCAAACATCCAGCAAACAGTTTAACAGCCATTTCTTTCTCTTGTTTCTCTTCAAGCAATATGGCACTGATTGGAGAGGAAATAAGATATTTAAAACTACAGGCAACGTGACTTGGGGCTGAAAAAAGAAGAGCTTTCAGTCTAAAAAGCAGTAAATGGGGGGAGGGAGAGAAATAAGTCTGATGTATGTAAAACTTATTGCATTATTACTTCACCCACAAAAAKATGCCAAACTACAAATTACCTCATTTTTGGTTTTGAGAGCTGGAAATACAGCTCTTGAAGGCCACTTTGAAACTCCTACCTTTCATTACAATTCTTTTGAGAAATATATGCAAACAGTATATGATAATACTTTTTTTTAAAAAAAAAAGTTCAAATATACAAATTACAATGATTTCTTGTTAGATCACACTTGATGAAAAAATAAATTTCACAATGAAAAGATAGCAGAATTCAAAGCATTCAAATATTTTTGTAATGATATTTTACCTAACTGCTTTGTATATCTTTATTTCAAGGATCTTATTTCTTCTAAGTCATTTTTAACATTTAAAATTAAGACTTGTCATCCTTCTTTTAACCTTCAGTGTCTCTCCTTCTTCCACTCAGCATTCATATACTGTGCATACTAGTTTTCCCAAGACTAAACAAGGAACAAGAATGTTTTTATAGAAAGACTAATATGCATAATTAAGCACTAAAGACATTTTGAAGAGTACCTGAATTTCTTCMTATGTATTAGGAAAAGTAACTAAGCTTGAATTGCCCTATAACTGTTCCACAAAACATAACAAAAAATAAAATAAACAGAAAAAAACACTACTCAGAGAAGAAACAAATAAAAAACCACTATTATTTCTTCTTTTTTAATAGAAGACCTGTCTTAAAAGACCTTTTTAAAAGACATAAAAAATGCAGAAAAAAGACAGATTTCTCAGAAGAAGGAAAATTTTTTATTACAGTTGTAAACAATTACATAGCAGTTTAATTTTGTTGGGGGTACAGCACTCAATCAGCAAACCCTCTCATATACTATTAATATAAATATTATTAATATTACTCTTACAAAATTAATTTAGTTAATTTCCCTACCACCACCTAACAACTTTGATTTATTGTTTATTTCACTAAGAAAAACTTTAAATGATTACAAAACTAGCTTTTCCACTGATGTCACCGAGGTTCAATATACTTACGCCAGAGGGCAAGAAGACTAAACCAAGCAGTACTGCCATTTGGGAATCCAAAGTCTGGCCTACTTGAGATTCTGAAGCAATATCACAATTGCCATTTGTTGGAACATTTTGCCTCCTTTACCTCCTCTACTCCTCCAGGTCGCAACCCAGAAGCATTTAAATGCAAAATGAAGTACAGTCCTTCCCTTTGTCATCTGTCTGATGCCTGGGTGACAATTTTTCCCAGATGTTGTCATTGCCCTTTATTAGTGGCTTCACTTTGCATGTCTATACTTGTCAGGACTTCATTAGCAGAAGACAACACTACTGATGCCTACTGAGGTATCTAGAATAGCACTCTGCTGCCTATTCCTGGGTATCAGCTCTCAACTTGGTCCTTCAACCCTGTATGCATCATGATGAGTTTAAAATTAAGCATTCCTGTACTGTGACCATAAGAAAAAGCCATTCCAACATCCTTTGACCTTTGATCTATGGACTGCTCAGATCACAGTGAGGCATTCCCAAAATATCATCTTACAATAGCTTCTAACATACAGCCATACATTTGCATCTGTGAAGCTAAAGCAGTAGTTCTCAAGTTCTTGATAAAGAAAGTTAAAAAAAAAAAAAACACACACTCTGGGGCCAAAAAAAAGATTACCTCAGTATAAGAAGTTCAATCATACAACATACAGGGACATGCAATGCCAAACTGGCATCTTAGGTACTGAGACAAGTCACGGACAACTTGAACACTAATGGAGACTGAGACCAACATCATCAGATATGGTCAAAGCAAGCTGCCCAGAGAAGCACTAGATACAGATACTTAAATGACTGCATGAATTAACTCATTTACCTGATTTACCTGGCGTTCTTACTCCTCCTGTTTTGTGGGTTCTAATGCATGTTGAGGGTTTGCATTTGCCGTAGTCCTGCTTCCATTGGGCAGCATCTCAACCTGTGCTCCACAGCACTATCATCTGCTCTTGCCCATGCTCCACACTGCCCCATTCTGACTAAGAGTCTTCAACACAGTGCAAACACTTTTTAAAGGCTTTTATTCACAGTCTAACAGCAAAGCAGGCCAAACCTTGCTCTTCAATTCCCCACCAATATCCGTTCCAAGACTTCAACACAAACAGGATTTTGCAGATAGAGTCACAGATATGGACAAATACAGTGAGTGTATACAGCACAGTATTATCATTCTTGCATCCTCTTTCCTCTCCTTTGGAAAGTACTCATTACCGTTCATCCCTTGGAAGCTTGAATAGGCAAGAGCTCTTACCAGCAATGCAACCATTTGTTTTCACGGGCTTTGGCTAAAATCTAATCTAGAATCTAACCAAATATCCAATGGACTTTAAAAGGAGTAACTTTGTATTTTCTTTGTACATACACTCACACACAGAGATACTCCGATATCCATCGGCTGTTTTAGTCATAAAACTTTTCCTGAAATTCCAGTGTTAATTTACCTCTTGAAATACTTGAAGCAGTGTTTTAGGGGGAAAATATATCCTTGCTACARGCATAGAAGTAATTATGACAGCGGAAACCCTACACCCCACTACAAACCTCACTACTTAATGTGGCAGTATTTGTGCCCTGCAGCTAGGCAGCATCCCTAGGCACTTCCCTGGATTAATAGACCTTCTAAGACAGCTTGAGCTCACGCATACACAGAAGAAGCCGTGTTTAAGCAGTGACCCTCAAGGACTCCCAGTTAAATTTTTCAGTGAAGACTTTTCACACAAAAGACAGGGAAACACGGTCCACTCCATACAACACGACCAGGCGTCTGGACGCCTGTGACATCTCCAGCAGCAGCAGTGCAGCCAGGACATCAGGATCCGTGCAGCAGCCACGGGCTCCCCCCGCTCTCCCTCCCCGCCGCGGTGCTTTCGCGGGCACTGCGGCCTCCGACCGGTTCCAGTGGCGCCCGGGCCTCCCGCTCCGGCCGGCCCGGCAGGCGGCGGCCTCGGCTCCCGCCAGGCCGCGGTGCCGGCACAGGCCCTGCCGGCAGCAGCAGGCACGAAGTGCCAGCCCCTCCCCGGAGCGCGCGGCCGTTAACGGTCGCTGGCGCCGGCCAGGGTTCTTCCTCGCCCCACAAGGGGCCCTCACCAAGGTGAGGCCCCGTTCCCTCCCGCCCACCTTGATCTTATTGAGCACCCCGGTGCTCTCCAGCGTCTGCACCAGCAGGTCTCGCAGCTCCGTGTCCTCCTCTGCCGCTGCGCCCGCCATCTTGGTTCTCCCTGACAACCGCCCAAACTGCGCTAGCGGCAGCACCAGCGCGGCACATTCGTCCCWGCGGCACGGCGAGGCATCGGCGCAGCCCCGGCACCCACGAAACGAGGCGCGGCCGCCCGGAGCTCGCTCCTGGTGGAGGCGCGAAGCGGGACGCCGAGAGACCGCGTCCACACAGCGGCCCTCCGGGGGGGCGCCTCGAAAGTGCGGCAGCGAACAGGCAGCGCGGGGCCGGCGCCGGGCGGGAGGTTTGAAGCGCGCGGCGGCGCTAACGGCCAAACGGCGCCGTTGGTGCCGCGACGGCGGAGCCGGGAGCGGCGCCTCCTGCCCCAAAAAGAGTGCGTGTGAACAGGGAGGCACTGAAGCCGCTTGAAGAACCCTCCTCCTCCTCTCCCTTACCGTTTCGGAGAAGGAAAAAGCAGTTCCTGTCCTCTGAGGTGGTAGTGGCCTGAGAGAGATCTCGGAAAGCACGAGCTCCGTTCAGCACGTGCAAAGTGAGGACCAAAAATGGTTAAAATATGTCAATATTCGTTTTATAACCAGTACGTTACGTTAGGAAAGCCGGGCGTTGCTTTGGTAACTGGAGGCTTCTACACTATCATTTCTTAACAATTATACAAATCTTTATGGGATTCAGTGCTTTATTTGCAGCACTGCACGTTGCTTTGGGGAATTTCTTTTCCTTCAGATTGAGCCTGATCTGAGCTTTCTACGATTTTTCCTGGAGAGAACTCAATTGTACAATGAAGCATTTCTGAAGTTATGAATATTCAAAGCACGCAAGTGTTCCTGGCAGAAGTATGATATCGTTGGCGGTTTCATAAGCACGCGGTAGGTGGCACTGATTCCTCGGTGATGTCTTGAAACATCGGTCTCTCCTGATAAGCCAGGTGTCACTAGTGCTGCCCTGTTTTTATCACGCCTTGTTACATCCTGCAGGCAAGCAGGATCTCTGAGCACGCTTCCATAGCAGCACAAAGATGGTAGCGCTACRTATCAAAATCTCAAACGTTGGGAGCACTGGCAACCTCTCACTTCAGTGCAGAACTTCCTTAAAGAAAGCCTGCCTCTGCACTTTTTAAGCAAAAGAGTAATAATAAATGAAGTTTAGATCAAGCAAAGTAATATTTTGCACTAGAAGCAAAATATTACTCCAAAAACATAATGCCTACTATACACAGGATCGTTCTTCTTTTATTGGCAAAAACAGACGGAAATAATTAGGATTTTTTGCTTGTTTGTGAATTATGTAAAAAMAAAGTTGAAATGATAATATGATTGTATGATGTGCTGTGATATCAGGAAATAAATAATGAAATCATGCTGGTTTTGATGACCACTGATCGGGCTTTTTTAGTTACATTTCTCTTGCTGTGGAGGTGACTGGCTGTTTCCCTGAAATACTGGATTTGGATTAACATAAAGCAGTACAGATTTCATAACATCTTGAAACTGYAGCGTACTTTTTTCATACAACTTTAATTCCTAACACTACTTAATCAAAATAAATATATTGACAAAAAATATATAAAAAATGAAGGGCATAACACATTAAACCTACCTGATAAAACTTTTATAAATTGTTTGTAAATATTTCAGAGTAGTCCATTTTAGTCTGCTATGTTAAATCAGTTACACTACTTGCATATTGGGGAAAACATCTTAATTATCTGTGAAGCGTCACAGATACCATCTGATAAGGTGGTATAAGGCCATATATTTTAGAAACATGGACTCAGAAGATACAAAAACTTGAGCTTCCTTTTTGAATGGTTTCTAACTCACTACTAATAATATTTCATTATTGATTTAAAAGGAAAAATAAGTTATAAACTGTAATATTAAGCTTGAAACAAGACAGTGGACAACTCTAAGTTCCAGTGATTGATGAAGTACGATTCAAGAAAGCACTTCTGGATTAAAGTTAAATTATTATTTCTAACAATCCTATTAGCCTTGTTAATGTTATTATGATCAAAAGAGCCACACTCTCTCAGGGTTTAAGCTTTTAATTGTATGTGTGCCAAAAGATGAAATGACAGTGGTTTTGACTCACCGAAACTTGAGAACACCTAGTTTGACAGAAGGAATCAAAGAGATCAGTACTACAATTAGTACAATTAGCCTATGCTGGAAAATGAGTTTTAGGCTAGGGAGGGGAAGAGGAGAGGTTGGAAAATGAAAAATTAAATTTGACAAATGAAAGTTAATTTTTTTTTATATCAGTCTTAAAAGCCTTGAAACAGACCATCATACAAAAGCACTTCTACAGGAATAGATTGATATACTGTTGCAGTAATCACAAATGGTCTATTTTTGCCAGTGATCCCCAGGGAATGTTTTCCGTGCCAGTTCTACAGCTGATAAACACTTCTTTTCCTTCCAAGCTGATCGGCACAGCAGGGACCAAGACCCAAAGGTCAGTTAATTCACTTGCCRGTCTCCAGCAGTTTTGGAAAGCTGTTAATAGAACCCCAGGCAGATTATTCTTCCTCCCACACTGCTACATATCTCTTCATGGGGTCACCTCAAATTCTACTGCTCTTCTGCTTGCATGAGTGATAGTCCAGCTCTAAAACACTACCAGGATAATGATTTAAAAGTATATGAAACTGTGAATAGGAGGGAGGAAGGCAATAGTGGRAATCAATAGGGAAGTAAATAACTACCTTGTAACTATGCTGTCAGTATCTAAATAAGCAAAATAATTGCTTGGCTGGGCAACGTACAAAACAATCGTCATACCACTCTACACAGCTATACATCTATACGCTATACATCTGTATTTCTGTGGGATAATATGAAATTAAATGAGTATTTTGATTAACTTGGAGAATAATATACTAATCTTTTAAAAATCTAGTTTTAAAACACTGGCTTCTTGTTCTCAAATGTATCTAGAATATATCAATCTATGCGTACTCCTTTCGAGCACTGAAGAGCAACAGAAAATTGTGTAGCTAAATAATTATCACATAGAGGGCAGCAAAGCATTTTAATAGTCCAACTTCCTACCTGGCAGGCAAAAAATAATCTCAAACTSTCTCATGTCCCATTTTAAAGAAAATGTTATCATTTAAAATATTCTAATTCCAAAGTCTGTCTTTACTGAAATCATCAAACTGTATCACAAAAGATAGATCAGATTATTTACTGTTTCTACAGAAATTTAAATGTGAATACCTTACCACAGTAAGAAGAAAATATATATTTTTTTAATGAGAAACCCAATATAGCTTTTCAAAGATGCTGTAAAATTAGCATTGCATTATTCAAAAAATATGCAGTGGCAGCATTATTCCAAGCTATCTACACAATGTTATTCTATTTAGACCTTCAAAAAACATACCTTGATCAATTTCATTGATTTCAAATCAGGACACAAAAACCTATGTCCATCCCCAAATCTCTATATCTGATCAGAAGTTGGTAGTTTTGTTTTGTTAACACACAAAAAAATGAATAAAATCTAGCTAGATTTGTGAGTTCTAATTGTGCAATGGGAATAATCAAATAAAAAATCATTATTACGGAGACAAAATAAGAAAGGTTCTTTCTTAATTCCTAAATGCCAATATGAATGTACACTGTTGKGGTCTAGAAAAAACATCTCTTTAAATTCTCAGATTGAAGTGTTTTATATAAAATCCTTAAAGAAATTGAACTACGTTGATTTTTTTTCCCTTCATGCAATAAATTTCAGCATATAAACAGATTTTTAAAATATAAGATTACTTAGATCTAGATTTCTTAAATCTAAGATATAGTTAATCTTAATGTTCAGGTTTTTTTAAGGAAAATTATATTTTTGGCAATTAAACTTTTCAACTCTTGGCATTCTCTCCTTCAATTTTTTACCCACGATAATCATATCATCATGAGTGTTAATACCCAGTGAATAGGAGAGCAAAGTCAGTACAGAAATAAAAGACAATACTATTTATAACAAGAAATTCCTCAAATCAAATCAGTTATTTTTCATTACAATATTTATCAAATTTTGAAGTCCATCTTTAATTATATAGAGAACTAAAAATCCAGTTCAATTCAATTAGCGATTAAGCCTCTGGTTTAGGAGTGCACTTTGGTACTACTAATTTTTATCCAGATTCCAAAAAGYAGCTGAAGATATTCTGAGCTTCTTAGTATGTGTTTGTGTCCTAGGATTTATGTGTGTAATTCTGTGGAGCAACAGCCCCATAATATAGAATATGGACATTAGTCAGATACTGAGCTGCAAATTGGATTGCCAGTTTATTCATTAGGTGAGCAGTTAAGGCAGTTCTTAAATCAAAGGGTGGATATTGACAGACTTTAGGAACAGCCAGAAGTCCTAATAGCTTCCATGGCTTCTATATAAACATTTATCGTTATTATTCTTTTGCTGTAAATTCTTTCTGCTTTTCTCATAATGAATATTCTTTTATAAAGTCAGCAGTGGCTACCAGTGGCATAAAGGACTGTTCCCACAGACTGACGCCCCCAAATCTCTCTCTTGTTACATTCAAGTGTCAGAAACTAGAAGAAACAATACATTTCAGAAATACCCAATTTCACCCAAGCCTTGGCACCAGTTTACATCTTACAAAGCTGGAGGTTTGGATATGCTTGTCAACATTCCATRGTGTTCTGAGATGCATTAAGAGAGCCTCAGTAACTGCCAGCTACTGATGGAAGATGGACACTCTTTACTCATAAAAGGTTATTTAAGAAGATTGTCTTACAATTTTTTTGTTTTTAAACAGGTTGCTACAACAGTTGTTTACATTACTGAGTAATGGACTTCTTAAGTCCTAGCACAAGAAATGCCATATACACAGAAGGTATAACTTGTCTTTCTTCCTCAATATAGATACCAGTATTTGGATCTGATATAATGTTTATGATTTTTGATTTATTAACAACTTTCTCTGTGCTACCAACATATAAATAAACATTAAATTGAAAGTCTTTAGGAGATAGTTATTCAAAATGGCTCTTCATCCTCATTTTCATTAAAAAATAGTTCTTTAATAGTTTCTGTTAACATGCACTATTTTGTAATGACACTATGACACAAAAGGCCTGACTTCATTCTCTCAATAACTTCATAGGGTACATGATTTCATGGCCAGTCTGGCTCTCACTTTAAAACCTGCATAATGGGAAACTTAACTTTGAGTTTATTTTTCCTCAAAGTGAGCAGAAGCCCTAATTCAACAGCCTCAGCGGGTACATGGYTCTTGCTCTCCAGCACAGGTCTAACAGTGAAGCACAACACCTTGCAAGCTACGCTAGACCTGACGCACAGCCCACTCTTTCTACCCTTAGTCTGCAGAGAGAACTTGTGAGGCAGTAAGAGCAACTCCGTGCCCACGTTCACCGACCCACTCCACAGGCAGCAACAAGGCACAGCACAGACGGGGCAGGGATGCCCCCCAAAACAGGAGGAGGAGCAGTGATGACTACAGGGCTTTGCATAACTTATCTGTAGCTCTTCAACCAAGTTTCTGAACCTTCTGGTACCTCGCAGACACTGTTGGAGGCAACTCTAAACCATATGGATCCCTCACTACACTCAGCATGGCCTTTGCCTGTTTCCATGGGAAAGTAGTAAGAGTTTTGCTTCATCCTCTTCCTTACCGTGTACATATGCAAACATTGTTATAAAATCTCACCTGTGAATAATAGTGTAACTTTGGGGAAAAAAAAAAACCCAGTTATTTTGTTCAAGAACTGTAATTAATGTACTGAAAACAAATGTTGTTTTGCTCATGGAAGCAAATCTGCCCACATATTTCACAAGGGCATAAATGGAGGATGGTTTTGAGGCATCACKCACAGTTCAAAACTATACAATAGTAATTAATAATCACACTTTTTTATTTGTGAGTCAGACACCAACACAGATTCTGGTGTGGGAATCTGTTTTCTGTTTTACTGCAGTACTGAGAGAGCGTCGGGAMAGCCTTGCGTGGGGTACTCGCGATTCATCCCGCTGGCTTCCTTCCTCCTTTGCAACTTCCTYTTGTTTCCCAACACGGATGTGAGCGGCTTCAACTTCCCTCGCGCCACCGCCCCARGGGAATGTGTCTCAACGCCCTGTTYCTCTTGCCGGCGTCGCCTGATGCAAGAGCACGCCCCGGRGCCGCTATCTAGAAGTTAAAAATACGGAGCAGAAATAACCCAAACACTAAGAGGAGCGGGAGCCGCGGAAACACCTTGGAACCGGGCAGCAGCCCCGAGCGACCGCTTCACTTCGGCTCTGGTTCTAACTCCCGCTCCAGATCCGCGCGGCCGCCACGCGCGATRGCAGCGGCGGAAGCGGCGGGGCCGCCGCGCTGGCTCCGCCCGGGGCCGCCCTGAGGCGGAGCCCGGCCCGGCCGCCCCCTCCTGGCCTCGCGACCCGGCCGAGGCCGCGCCGAGTAGAGCTGGCTGGGCCCGGGAGCCGCCGCAGCCGAGCGCGCGGGAGCCGCAGGGCAGGTAACGCTGGTGCCGATGCTGCTAGTGGTGCTGGTGGCGTCATGGCACCCCTGGCCTGGCACTAGTGTGTTTCTCGTGTCTTATCTTACCCTGGCACTGATCAAGAATCAGGGCAGGAGCGGGGCTGTAGCTCAGCGCGTGAGCTCAGCTGCYTCGAGCTCTGCGTGATGTGTTTTTGTTCCCTCCGTTTTCAGGGAAATTGTGTCTCAGAGCTGGACCCCGCCGCCCCGCTGTCTCCTTAGTAAGCTTGAGGGTTGCAAGGCTTCACTTTGGGTGTCCTCTCTCTGGTTCTYGTTCCCGTTCGAGATGACCTCTGCGGCGCTGCAGCCTTGCAGCTTGCAGAACAGCTTTGCAGTGCAGTGCGGTGATGATCGCTCTGGAGCGAGCCTTTGACAGCGTCGGCGAGCCAAAGCCTCGGCCGCCGTGCTGGAAGTGGGCGGTGGGCGGTGGTGCGTGCGGAAGGCACGGCGCGGCCGTGAGCCCGGCGCGCCGCTCCGCGGGCCGCCGGAGGCACGGCTGCTGCCCGCGCCGCTCCTGCTCCCGCTCCCGCTGCGGTCCTGCCTCGCTTCGTGGGCCTTGCTGCAGGTGGCATCGAGACCTGAGAGTTCATTTTTGTACCTTTAGGTGCCCAACAAGGTGCCTGCTGTAATTCCCCTCCCTAAGTGCCGGTGAAGAGGTTTGACTGCGCTGTGCTACGCTGTTACCCGTGCAGGCTCCTCGCGAGTACTGAGCTGATCTGCCGCAGCCTGTTCTCTTTTCTCCAAATCCGTACCCCAGAGTGAAGGGCAAACACGGACATTGAGTTTGCCGGGTTTAGTTTACTTTCTTTCTTTTTTTTTTTTTTTTTTTTTTTTAGTAAAACTAGTTATTAAAAAGAAAAAATAAATTGCAGGAAGGAAAAATGAAAAGGTGATTAACTGCTAGCATCCAAAAAAGCATATGCTGTGATTGACATTGCACTTGAGGTGGCATATTAAAATTCAAACAATAGTAAATCTGTTAAATAAAGATTTAATTGACAAAGATTAATTTGGGTATCATGATGATAACTGTGATTATCTGACACTGAATTTTACATAAAGGCTCTGTGCATCTCTGAGCGTTTTATCTTGGGTAGATGGAACGTCATGCAGAAACAAGACGTTCTGCTTGATTGACTGGCAGCTGAAAGTGGCAGTTTATGAAATGCTAAGCAAGGGCTGGGAGCTCAGCRTCACTTGGTTAATCCCTACTGCTCCTGTGATGAGACTCAACATCCCTTTAAATACAGAGTGTCCAGGGAAATCAGACAYCCTGCAGTGTACAGAATGGGAATACAGAAGTTTCTTCAGCATATGATGCATATCTTGCTTTATCTGTTTTTGCCAAGGGCTAGTTATATCATTGACCAGTTTTGTGCACAAAATAACCTGCTCTGAGTTATTTGATTTTGTTTTCTGTAGTTTTTCTGCCTGTTTAGTGGATTTTTTTCAGAACGTTTTGAAGAAAGTTAATCAGAAATGAGAAGTTATCAGCTAAGGTCTGTGCAGAGATATTAGATCTTAGAGTAAGCTGAACTGTTCGGCTTGATCGTGTGTCTGTTACAAACTGTAGCGACATAATCATACGGAACATATCTCTCAAAAGGGGAAAGTTGGAAAGCAGGTTTGGCGAAGCATAAATGACTATATGTAAATATGTGCATGTATTCTATTTCTGGCATATAGGAAGTAAAGTTTGAGGTGCTGTGGTAGGTCTGCACAGGATGGAGTTAGGGGTTTGACCTGAGCTAAGCAAAAGTGCTGTTGATTAAAGTGAAGCTTTGACTCCACTTGACTTCTTGGGCTCACAAAGTGTTAGGCATGCCAGGCAGGCACATGTTTTTATAGAGGTGTAGGACAAGAACAGAAATTAATCCGTTTCCAGCAGCAATATTTTTGACCTCAGTCAGGAAATTGATTTAAGTTTATAGAGAATTGCACTTCTAGATATGATACTTCTGTTCCAGTGAGTTTCTGATATCACCCTTTGTGAATCTGAGATGAATATTCAGTGTTTGATTCATTAAAGAAACATTTAATCTCTTTGGGCGTGTGAGCTGCACACAAGTGAAGTGTTATGTTACGTAAAGGAGGGTTACATAGAAAACACATGTATCTCTCTTTACTGGAGAGTATGGAAATAAAAATGTGAGTCACAAGTCAGACACAGCACTGGGAAAGATCCCCACTTAATTCATGGTTTTAAATCCACCACAGAGTTGTCAGTGCCTGTTGTTTCTGTGAGGACTCTGGTCCTTTGGTGATTTTTAAACCTGCAAGTTAATATACTGGATAACTAAAAGGTTTCTTTCCTCCTTTTTGTTTTTGTAGCACCTTTTTACAACTACTTGACTAGCAAAATGGAGCCTGCTAAGCTGCACTATTGGATTCTTGGTTTCTCTATGGCGCTGTGCTGTGGGTGTGCTGCAGATACATCCCTTCTAGGGTAAGCTGTGCCTTCAAAAGAAGGCTCCGACAGCTTGGTTACTTCCTAAGTGCAGAGCACAGATTTTTGCATCACAGTTGAATTTTTAATCAGAGTAATTCCTGCTCTGTTACGATCATTTTTCTGTGTCTGGTCTTTTCCTTAGGCACTGGTAAAATGGTGCCTGTACCTTGCTGGAGAAGGGGAGGAGGTGTTCCTACSTAAGAAAAACATGACAAAAGAGAAAAACTTAAAACGTTTGATGAATTTACCAGTTTTATGGTCTTGCTATGGTGATGCAGATGCACATTGTAGTAACTGGGCAAAACCAATAATTTATTTTTAGTTATTTTTATCTCGGAACTAATTCAGACAGAAATGATAGAAACCTGAACCCCCACCATCACTACCACTCCTGGCAGGAATTGTTCTCACTGAGCTAAACTGCCCATTGCAAATACCTGTCAGGTCCAAAAAAGGGACATATCCCTCAACTTGGATCAGCTAGTTCAACATGGCTTTACTTGGGCTGCAGTTACAAGCCTAAGATGCTAAAACTTACTTTCTTTTGGGAGCCTGAATCCTTTGTTTTTGTTGCTGTTTTTGTTATATCTTTGGCCAATAAAAGATGTCCTAGGAAAATTTGATTTTTGTTTTTTAATCAAGGACATTTTTTTAAGCAAGGAAATCAACTGCTGTATAATATTAGGAATTCTTCTATTCAAATTTCCATAGCAGCAGTAAAGCTCAGTTAGAATTGTTAATGCCTCAAAATTGTTTAAAAATGCAATGTTTGTAAATATATGTGAAATGTATTTTAGAGGTTTGTGATGGTAGTCTGATCAGACTGCACCTCTTGCATGTGTCAACTGTATTGCTTTTCCTTGTTTTCAATCTCGATTTAGCAGTAGTTACAGTACCAAGAGCGCTGCATACTTTCTTTTCAGCTGACATAATCATCATGCAGAAATAAAAGATTCTTTAAAGCCTAAGACATATTTTTTTTTTTTGTAAGAACTTGCAAGTTAACACTTCTCTATATAAAACTTCTTCTGTATTTTAAGAAGCAGCAAACATATGGAGATAGGATAGTAGATGGGAAACTTGTTTAACAATAAGAGGATATTTACATGTTTCTAAATGGTTTCTAAATATGCTGCTCGTTTGTGTGATTTCTTATGGTTTGTTTCTGCTGTGCTTGTAATTCTAAAATATCACAAGAGAAATTATAAACAGTAATCAGCTCTAAAACCAACGTGTTACAGGAATCAGTGCTGTGCTGCTAGCTGACAGTGGTGTTCTTTTCTGAAATACTTGAGAAAAATAGATTTCTCTTTCTTTTTCCAGTGACACTCACCCCCATACGTGGGAAAAACTGTATCTTGCTCACCATTGGCCAGTGACTGTATGCAAGGTGAGATTTTTGTCTTTTGTTTTCCTTAATCCTGAGAAGGGAGGCYGTGGAAAATGGGCAGTATTTGTTGGAAAACAATAGAATCCCATAGGTGTTTAATCCTGCTTTTGCCCCTGTATATTTATAAAGGCAGTGATTGATCTTGGTCTAACTTTATGCGACTTTCTCCACACTCTGTAAAGTAGCGATGAATAACACAGGGTTGTGGCTTGTTATGGATATATTAGTCAATACAGGCCATACTGTATAATAAGCCTTAATTGCTTTGTATATGTTCTCTTGATGTCTCCTTTGACCTGGACTTTGGCCATACTGTGCAAGGAGACTCGTGTGCCTTATTTGATTGAAACAGCAGACAAGTCAATGAACAATTTGGTGCTCAATTTGGTTTAGGYGTGTAATGTTGGCACCAGAGTTTTAGTGATAACTAAATGTAATCAGGAGAAAAAAAGAAAATGAGATCTGAAGCTGTTCCGGCAGGTGTCTTTGAGCACTTTTGTGTCTGGGGGTGTGGAACAAAAATGAACCCAATGTACTGTCAAGTACAGCTGAGAGATGGAATTCTTATGGGCCTTTTGCTAATAAATACCTATTATCATCTGATAAAYAGAACATTTTCTCTAATGCAGGAAATACTTGAAAGCATTGAATACTTAAAACCAGCTAAGTTAAAAATATACTGTATATTAAAAGGGAAAACGTGACCAGATTTACACTGACACAGGGATGAAGGATTCTGTAGGTAATAAAGACAAACTTTGATCTTGGGCAAATGCTTGCTTTCTGTAGCCAAAAGAACCCAGTTCTGGGACACTTAGGTTTGCTTATGTATTTGTAATATTAGAGTTTTCTTTTTGTGCTACAGATCCTTCCTTATTTATGATTCCTTTTTCTAGAAGCACTATTAGCACTATTGCTAAACTATTAAACTATTAAACTATTAAACTATTAAACTATTAAACTATTGCTAAAGATTTCTATGGAGAAGTAGGTGTGCTTAGGTTAGCTAAATGTGTGTGTAGGTTCAAGAGCAAAGTCAAAGGTGAATGACAGCTCGGGGCAAAGAAGCAGCCACTATTCTGTCTTATTTTGTTTTTGAGGGGGAAAACGGGAGATTTGATGCACGTTAAGTGTGAATCTGTGCTGAGGGAACATCACYGTTATAGACTGGCAGAGTTGTGGGTGCTTTGCTCTGTTTGAGCATTCAGAGCCAAAAGCAGTAGTAAACCCCTGCTTACATTAATAAAAGAGTCAAACTATCAAAAAAACCCTAACCYTTTTATCTATGACATGCTGGCTACTCCTTTTCACTCTAGAGCAGTGCTGTTGATAAATGCACAAATAACCTTTATGACCTTAAAGGGTAGTGCGTGAGTGAATGTATCAAGTATCAAATGCAGATTTTCTTACACTTTATGTTAAATCCTTATGATATTTTATGGTAGAAGATGGATAGAAACATTCCAAATGAATGGAGAGAAAATAAACAGAAGTCAGTTTCACRTTAAGTGGCTTTTTGCATTCTCCGGCATCACTGAGCCAGAGTTTCTAGCTGTACTCCTGTACCAGCTCTCCATTTGTGGGTGCTGGAAAACCCTGGTGCTGACACTTTGGGAGGAAGGTGAGTGCAGCTGCCCCAYGAGCGCCGAGCACGTGGCGGGTGACACCGGTCTCACAGCCAGCGGCACATGGTGGTGTGCGGGCAAGGCGGCGAAAGGTGTACAAGAAACTGGGGGGTTGGTGCCTGGTGTCTCCCGGAGGCCAAGCTCTCGGGATGCTCGGATCGTTGTTAGCTCTGGGGCATGCAGTCTGCCTTTGTGCCCGTCCCCAAGCATGCGGTAACTCAGAGCCTTTCCAGTGCTGGCAGGACTGGGGCAGTGCTTGCTTCCTGGCTCGCCCGCGTGCCTCGGGGCAATCGTCCTTCAGCCCTCGGAACYGCACGTGCCCTCCCGTGTGTTGAGGATGGCACCCGGAGCGTACGGCCCGCCTTGACGCCGTGCTGGGAACAGCCAGCCCAAGTGCTGAGCTGCCTGGCGGGTACCTTGCTGGCTGCTGATGTGCTGTGGTTTGGCCTGGAGAGCTCTTGGAGGCCCGCGAGGTTTGTGTCGTGACAGGAGCCACGCCGTGAGGCTGGGTGCCTCCGGAATGGAGCCGGTGCGGGATTYGGTTGCTTCTCCTTCCCGGAGTGCRCAGGTGGCTGGAGGGAGAGGAGCGGAGGCCGGAGGGCGGCTCGGAGCTTGCCTGCAGCGCACAGAGACGCTGCCGAGGCAGGATGTGAAGTGCAGAGCTGAAAAGGGAAGCCGCTGTTTCAGGGAATGGAAGCCTGAGGAGGGTCCTATTTAATGGGTAAAGTGTTGGTTTTAAAACAGCATCGTTACTGAGCAGAATAATCAGGGAAAAAGCAGTAATGTTATTCTCTGATGTGTGAGCAGAGAATTTCTTTTGTGTAGTTTAGATTGCATTAYTTATTCAAAAAAGACAGTCGATGTGTGGGCTACTTTTCCCTGCATTATCCAAAGTTTTATGTGTGTTTTGTTTTTTGTTTTTTTGGGTTTTTTTCGGTGGGAGTGTGTGTGTTGCTCTTTCCCCACTCTCCTTCCTCAACCCAAAACCTTCACAAATACATTCTCACCATTCTGCTTGGAGTAAGCAACCTATTTGATATGTTCTGTAGCATCCATCTCATTTTGTTTTTTTCCTTCTGTATTTTCTATATTTGTAGTTCAATAGCAAAATACTCCTGGACTTCTGCAATACTTCTGGGCTTGTCTAATATTAGTTTCTTGACTCATWAAAATTCATTGATTTTGATAGCAGATTTGGACTGCTTGGAAAAGGTCTGATACTGAGAAAAATATTGAACACTGGCAGGCAGAATATTGCAAGGTGAATGTAGGCTTAAATCTGTTTGTTTAGCATGGATCAGGCTGCTCTCTATTAACTCAGAACCTGTCCTTTGTCTTATTTTTACCTTGCTCATTCAAAATGTTGTCTGGTATTCACTTAATGTGCTTCAAAATTTTATCTAGTGCCAGCTGTTCTCAGGTGAGTGGGGCAGTCCCTGGCTGCTTCCAGTATCTGGAGTTCATCACTTCGCAAGGCAGAGCTCTCCTCTTTCCCTGGCACTTTGAGCTCTTATTTTCTCACTAAGCCGTTGCCTCTGAACACACACAACAAATACCCGATATTCTTGTTTTCCACAGATGAGCACTAATGATTGTCAAGACCCTCCGGAATACTGGACAATCCATGGACTATGGTATGGTGATAGAGTGCTTTTATTTTGATTTGAGAAAAAAAAAAAAGACAAAGTTTTGTACTAAGCTGTTTARTGCTTTTTCTGTCAAGGGCTCAATCAGCCTATTTTATCCTGTGACGGCTCGAAACAAAARCCCTCATTTTGTTGGAAATCAAAAACTTGTTTTTTGTTAAAAAACCAAAACAAATTCTTGTATATCTCATGACTCACTGTGCTCCTTAAATCCCACTGCTGCATAAGCATTTTAYGGACACATATATTCACAAAATCATTGATGCTAAACAAAAAAGCTTTCCCGTCTTTCTTTCTCTCCCTGTTAGTGTCTCATAACTGCCTGTGGTTCTAGGAGTCTTAACTCAGCACAAATGTTGTAAAAGCCTAGGAAAAATACATTTGCTTCCAAGAAATGAGYTTGCAGGAACTGCTGTGAACAGCACTGTTTTGAAGGTTTTCATAACAGCAAAATTAGGAGAGAAGGTCAGCAGAGGAGGTTGGTGAGCTCTGTGCCCTGGGAGAGTGAGCAGCATCACACCTAGATTTCAGGGGTGACTTAGAGTCATCACACAATACAGTGGTTGGGGAGGTCAGCTTCAGGARTCACCTTATGTGCAAGACCCTTCCATACCATTACTCTTCCCTGTGTGTCCTTTACACAGAATGTGAGTGATTGGAGGGTTTAACACAATCTCTTTCTTTGGAGAACATTCTGTCCGTGATTAATGTCTTCAGTTTTTACTTGTAAAACACTGTGGATGCAGATAGGCTTCTTGCATTTTTAGTTTAAATCAGATTTCCAGTTGTAATCCTGTGTGTTTAAAATTAAGGCTAATGATACATTACCACCTACCACTAGTGAGTTGCGAGACATCTTTTTTTTTCACTTTTACTTCTCTTCCCTAGGCCTAACAAAGGTGAAGATTGTAATAGGACATGGCACTTCAATGTCACTGAGATTAAGGTATTTATTTAAATGAAAACAGTCATACCTCGTGGGGCTGAGTGCACATCCTGTATGCAGAATCTGTATCTCATCAGGTGTTTGCTCTTCAAGCAGTTTAGTGACAACTATGTTCTTTTAAAGACTCCAAACATTCAGTATGTGCTTCTGATATTACTTGAAGCCTGTCGTGCCAACGGTGATCGGCAGAGCCTTCGCATTTGATTTTGTAGTGTTTGTGTAGATGTGGTTTGAGAAGTGTCTGTGTAGATGTGGTTTGACATGTTCAGGCACTTTCTACTGGAAAAAAACCCAGAGAACATAGGCCGTGGCTCTCCAATGATAACAATTACCCATGAAAAAGAGGTTACAGTTAATTCATGTTCTTTAAAAATAATTTTCTGCCTCAAAGTCAGACCTCATAATATAGGACATAGTTCAGAGTACATTTTCTATGTGATTTCTCTGAAGGCTGTTACTGAGCATCAGCTGTTTTAAACCCTTTTCCTCTGCTGGGGTTACTAAGAKAAATGAAAGTCCTCTCTAATATCTCCAACCATAGGCACAGATAAGAAAGAGAAGAAGAATGAAAACTGCAGTGCATGGTCATAATATTAAAAAGGAAGAATTCTAAATTTTATTCATCTGTTTTATAAATATAGATGTGAGATCGAGCCTATAAATGTGAAAAGCTCCATTGTTGCACAAATTTGCAAGACAGTTGAAGGAGGCAGTGGATCTCTATTTTAATACATCACTTCAGATATTCAGGTGTTTGTACCTACCTGTCACCTGCAACAACAATGTTTTCAGAGTATTGTGAGGAAGAGGCATCTTTCCTTTTTCTATCCAGGAATGYTTGTCAGAGATGCTGAAAGTGAGGCTTCTGATATAAAAAATGCATCAATATATGTYGATTGTGTAAGAAACAGCTTTTGAGCTCTGCAGGTGCTTTTCCTTGTTTTTGTTATTTTTTAGGATCTTATGTCAGACATGAGACACTATTGGCCTGATGTGCTTCATTCATCCCAGAATCGCACCCAGTTCTGGTGAGTTCAAACAAAACTTCACAGTATTTTGGATGTGGTTTTACAAAAAGTGCACCTGAGCTGGGAATTCTTCAGGTGGGATGTGCRTGCTGTAGCCAGAGAGGGCATGAGCCCGAGCAGTGGCCACCCTCCTGGACACTCCCGAAAGCAGTTCCTATTGACTTCTCAGTCTTATTTAAAAAAAAATCTTTCTACATTTCTGTCTAGAACATTTGCAAAAAGTAGTTGTTAGAGAGGCGTCTGTTGCAGAGGTTTTGAAGAAGTGGAACTTGGTGAGAAGGAGAGAATCTGGTGTCTTTGCCCCCAGGGAGAGGAAGCAGCTGCTGTTGACACATTTAAATCTGAATGGCAGAAGCTGGGACATGCAGAAACAGCTTTTTGGCCTCYCTCTACCCAGCTCCATGGTGCTACTGGCCTTTGGAAACTTCTCTTCTGGGCTTCCTTGCAAAGGAGTGAATGGAAAAATAAGATAGACCAGACAGTCCTGGCTAYTTTTATACAGGCTTCTCTCCTACTATTTATTTTTCTAGCAGCTTAAACCCRGATCAAATGGGCACTTGCCTAGAGATCAGCTTGCTAAGCTCATGGGAAAGGAGGAGATTTTGATCTCTCCTGATTACAGTCCTGTTTTCCTCCTYCTCCAAGCTACTCTGCCATTCTGAGTAATGGGACACTTGCACTGAAGAGAAGTGAGTAGTGGATATTGCTTGTGTTTGCACCAGATTCAGCTGRAGTGCATTATTTTGAACTAAAAGATGTGGTAGTTCAAGTTAATTTGCTGCCTTGTGAGCTGGTATCAGCTAAGGTATGGGTATGCAATTTGTTCTTCCAGACCTACTGTAATAGCAGTAATATCAGATGATAAGGTAATACCAGTACAGGCTTCTCCCTCCAGCCCTTGTTTTTGCACTGTGCCATCCCTGTGTGCYAGGGAGAGCATGGCTGCCTCTCTCAGTTTGCTCCAGTTTAAGTTGTTTCTGGAATTAGAATAAGAAAAATGTCTCCAGGAGCTAGTGCTGCCCATGCTGTGATCACCTGTTCGTGAAAGTAAATGATTTCATCTGAAATGTGCACAGAGTAGTCCTTGTTTTACTGACGGAGGCATTTTGGTTGGCGGCAGGTGTGAGCRAATCTAATCAAGCTCTTTTTCCTTTCAGTTCAAGGATACCTAGCAGCGTTTATTTCAGCACTTGGAAATACCATTAGTGTGAAAGCAATGCAAAACAGATTATAGCACTGCAGCTAGTACTTTGATTGACAGAWTAACTCAGTTCCTTTCAGTAAGGTGAAGGCAATCCTAATTGCAGTTTCTGTAAAGGAAAACTCTTGAGCCAGGAAAGTTCTGTTGTACTTCTTTTAGTTAAAAAAAAAATGTAATTCTGAGTTTAAAAAGATACCTTTTTTTTATTTTAAAATTCCAGTGTGATGGAAATAAAAATCTCTAAGTAAAACTGGTGAATGAGATTTTCATTATTGTAGACTAATGACATGCTAATTACATAAAAAGCASAAGCAGTGACAAGCAAAATGGATACCAAATAGCACGGCATAYCACATCAGGGTCCTTCAAAGACTGTTATATTTACCTAGTATCTTTCTTCCTGGGTTTATCTCTAACCGTAATCCTGGCTCAATAGGTGARAGGAGGACACTCTATTTTCTGAGGATTTGGAGATGGCTGCAGGTGTCTTTGTGAAAAATAATTGCTATTTCTGCTCACCTCATTAATGTACAGACTGTGACTATTGGCAGCCAGGAGCTGGGGTTGTACAGGATAAATGCCTTTATACAGAGTAAGGAGATGTGAGTGCTTTTTMTCTCAAGATTTATAAACTGAAAGCACCCCTTTTAAAGAACTTTTAGGTTAAGATCTTTTGGACCACCTCAGCATTTCACACCAAGAGAACTCCCTTCAGGATCATTTCCATGTGTGACTAGTGCAAGGACTCCTCAAACTTTTGCGTATGGGACAGCGGGGTGCCCCTAATCCTCTGTGATTTGTTCAGGGTTACGGATCTTTCTTCCTACCCTAGTAATACAAGGCAGTTTTCAAGCTGGGTGGTTTCTGCACTCCTCAGCCCCACCTGGTGAGCTTCCCTCTGCCACGTCTGCATGAYTGAGTGCTTGGGGAAGCTCGGACCTTGCTGCACAGAACAGGAAATGAAATATCTTTGAGTTTCGGTTTCTTTTCCGTAGATCTGAACTGTAATGGTTTCATTCCTTTGCATTTTTTTGCAGCCCCCTGATACTTCATTTGTAGAACTCAGCCTTGAGCAGTGCAAGSCTAGCACTTATTCTTAACAACACTCTAGAGAAAAGCTGTGATGGAGCTAGATAAACTACACGGTAGCCCCCAGTTGAATGTAGTAAGCCCCACTCCTGCATGCCTGCCAATGTACTTGTGTGCTGCGAGGAGGGAAATGACCAGCAAAATTCTTGACTACCRTATGTGCTCAGCCCTAGTGCCTTGCTCATGAATATGAGCAGTGCAGGAGGATTGGCACTCCTTCTGCATATAGTGAGCTATGTTCTCTGTCCACATGCCACACAGGTATGAGCTGAAGCTTTAGGGGAGTGACCTTGTCTTATTCCGGCCCATGTGAAGGACTTGAATAACACTGAGGCATTAATTCTTTTGAATTCTGAACACGAATTCTTTTCTTTCCCTGAAAGCTGCAGCTCCTCCATTTCCTAATCACTTCAGTTTGCTGCAGTGGAAGAGGTGAAGGTGAAATTTCATCTGCGTGTGCTCATTTGTCAGAATCGAGTGCGTATTCATCGCCCTGTTTTCTCATGTGGCTCTGCTRCAAAAATCAAACCACACAGTCAAAGAAATGTTATCTTGCAGTTGCTGTAATTGTTTTAAAATGACTCCAAAYTAGCTGTCTTGCTATGGAAGCTCACAGTGCTGATTTCAAAGCCTGAGCAGTGTCTGCTCATGGTTTTCCACAGTTGGTGAAGCAGTGGCATTCTCTGTGGGTGTCCATGTGCTTTTTTTCCTTTTGGGAACCCCACAGTCCCACTAYCTGGGCCAGTGGGGCCTAGCTGATAGTAGCAGTTGCCTGTCAGCAGTAACATGTACCCAGAGCAGCATCAGATCTGTGGCCCTCTGTGTCCACCTTCCTCCTGGAAAGTGGAGAAAAAATTAAGTACTATGGAAAGCCTGGAAAAGAGGAGCACCACATTTTATCCTATTACATATATCTGTGAATATAACCCTTGAAAAATATTGGCATCCTGTGTGAAAATCTTTTCTCCAGCTTTTTGCTGTTCTAGTTGCCTTTTGGATTTGACTGTTGTCTGCTTAGGGTCCAAGCTAATTGTCCCATATATCTTGCCAAATTTGCCTCMAAAAGAGCTTCCATCTTCTGTAAAATTGTAGTTCCTTTTCTTATCARTGATTTCAAGTACCTTGTTAGGAGATCTGCTGTTTGGCCAACTTTAAGTGGAGTGTTCCAGGCAGCTGACAATTCACTGGACATGTGGGAGCATGTATGCTCCCATTTAAACCAGAGATGCTGCAGTTAAAACTTGCTGCATAGTTTTGCTAGTTYCCTTTAACATAAAGCTAAGAGGACCGTCAGGTACCTACTGCAATCAGAACTGTTTAATGTCTGCTCATGCCCTGAACAAAGAAGTCAAATTAGGTGTGTTACAGCCAAGATCAGAACACTTCACAAGGCTGAATTTGTGAATATATAGTGAAAGTCTTTCAGTAATCCATCCTTTCCCCTTCTTCAAATCTCTGGGACCTACAGTTTCTTCATTTTTCTGTTCAAAAGTTGTATTCCAGTTTCTCTAGTTCCAAGGATAACTTCTTTAAAGTGCTTTAATTTCTTAAGAAGAACCTTTAGTTTTCATTACAAATAGAGAATTCAAAAGCACTCAGGTGAAAAATAATGGACCTTCTGCTTTGCTTCATGAAGTGTCGAGGCATCATGTCAAGGAAGGCACTGGTAGGAGTGGGCATCTGTGATTAGATGGTGGCTTTTTRTGCATGTCTGCTGAACTGACACCTGTTTAACACCAGTGACTCATGAAAATCTGAARAAAAAACATGAAACAAAACAACAGATGTTCATATTATAGTTTATACTGCTTAATCTTTCAGTACTTTTAAAATTCATAGGAATAACTTTGGAGCTTTGCCACATTTTTTTCTGTTATATATGAGCTTATTTCATAATATTGTAAGAACTGTTTTCATTTGCAGTCTGTTCTTTGGCATTAGTACAGCTGGTAGTGCAGTAGAGGCAAGATGACACAACAGGCCTGTCTAGGTACAGCAAGGGGACAAAGTGGAACTTGAGGCACAGTCCTGTGAATGCAGCTCGTGTGTTTGCAGTGAYCCACACCAAATAAGAGTCTTCACTTCTGAAAAAAATTCAGTGCTTTGAAGTTCAGTTAGCCTGGAAGTTCCACTAGTTCTCATCTCTTATACAGAGATGAGAAATACACAAGTTGGGGGCAAATGCTTACTCTTCTGACCTCTGAACATCTCTTAGTAATAGAGAAAGAGAACTTTGTATCACATACGTGAATACAATACATATATATTTTCTAGATTCCYTCATTTAGCTATTAAAAAAGAGGCTGACTCAAAAGCAGACAGCTCAAAGAAGTGATATAGTTTGGACTAAGCTMGTGTGAAAGAAGCAGGGGAACTTGATGAAGTTTTGTCATGCTCTTATGTCATAGAAATCTCTTAGTCAGCTTAAGAGTAAAATAACAATTTATTCCACRTTGTTATCTTCTCACCTTGCAGTCTTCAGCCTTGAGAAGACAGCTATCTTTTGAAGATGTGATAGGGGCAGGGGAGCAAGTTGTCTCCTGAACTATAAGAAGTGGCTTTTTACAAAACTTAATGTAAGATACAATATTGATTCTGGATGTTCCTGGCCCATAATTATTTCCTAACCATTGGACCATCCTCTCCTTTCTTTTCCACAATTCTTACAGTAATTTGAAAAGTCTCCTTCATGAAACTGTCAAACTTAAGGTCAACTCGTATTTTCTTGAAAGAATTCCTGTAGTCTGATGCTACAGACGGCAAGGATGAATGACTTAGGCTTCTTCCAAACTCTCTTAAAATCTTTTGGAAAATACTTGTACTAGAAAAAAAAWGAATATGTTGGAATGACTGAGCTGGTAGGAATGATTTTTTTGTTGCTTTGTTTTGCATTTTGCATGTGCAGTATTTTGTGTGTGTGAGATGTCGTATCATATGAATAGCCTTTCAGTTACTTGATTGAAGTATATTGGCTAGCTTGCACATACCGTATATCTGCAAATGGTGTTTTCTAAAACATGAAATGTGCTTTCCACCTGTAGGAAGCACGAGTGGGATAAGCATGGAACTTGTGCAGCCACACTGCAGATCCTTAATTCTCAGAAGAAGTATTTTGGTAAAGCCTTGGAACTCTATAAGCAGGTTGATCTTAACAGGTACGTAAGTGAACTGCCTGGTCTGCCTCCTATTTCAAACAGTTTCTAAATGTTTCCAACCTAACAAAAAAAGGAAAAGAAGATCTAAAAACCTGACAGCAACATACTTCACAGCATCCTTTCAGGCAGTGTGAGCCAGTGAATTTTGAAGGTCCTTGTCAGATATTGCTCTTTAACAAAAACCTCCAATACCTGTACACTTCAAAATTAAGCGACAACACTCACAAACCTGAGTCATACTGAGATGGTTTGTCCATATTTATCTAGAACTGGCAATGTTTAAAAAATACAGCTCATTTTCTATCACTTTTTCGAGCAATTTCTTACCGAAGTTTTACTCACTTTCTATATGTGGCAAGGAAATATGTTTTCATTCCATCCCCCACCATGTTTTTGTAATATCTTAATCAAATTTTTCTAGGCACGACACTTAAGAGTCATATGTACTATTAAAATTAGTAATGCCTGATAAGTCAATTGCCTATGTGATTGTGTGACTAAAACATTTTACAGATGGTGCAGTGACCAGCTATGTGACTCTTTTAATCAGCATATGCAACACTGAAAAATAATAGAGATGGGAAATATTTTGAAGTTAATTGTTTGTAGCACTTTCTATGTTGTAAAAATGAACATAATTCATTTAATCTTCACTGAACAGAATAAAGCCTGCTCATGTTCTCACCATACTTCATTTATATCTTTTCATGAGAAAAGGTAGTGCTMGGATGATTAAAAGATTGCCTCCAAAAAAAGAATTTATTAAGTAGAAGGTATCGAGCAGACTGTTGTAAGAATGACAGAACACTGTCTTATTTACTGGCCTGCTTGTATCCAGTGTCAAATGATGATGCCAAACYCATAGAGCTTTAGTCAATTGGGTGAAATCCCACTGTGCAGGACCTGGCCTTGGAAGGCCTGAGCYTTGTTAGCACTCACTGGGTTAAACCCTGACAGGCGCTGACCATTCCCAGTTCTTACTGAAGAAGCTGGGACTTTAGGGACTCGGCACCTGCTGGGTCCCACGTCTTGCTGGCACGTTAGACGTTGTGCAAGAACCAGGTCTAGAGAAGTGGGGAAGGCAGGCTACAGATTTTGGAGAGTTGCTTTGCTTCCCTTAGGTGAGCAGCGTTTCTCTTCAAAAACCTGCTCACTAAGGGGCCATGAAACCTCCCTGCCAGGGTACTGATAATGCTGATGGRGGCCTGCAGGCCATGTGCCTCTTCCTGCGGGCTGGGTGCCTCCCAGCCCAGCGAGCCTCCCCTGAGACAGCGCATGGGGATACGCGCAGCCCCTCGTGACAGCCCAAGGGAATGGCCCAGGGGAATAGGAGGTGATTAAACTGTATCCCCAGCTGGCACTCAACAGAGTATTAGGAAGAGCAGACTAGTGAAAGCAGCATTTTCCTSTCCCTAGCTTCACCTGAAGACTTGCCCCTTCCAAATAGGTAGGGTAGGGGGCTCTGGGCCACCCTGCCAGGTAGGGTGATGAAGAGGCCTCTTGGAAAAAGGAGGGAGTGGGAAACAAGCCCCCCTTGCTCTCCCTCATGGTAATACTTGCCAAGTTCTCCTCAAGTYGCTCTGTTTTCCTCATGGTTACAAAGTTATGTTGGCATTCGGCAGTCATGGAAAGCATTTTTAATTTGTTTCAGTTCTCTCCTGAAAGCTGGGATAAAGCCGGGCAATACATTATACAAGGTAAGAGGCAGTCTTTTATAAAATCATCTGTGTGTACTTTTCTCAGCAGAAGTCAAGTTTTTGCTAAAGAGAAAGTGGTATCTTTTACCACTTTTACCACCACCACTAGAAAGTGTCTAGTTCTTTAGAGCTGCACTTTATCTATGAGCTTTTGTTAACTTACAAATATGGGAACTGTTGGAAGAAGTTACTRCTAGTGAGTTCTTCATTTATGTGAGCTCTCTTTTTTCTTTTTTTTTCCAGATGACTACCTTAAAAGAAGCTCTCACAAGTGTTTATGGTGTAACACCAAAGATCCAATGTCTTCCGCCAGAAGAGGTAAAAAAAAATTAAAACTCCACACACTTTTCTTAACATTAACCTTGCTTATCAAAAAACAAAAGAAAAAAAAATGTTCAGCATGTGAAAATTTAGGCCCTGCTAGGCCAGAGGCCTTTGCAAATTAGATACTGCTGARTTCTTAGAGTCACATTCATAAAAATAGTGCCTACACACTGGCATCAAYTGAGCTAACACTACTATTGATGGAGCCTTTTTCTAACGCATAAATACATCTCTCTTCACCTTTGGTATACCATGGTGAACCTTTTTGCTAGTAGATTTGCCCAGAAAAAGGAAGTATTTGGTTTGAAAGCTGCCATCATCTCAAAGAACTCAAACCTACATCTCTTTGGCAGCTTCTGGGTGAATACTGTAGCCATCAGGCTAGAGGTGAGGCTGCAGTTGAGTCCTCTGTGCTCCTCCTTATAAACCTTACTCACCATAAACCTTACTCACCATAAAGGAAATTACTAGGCTTAACAGCTGTGATCAGAAGGGAGCCTGTGACTGCACCCTGGGCAAACACACTGCCCATGAAAGCGGTGCTTGTCTTTCCTTCGCTGGGCACGGCTCAGGTGTTTTGCATGAAGATGTGTCTGATTGAACAGACTCCCTCAGAAATACAGCAGTGCAGATGCTWGTCTCTTGAGGTTGTTCTCAAGAAGGCCCTACCTGTTTAAAAAGGCATTTTGAGCTTCAGTGCAGCTCAAGATGACTATATAGTCTTTTCTRTACAGGAATGCTATCTAAAATTTCCATCTCCCTTCACCTTTACTTGGCAATGACTGGGCTGAGAGTCACAATGCAGTGGAAAGCAAGGTACCCAGAGACAGTGTGCCACTGTCCTGAGTACAGGTGCCCATGTGAGCCCAGAGTGCCTCTGAAGGAACAAAACAAGATCCCAGACAGTTACAAGTTACAGTTCCTCACTTTCCTGTCCTTTAAGAAAAACAGAGGGGAGGGAGAGGGCAGAAGAAAGGAGAGAGAAGGCAGCTCTTCCTCTTACAGAGGACCTTGAGTTTGTTAAAACTGGTTTACTACAAAACACAGCTACTGCAAATACACAGACGTCAGTTGTATGACCATTTGCCAAGATACAGTTGCTGTTGGTGTTTAATAGCTCTTGTGTTGTCAGTTCATTTGCTTTAGCGATGCTCCGAGGTGCTTTTATGCTCAGATGTTGCTTTCCGTGAAGAAAAAATATAAGTTAAAACTGATTMAAAATGTATATTTAAATTAATTAAGCACCAAAAGATTTAGGGCTGGATGTCAGTTGCAAACTTGCCAACCTTTAGGTGATGAAGAAATACGAAGCTAACACAAAGCCCAGATTTTAGCTGATTTTAGCTCTTTTGATATTCGTTGTAGTTCTGCCATTTGTTTTTAGTATAATCAGGTTATAGTTCAAATTAGGTGAAAGAAATTTAACAGTTTCAGTCTCCTGGGCTTAATAGCCGAAACTAAGGGTTGATGGAGAGGAAAGAGGACACTGCAGTTATGTAAAGATGGCCCTTTTCAGCAATCCAGCCTTGTAGTTGCTCGAGGTGGCAGACTGCCTTGTCAGCAGTCTGAGGCCTGAGAGAGGCCTGAAATATATTACAGATTTGCTGTGTCCTTTGCTTTTTTACAAACAAACAGGCACAACACACTGTTTTTYTGTGCAATTTTTTGTCCTGTTTAGCAGTTTCTAAACCAGTGTTTTTTCACATACGCTTCTTCTTCACATTTGTACATTCTTTAGGYTTTCCTCAGAATCTCCTTTGCTATATTTGACTTCCAGGCCTTCTTTCTTTTCTTGTGGCCAGTATCTTTCCTCCTCATCTGTCCTGCAGTTCAAAAATCACATCGCTGCTATTTTTCACAAACTGCTTTTGTGTTCCTCTCGGTAAAAGCTTTGTAAAACTTCTCCTTTCTCCAGAATTGTCTTTGCCTTAATTCCCATCCTGCAATGGAAGTGTTGGTGAAAGGAGACCTTCCATATCAGACGTTTCCTTTAATATTTCCCTTTAATGTTCAGCTGGGGTGCATCATTAAGATGAGCAGCTTCTGTGCAGCCTTGATGACTAGTGTTGCAGCATTTCATAGGGAGACCTACTAGTCAGACCTCCCAAAACCTTCCTGAGTCATGATGCTGAAGTGTATTTCCTTGTGTGCTTGCTCCTTAGAGATGACTGCTTGCTACAAGCTGTTCGGGGTGGTACCTCTGTTTTTTGCCTCTCCCTCACGTTTTTTCAAGTGGCAAAGCTACAAATGAGCACTACTGTGTGATGTAACTGTGGCAAATATATCTGAAGTATTAGTCCATTTTCTTCTCCCCAAGAAGCTGGTCTCATTCTTCCTGTCTCTAGGGTGAAGAAGCACAAACACTTGGCCAGATTGAGTTCTGCTTCACCAAAAACCTGGAGCTGAGAAACTGCGTAGAGCCAAAGGGTGGATCCAACGGGACGGAGACTAACTTGCAGCTGGGGACTGGGGAGTTGTCTATCTGCAGTGATACTCTCCCTACCTACTACCCTTTACAGGTCCAAGGTCACAAATGAAACTACAAGAGCTTGAAAAGCTTTTTAAACAAAACTCCTTTGAGCGTTATACCTTAGAAAGCAGTCWCAACTTGGCAATGTTCCCCAAACCTGTCCATTTTTATTGGCGTGCTGTGAAGATTTCTGCTGGAAGCAGAATGTGCTCCTTTCTTTGGTAAAGGAGAACGGCCCACACTGTATTGTCCACTGCAGTAGGATGAAGTCTTGARTTGTTGTTGGAGTTGGAATCTGTTTTCCACTTTTGTGGGAGTTGTTCTGGCTCATTTAAAATTGAATCAATGCTCRAAAGAGAACTGTGACTTGTTTCATTTGCAGTTGTCTCCCACATTAGCCACTTCTTTTCTACTTTGGTCGGTGTGTGGGGGTTAAGTCGTCCTTTRTCCTGAAAGGATGCTCATCTCTCTGAGGTGAGATGACAGTTTCTTGGGAAAAAAAGTGTTACACAGAAGGACTTGGAGAGCTGCCTGCAGGTCCTTTTCCAAACCGAATACTCACTGCTTTCCAGGTGTGCTGAACAGAGGTCACGTCCTCTGGGATGTTAAACCTTTTCTTACYCATAAGTCACTGAGGACCAAACCAAAAAATTTTGCACAACTTCTTAGTAAATAACATTCACCAGCTTTTGGCATCTGTGATTAYGGGTGCCTTTCTCAGGATACCACAAAGTTTCTTACTTGCAGGTTGTCTWTTTTTCCTTAGACTTGGGTTTGCCTCTTGTACTCATGAAGAACTACCAGTTGTACAATAGCTACCAGCTACCAAAGGAAAATAATGTTATGCCATAAAAATATGATATTTATTCATAATTTTTCATCTCATTTGAGTATTTAGGACTTGTACACAGGTATGAGTCCCTGAAATTCATTTAAAAATATGAGATTTCTCAATTCCAAGAAACAGCTTTTTATAGGAGAAACAGTAAATACTGCAAGATTTTCAGTGAAAAATACRAACGCTGGCAGTAGTGTATCTCCATCCTATAATAATGATGTGCAACAAAGCTAAAAGTTTCCCAATGGGACCAAATTTGAATAACATGCTGTGTTGATGCAAGTGTCCCAAGTTGTSTCTCAAAGAAATCATGGCTCAAAGAACCATCTGTTAGAAAAATGTTATTTGAAAAACATGAAATGCAGTGTTAGAAATGAAAAAATGATGTGTTGTCCTGGTTTTAGAGACATTCGTATACGCTCTCATTTTCCACTGCTGCTGTGCATTCATTTAAAGATCTGCTACCTGGCCGTTCCCGGCAGAACATTGCCAATATTTTGAGTCCTTTCTTTAAAAACAGGGAGACCTTGCTTTAAAAAAGGAAAAAGAGAGAGAGAGAGAAGAAAAAAAAGAGAGAGAGGAAAAAAAAAAAGGAAATGCAATGAAGGAGTGAGGTCTGCACTGTCTTGTGCCTTTCAGGGTAGCGAGGGCTTCACTTTCAAAATTAGTCTTTCCTTCTAAGAGCAGGAATATACTAACAGTGTATTTTTTAAGTATACTCTACAGTCTTTAAAATCCACCCAATTTTTCAGGAATATCCTGTTCTTCTACCTCCACTATTAGGGGGTTATTAGAAGAATTGATCTTCACTGGTCACAAATGGAGAATTTTGAAGGGAAAGGGCTGAGAATATAATATGTAGTACCTGGTGTGTATATAAAGCAATTAATTCACTGCTACTTTAAGCAGCACTAATATTTTGGAGTAAATTGGCTTCAAGAGCTGTTTGATTATATTAAGTTAAATCTTAGTATATTAAGTCCTGCTGTTGATTGTGTCTGTAACTCTCTAGCTGCACTCAGTGGGAACTCTGCTTGCATTTTGAGCACACAAAGTTGAATCAAAGACCAGATAATCTATTGCTTATCCATATTGCTTTGGAGGTGTTTCAGGGAGAGGCAACGAAACAGGAAAAATATGTTGCCTTTTGGAAATGTTGGGATAAATCAGCACTTTCTCCACGGTTGGTTTAATAATTAGGTGTAATGTGCTAATAAGAAGAAGGGAACTTTGCAGACAACACTTTATAAAATTTCAGTGTGGATATATGTTTGTGTGTATATTGAGCATAATAGCACATGTGCTTTCACCAGAGAGCAGTAATACTAGATTTCTATACTCAGGAGCTATGTAGTTTGTCAGTGCTCAAAAGCTAATAAATAAATAAATATGACAGAAATGCTGCCTACTGCTTTTAGAGTTCTATTTAAACTTTTCAGTTTAAATTCAGAAGAATAYATTTTAATTCCATGCTCTTATCATTAGAAGAAGGGGTGGGAGAGTTGAAGTTTTTTGATCACCTGTTGCGATCCAAATTTAAACAACAAGCTAAACACACAGAGTGGGAAACAACTGCTGAAATTCTTCCCTGCGTTTTCTGTCACGGGACTTTTGCATCGGGAGTGAATCCAGGTAACGGGAGTTCTCCCRCTTGTGGGCGAGCCGTTCCAGGTTTCCCATCAACCGCTTGGGATTCCACAGAGAGCTTTGCTCTGTTCTTTTGTTAAGAGAGCTGTGTCTTCAGCTTGTACGAAGTGGGAGGAGAGGTTAGTAAAAACCCTCGAACGACCACCCAGGTCAGTGCTTGCCAGGCACTGGTTCTGATAAAAACACAGCTCTGAATCCGAATAGCAGTAGTCTCAAAATCTCACTGCAAATGTTGCCAGCTTGGGTGAGCAAGTGCAATAGGAAAAAAAAATCCCCTAAAATCCAGAGTCACATATTCTACAGTCAACCAAGTGATTTGGTTTGCCTGCTTTTTTCTAGTTGTATTCTGATTCCTCAGTCTTTTTCATGGGTTTCCTATCAGTTGCAAGGAAAGCTCAAACTTGGAAGCAATAATAGTTATTGGTTCTCATATCAACAGATATCTATTTGCTTAATGGAAGCTTGAATCAATAGCCTGGAGGTTCCTTCAATTGCAGTATAAATTATATATTCTTTTATAATGCCAAATAATGCCTAGGGAGACAAATTTTACTGKAGGGCAGTTCTCTGCAGTTCTCAAGTGCAGTATATTAATTCAGGCCAAGCAAGCAATTGCAAGTACATACAGTAGAAGGAAGTGACACAGCCACTAGCAGACCTGGCAGTGAGATGCTCCAGGATAAAGCTGACTCTTATCAAATAGCATCAGCAAATGTAAGTCAGAACCCCCCTGCCTCTGTGGCGGAGTAGACAGCACAACTTCCATGCCCATCGCAGCTGAATTTTCAAATGCAGGGAATGTGAAGGAGGGGATACACTTTAAAACTTGGAGGAGAAACTGCATAATGTGAAATGAGAAAGAGAGAGGAAGGRAGGGACGTGCAAAACCTGCATGCTAAGCAACAGCCTGCTTCTGAGTGAAAAATGATTAATGAGTCAGAAGTCAAAATGGGTGGAAAAATAACCCACAGACTCTTCAGTGCAGGTCTAAGGGACGTTCCTGAGATACTGTATTTGCTTCTAACAATAGCTCGCGGTCTGTTACCAATCTTGGCAATTGCTTTTCATCAGACTGTATGTAATTTCCAAAGTAGTATTAACACGATTTAAATACTAATGGAAAAAATAAATGGGTGTTGGAAGCCTCAGCTGTGGTTCCAGCTCTGCAAAGTGTCGCTTGCCTCCTTCAGCACGTGGCAGCTCCTTAGCACAAGATAAAGTCTATCAGCCTTGAAGATCCAGCACAGCCTGGAGAAGATGGGAGCTTTATTCTTTTCTGCATCATGAAGTGAATTTACCAAACCCCACACCTCAGGGCAGGTCCTGTGGCAGCCGGCGAGCGCCTGTGCCCAGATCTGCTCCTGCACGTGTGAAATAGTGTAAGTAACTGCAAAAGGGAGAGGCTGGTGCTGGCTCTTGCTGTGGTTTAGGGGGTTGCGCTCTGGCAGCCGGCTCCTTGGTGCTGTGGGGCTGCAATAGGCGCCTGTGCTCTGCCGCAATCCCGCTCTGGGCACCACCAAGCCAAGGGYGCCGGAGGGCAGCGCTGCTGCTGGCAAAGCCCTTGCTGCTCAGTGGTGGAGCTGAGTCAGGGCTTGGCAAGTCTGCTGGCCTTGTCCCAGCAGCTAGTGACAAGCAAGGCCGGGGTTCCTCYAAATTCGGGCTGTTTGCTGCTTGGGCAGGTCCCTTCGCTAGGCTTATCGGGTGTAGCAGCTCCCTGCGGCGGGAGCCTGGGCCAGAGGTCACCCGGGGCAGGGAAGTCATGCGTTTCGGGAAGGATTGCAGGCTCTTGGGCTTGGGAGCGTTAAGCGTTTTGGTAAATACAAAATACGGGATAAATGAAATCCGGCATGGGAGATGGGAAGATAATATTTGCGTGCTGTGGTGTTTGTTCCTGCTTTCCCCCCAGGCTGGCTGGATGCTCACAGGCAGGGCAAGGATGAGAYAGATCTCGAGAGCAACTAAGCCCAGAAATGCACTCGAACTGATGGTATGATCCCTATCAACATATCCAGCACAAAAATCACGTTCAAATGCAGTTCTCAGTTTGAAGGACTATGAAACTATTAGGAAATGAGATGTTCACCTAAGATATTCCCGTAACACCCACAGTTACTGTTCGTATCAAAAATGCACGCTTTGCACATGAGGAAGGCAGGCCAACACAAAATGATCACAAACTGAAAACAGTGATTGCCCTATAGAAGTGATAACCGCTCTAAACAAGTCTGACACGTCCCAGTAGGTCTAGATTTGACCTTCTCTTAAATCATTTCTGGACAGGGCTGTTCCTTAAAAATTGCCATTGGCAGCTGCGGCGAGGGGTGTTCCTGTTTCCACTGCTCCCAGCGGGCAGGGAGGTTGCGGGCGGCTGGTTCCTCGGTGCCAACCACCGCGGGTTGGTGCCTGAAACCTCGCTGGGAGGGCAGTGCCCCTGCAGGCTTCACCCCCTCGTGCATGGCGTTATCCCAGGTGCCCGYGGCACGCGTTTGGTGGGGCTGGGAGCCAGGGGCCTGGCTCACTGAGGGCTGGTGGTCAGGTAGAGTGGGAGCAACACCCTTCCCGCTCTGCTGGATACTCAGGTGTTCCCAACTTACTGGGCCGCTAGCTCACTAAAATGAGCATTTTTTAAGCAGCAGTTGTTCATGCTGTTATTACAAAGTCCTCTCTTGAGTTATATCTCTCAAAGTAACCAAAGCTGTAATGAAGAGATCCTAGTGCAGAGTATCTGCACAAGAGATGAAGATGCCTCTAAAATCTCTTAATTGAAAAAAAACACAGGCAATAACTACTTCTTGTTTTGTTTTTCTGGAAGTCTTTCTAGTAGCCTTCTGTTTAGAGGGATTTTGAATGCTGGGATCCGGGAGGTCTGGAAGGAGGTAGGTGTACTCATCAATAGCTTTTGATCRTTTATTTGTTATGTCTTCTGTTCTGGAGCTGCAACGAAGCTGTTCTGGCTGAAGGCATCTGTCTTTTTGGCAAGTCTGATTGATTAACAGCCTGCTGTCATACTTGCACCTGACCAGCAACCGTGTCTCGAAACATTAATTAATTGGAAAAGCTGGCAAACTGGATATTCACTAAATCAGTTAACAGTGTGGGAACTACATTGTTATTGTTTAAACAGAAAGATTACTTAGATACTGACATCTYTCCGGGCAGATGAGAAAACTGGGAAACTGGAATATCTTGGAATACCACCTTGTAAGTGAAATTCAACTTGAGGGTTAATGACTTCAAGTCCCACACAAATTAAGGGCATTTTCAGGAGCTTGCTGTTTGCATCCTCTCTAGGTCTAGGACGGACATAGAGCCTAAATGCTTAAAAACATTGCTTGGCTTTTGGAGGCAGCATGTGGGGCATTTGGTCCCCTCATTGGAATCAACCCCCCGACTCGAGCAGCCTGTGCAGGKCCCAGCCCTCGAGGGCACCCTCAGGATGTGCTGCAGCTGGAGCCAGCTAAGCCTGGCTCGCCCCAGCGCCATTGGGCCAGCCCGGGGCCTCGTCCCCAGCCGCCAGGCCAGGAGGGTGCGGGTGGCATGGRGCCCACCTGGGCGCCTCCCAGTCCTGCCTGCTGGAGGGCAGGGCTGCCTCCGGGGGTCCCAGTTGTCCCCTCAGGTACTGGAAGGAGCAGGGGACAGTGTCCCTGCTGCCACGGATGGAGGTGTTGGCATGATGCTGCCCGTGCCCCTGCAGAGGGGTTCAGAGGGGTGTTCTTGTGAGACAGCCCCCAGCCTGGTGTCTTGAGCCCTCAYGGGGACAACAGGAAGGAGCCCTGCCCCTATTTTGTCCCACAGGAGGAGGAGTGCTTCAGCTCTGCCCTGGCCCAGACGGCTCGTCCCCGTGCCGGCTGCTCTCACTGGAGACCATCCTCATGCCCTGCCCCGTGAGAGGCTGAGACAGCTGTCGGGACGGCCCCAGGGCCCGTTCCCAAAGTCTGCTCTTTAACACCTAAATTCCCCCAACGACCTCACAAGAGACACCCGTAGTTTTTTGGATCCCCTGTTTCAAATTCAACAATGAGTGCTCCTGAACTTTTCATTTCTCCAGCTGAACCCTGCTGAAAGCCACCGGTGGTCAGTGGAGAGACTGACAGCTTCTTTCATGCACCACAGAGAGCCAGATGGAGCAAACTTCAGAGTCCTGAAATATAAATGATGTATTATTTA
This sequence comes from Eudromia elegans, assembly GCA_003342815.1. NCBI lineage: Eukaryota > Metazoa > Chordata > Aves > Tinamiformes > Tinamidae > Eudromia > Eudromia elegans. The sequence goes on along the minus strand of PTEX01000055.1, from coordinate 3,675,464 downwards.
ATACAAATGTTGAAGTCCCTTCAGATTTGCAAATTAGGCAGCTCGTATCTTTGCATTTTAGACAGAATGAACTCTGTAATAACCTGATGTCATTTTGAACGCAGTGATTAAAATTCAGTTTACAAGACATATGGGGACATGTTACAGTCAATCAGAGAAAAAGAATTACATGACCTTCTTTTGCACGTATTTATCTCAGTTTCTTGAACAAATATTTTGTTAGATATTTCGAGAACCTCCTCATTATTCTGTAAAGGTACTGCCTTCTTCAGAAAGAATTTTGAGTGAGGTCTCTTTCAGTCGTAGTGGTCTATGGTAACCTGACTACTATGTCTTCATACATCACTGTGAAATGAAACAGAGACTGTGACGATATATCTCCTATTGGCGAGTACTTACTGATCTATTTCAAGCTTTTGCCGTTGTGATGATTTGGATGGGAGAAGGCCYTACTCTGGATAATGCAATAGGGCAGCCAGCGACTTCTTGTAGATTGGGCAGGAAAAGAAGCAAGAAAAAGTAATATTTGATATGCTTAATTTGTTATATTTGCTTACTGTGGAAAACATTGGGATTTTTCCAGCAATACAGATCTCAGYAACATAAGGAATACAAAATACACTTAATTAAATACACACAGTTCATTTTTTTATGATTTCAGTTCTACTCCCCATTSTCTGTAAGTTTTGTACTGTCTTAATATATATTTTTTTCAAGCAGGAAGTCTTCCAAAAGCTGATTAACAGTGCCRGGGTAATACTAATACACTGCAGCCAAGAAATTGCAATTAAATTATTTCCACTTAGCCAAGGATTTTAGAGTGAGATATTCGGTAGCATCACGCCTGGCTTTCGAGAAAGAAAATCATACAGTGAGGTTGCTTTTCAAAAACTCGCTTAGCATCTCTTTTTTCTGAAACCCTTTACAGCACAGCAACTCAATGCTACGGCCTTCAGCTACAGCATTAGAGGCTTCTGGTGCTTTAAGGTAAAGTTTTATTCCTGGTTGAACAAATTGCTGCCAAACTTTGCTAATCAATAGCCTTTGCATCATGAATGACTTACAGTAAAGTTCCAGTTTCAACTCCTTGCTTTCAGTAACAGCAATCTTTTCTTCTTTTTTTTTTTTTTTCTTATTTCATTATTCATATTTACACTGAGTGGGCTCCTTTTGTAGCCATCCCTTAAGAACATATTTTTTTCTATTACCACTCCCTGAAATCTCAAAGAATGCTCGACTCCATTTTTGTTAAGAGGGTATTCCAAGATAACTTGGATTTGTATTTAAGCATCAGAGGAGAAAGCTTTGCAGAGAAAGGAATAAAAAAGCTAATTAAGTAGTTTTGTCTTTTATAAAAGCCTTGGTGCAGTCTCATTGCACTAGCTAGTATATTACCAGATTTTTTTCCTGGGTATTATATACGTATTAGCTACCATGTGAACTGCTCTTAAAGCATTTCTAGTTTATCATCTGAAAGGTGAGAACTGGTCAGAATAAGAAACTTTTGAAGCACCTGACATACCAGTCTTGGTCCAGATGGCAACAGTGAAGTTGTTCCGAGAAGTTATCCAAAACACTTTTGAATCTCAGTTGCTCACGTTGTAGTCAGTGACTGCATTTTTATTTCTGGCTYGGAAGAACACCTTCCCAACCCAAGACCACTTTCTGCAAGGCAGAAGCTTTATTCTTCTGTGAGCCCRTCTACAAGTGCAACTCCTAGACTTCGGCCACCATGAGAAAGTATTGCTAATGTAGCCAAGATACCTGCAATTGCAAGAGCATTGCAGCTTAGAGCTGTGCTTTATTTTGTAATTGAATTAAATCATTAGCTATATTTCAGACAATTCAGAATTTGTGCCCATTTTTCCTTCTAACCAGAACTTCTGTTAAGTTTACATAAGCCTTCTTACCCTGGTTTGTATAGGTATGAGAAACAAGCTCAAATGATTTGCTGTGACTTACACAGAGAATTAAAAGAAAAAGTCATAGCCAGAATTGGGTTTAGTCATATATATTAGGTAAAATTAGATTATCAGCAATATTTGGTCTCTTTTATTGCGCAGAATTTTTAGGCATTTGGCATTTAGGCATTAGGCTGGTTTTATGCTGGAGACCTCATTATAAATTACACTTTTTGTCTACAGGTCCTGCTTTACAAATAAAATGACTGTGGGAGAAATACAGAGTTCTGGAAGTAAAGTGCCATGTACCTGATTTCAAAATGTACTAATTTATAACTTCAGTGCAAGCCAGCATACATTTTTAGACCATTTACTTTAGCTCTTGTGTTTTACTCAGGTGATGTGTATTAGCCCATGTGGAGAATTTGTGCTGTCCCTGAAAACCTTGTAAACTGGAGTTAATTGAAATGTTTTGCAATTAAAAGAAATTCCATCCAAATAACCAGTGCTGTCCAGTCATTTTGCCATTTTGCAGAGTGTGTCTTGGTGCTGCACCTATGAACTACCACAGATCCTTGGAGAAGGTTCTTACATTTCATGGAGACACTGCTCCCACAGAAATTTTCATTCTGCTTGATCTGGCATATTCAGGAATGCAAAGCTTTCTTTCTTAGCATGTAGAATAAAGTCTTGTATCTTACTCTCTCCTCAAATCTGAGATCCTACCTAGAGGCCCCAAAACCTGACGCATGGATGTACAGCCCTCCTCCTCTAAATGTCGGTAGAGATGGCACCATCTGACCAAAACTAGAAGTTCAGCAAAGCCGTTTTCATGAGAGTTTGGCAAGAGGATTGAGGTTTTCTCCAAAGTAAATCCTACACTCTGAAAGTTGCTGTGAGGTAGAAGATGCCAATTTGCGGTTAAGTGTCTGTCTTTCCAGAGGATGCTCTGGTGTTGATTCTAAGGGTTTGTGTGTCAGAGGGTTGAAAACAGCAGATCAGCAAGGATTAAACTCATCAATAATGTTTAGAGAGAAAGAAGCAAATGAAGAGAAGAATTCTGTGATAACTTTTCGCTTGTTTTTTTTTTGCAACTGAATGAAGTAGCAGAGAGTATGACAAATAGGCTTAGCCAAGCCGAGAGTAAGTTCTTTGTTCCACTGGCAATCTGTGATGGAGCCCAGATGTTTTGATCAAGAGCAGATTTCTCTGGTTGCAGCTAAGCAGAGCAGGAGCTGAGAGGAAAATTATCTCCATTAAAGCTATTTAGAGAGTACTGACTGAGATATCTAGTAATTAAATATATATCTAACACACAGCAGACTTACTTGGAGGGGTTTCTGCTACAAGATTTTTAGTTATCTGGTATGTTATTGAAAAATAATATAGTCACAGAAATTATTTAATTTGCTTTCTGTAAGAAACCTCTAGTGAATCCTGTCACAGTGGTGTCACAAAGGCAAACTGCAGCAAAATTTCTAAAATGTTCTGCAGATGATTGCAGATGACCCTAGAGTCATAAACAGTACTTGTCTATTTTTAGTGATACAGAGCTATCATACTTATTTGGGCAAGCCTTTACTTCTCCAGTGATAACAGACAGGTCATTAAGACACTATTTGAAAATAATATAATGTCTTTTGTGCCTCCTTCTCATATGCTCCCCATTAAGGATAATATTTCTTTCTTTTTTTCAACAGGCCACCATGAGACTTTGTTATTGCTTATAATGAGGTTGGTGGTACTATAGTGGAAGTTGCCTCAGCAACTACTAAAATCAGAATATACTGACATATTATTTTCCAAATCACATTTAACTGAGCTGAATGAAGATTCAAGGATATATGCAGGACTTAATATTGATTTTCTTGAGTCATTATCCTTAAAGAAATGATAGATGTGTAATTATTTCTGGAACATTTAAGTTGGCAGTTACTTTAGGTMTAAGCTAGAAGTTACTTTAGATATTTAAGCAGAGGAAGCACTTTTAGTAGTAACAGCAAATATTTAGAGCACTGTAAGYCTGTCATGTAAGAACTCGAGTATTTTAAAAACCTAAGATAAAACCAAATTTTAAGAATAATTTTAAATGTTAAAAATATTCACATTCACAGTGATAGCAGCTAAAATAAGTACAATTTTTCTCCTGTTAGGCAGTACACAAKTCAGCCAAGCCATGATTATAAAAAAAAATCAGATAAAATAGAAGATCATACGTGTAGCAGCTATATTGGAGAAGGTGCCCAACAACACAGACCTAAATATCAAGCATTACAGAACTGCTGTGGTGGTCTTTGTTAAATAATGTTTGCATGGTAATCAACCTTGAGCTGGTTGTCAAAAAAAAAGAGAATATAAAGAATGCAGTGGAATGAGAGGATACAAAAATAAGCATACCCAGAACAAGTTATTTCTAAATTTTTTGTGACTTCAGATAATTTTGAACTCCTTACAAGGAGTTCTCCTTTGCCTAATTTGCAYCCACTTATATCCCAAACAACCTATCCTACTCAAAATTTAAAAACACAAACCTTRCATGGAACACCTTTTAAGGACCTTAGGAGGAAGGAGGCAAAAGCAGCTTCTGAAAAAAATTATTGTGCCTTTGTTTGGAAAAGAGCTGGAGTCTACCCTGCCTTATATCTGTGCAATTAAAGCAGAACGGAATGTGCCCACTGATTTTGTAACGGGGTGCGTGCTACCTACAGAGCAATTCTGGTCCCCTTCATTTTGTCTTCTGCTATAGGTTTATAGACTAGTAGAAATTAGTTGCCAGCATGAAGTATWTGTCAGCATCACTCTTTACTTGGCTTCATGGAAGTATATGAATTGCCAAAGCGCTTGAGGTGTATTCATCTAACCAATTCTGTTAAGTTGCATTAAGAACAAATTGTTCAATACATGMGGCTTGCTAGAGAGCTTTGGCTTCTCTTCCTCTGCCCTGAAATGYAAGAGGTGAAACCAGCGTTWATGCTCCAGGCTGTCCAGGTGACCYTGGAGGTCACTTTTATTCATCATGACACCATCAAATTCAGGAGATTAGCCATMAGAACTAATTATTATCTCAACAATAGTATCAATCTTAAAGCATCTCAGCAAGAATACAAATATTTTTTCARTAGTTGGCACAGAATATTAGATACAACAGGAAACAAGTAGAATAACGACTATTTCTCATCATGTTAATAGTATAYCTACTTTCCAAGCCAAATCTCAAATATCAATAGAGATCATTAAGGAGATACAAATCTAGGACTGAGTGCTATGTTTCCTTTTGAGCAGGACAACCATTCTCTTGCGTATCCATATATGTGGCTCAGAAGTCCCAAGTTCTCTCTCACTCAGTGACAAACTTTTACTGCATTTCAGTCCATTTTGGATGATATACATTGCTGTAAATTATGTAGGGATTTAAAGCTATTTTAGAAATGATATCTAAGCAAAATTTAAAAAAAAGTTAGGGTACATAAAAGTCAAATCAATAAAATGCACTGTTTGCCTTGCTGTATTTCTGGCAGACACTGAAAATGCTAAATCATCTGCTAAAGCGACTTCTTTCTTGCAAATCCTTTGAGGATTTCCAAGCGTCGTTTTTCTTGATTGTACTTGATTTTACTGCAATGAGTAGCAGAACTCAACAGCACTAAGAAAGAGTCTATGTGCATAAAACTGRTCCAAGAAATAATAAAAAAGGACCTTCATTCCTTCATTTCCACTTGAACAGAGATGGCTTATGTAACAATTTCACYTGATTGTGGTTAAACAGTGAACTTAATAGTCCTTGATTGAAATTCTTGCTTACTATCTGTGTAGTTAACCAGGTTTTACAGTCTTTTAGTTGTAACATGCCCTGATCCTATGATCCAACCTGGTCTTAACATTTATTTGCAAGGTCAGAAAAGGCAGTATCTAATCTACTGTGACCATATAGATAAACTGCATGATATTGCTGCCTGAAGACTGCATGGAGCAACTAAGGAAAGCCTGAAATTATGACAACTTTCGCAGAAAGATCGAGGATCTGTGAGACACAGCAATGCCTATAATCCATACTTTGGTTAATGATAAGTGAAAACATGAGATCACAGACTCAGAAAAAAACAAAATACCATCATAAAAGTGGTGGGAAGGAAATGCTAAGTGAAAAAAACCCCAGCAATGCAAATACTAACAAACTCCCTCTAGTAGGGCATGTTTTACCATTTGTGCGATTGCAAAGGAGTTATGTATCTACCCTTTAAGGCTTAAACATCTGCCCAGAATCACAAAGCACCTTAGTTGCCATCCTACCCAATTCTTCGGCATCAAACTCTGAGTTTAGCTCCCTGCACAGCTCGGAGGAGTGGGGGTCACAGAGACACTCTGCTAGATGCTTTCATTCACAGCTCAGCCAGAATTAGGGCTGTAGGGCTGTCTCTGCCTTCCTTTCAACAACTAAAGACCTAAAGCACTCGCTGAGAATGTAGGCATGTCTTTTAGCTCCTATTTTTGCCAATAGGATCTGTATTTCCTACAACTCCTGAGAGTCCCTTCCTTGGCAAGCCAGGCTGGATTGGACTGCTTCGACTGTTAGTATTGCTAATTCCCTTGGCACTACATCAGCACTCCTTGATGACAGGTCTTGGTCTCTGGACTCCTATTCATCTGCTGAATGTTTGAGATACTAAATACAGTCATTACTTGTTTCTTTCCAGCTTCTCAGTGCACTTTTACCTGTTTTATGCCATGTTAAGCAGCTCTTTTCAGAAAGACCAAGTATTACTCCACTTAGAGAAAAACAAATAAAGATATTTTCTGAGTGTATGGAAGGTAGGAAGTATAGGTTAAAGTATCTTCAGGGCAAAGAGGTGGCTGAAGAGCTGTAGTTCAAAAAAGTAAAGGCAATTCAAGCAATGCACTTTTTTTTTCTTTTGGTCAGCAGCCCAGAAGACATTTTCACATAAATGAACAAGGGGACAGGGTAAAATATGATGGGAGTTAGCATTATAAATACAATAAGGGGTACACGTCATCTTTTCACAAGTGAAATTTTATTATAAGTAAATATTAATTTTCATTTCTCCATGTATTTTCCTTCTTTCTTTTTTTCTTCAATCCTTTAAAGGTTGTCACTCTGCAATAGAAATAATTTAGAATCCTCTTTCTCTGCATTGAATTGTCATGATTGGCACCAGAAAACTTTAAGATGCTTTATATCAGTTGGAAGGAAGGAAAGAGGCTTAGTAAATCTTTCACTGGAAGAACCCATTATAGTAGGTTCCACAGACCTGGGAAGAAATAATTTGTTACGGGTAGAACAGCCAGCCCTTGCCTAGTGGGAAGCATGAAGTTGAAAGATTCGTCTGGTGTTCCTTAAAATGCCAGGGCCCCCAAGCAGAGCTTGTCGGAGCAGAGGTGAAAAGTAGGAGCTCACTTGGGTCAAAAGCAGTRTGGAAAATGGATCAGCGCAGCCAGATGCTGGTGCAGGACAAGAGAAGAGTGATAAYGAATGGGGGATTCCTGGGTGAAGGCACACAGGACTTTTAGCAAAATTATAAAGGCCTTAAAATCCTTATCAGTAACGTTCTTAAGGATATTCCAGGTTAACTGAACTATTAACGCTACTTAGCGTTAATTCCCAACGTTAGCCTCAAAAATCAGCTGAAGGCAATCATTCTGTGTGGGAGTTAATTAGGCCCAGAAGACATGAGYAGAGTAGGCGTAATGAAGCTGAAAAGGGGGAATGTTAGACCTGTGAGCATAATCAACATGAGTGTGGATATATTAAATGAAGCWGGGAAATAAAGGAGGAGTTATCTCTTGCATTTTGTTTCATTGCTTGYGGAAAATAGGAATGCAATTAGGAACTTTTCAGCAAACTGCTACTGATTTGAATTGATTGAGAGCCTGTGCAATCCAGCTAAATTTGAACCTTTTGTTCTAACCCCTGCTGCTGCAACCTTGGTTTTGTATAMGCGAGCTAAACCTTGAAAAGCAAATTGCAGGTCTAGTGGGTAACGGTGGCTCGGAGCTTGCARAATTGTCTGCGGATCTGCCTGAATGGCTCTATCGAAGCCAGGGGAGCTTTGTTTGCAAATCCAGAAGCATGACTGCTCTTGAAACCTTCTGCTCTTGGCAGAGGAAAATTATGCCTCAATTATGCCGTCAAAGCTAAGACCTTGTCTCTCCTCACCAGTCACCCTGTGTTCCCAGGGTGAGTACTTGAGTGCTGCTTGCTGCTGTATAACAACTTGCCTTCCTTCATTGCTGATCCACTCTCTGTTTTGCTTTGCTTTGTTTTGTTTTGTTTTGTTTTCCTAAGTCCTTGGCCAGATGATGGTCAGGATGGTAAGGGCCAGAGGGTCTCCTGTTTCTAAGGCTTTGAAATTTTCATGGAGGACGCCTTAAGCCTTAAAAATTATTATGATAATAAATTCTGCCATTCTTCTCCCAGAACAACTATGTTTCTTTTCTGTTAGAATAAGCTTCAACTGCTTGATATTCACGCAGCAGTTTCAGTAGGTTTTTGCTTTTAATGCCTAGCTTCAAAATTTATGCTTTGAGGCTCTTTTGAGAAGTAAGACAGTGAGGTAGTGATATATCTTGAAGTTGAAGAGGAAAGGATAATTTATAGGGGATATTAAACATAAGTCAAAGATGAAATTATGCTGTAGGCTTCATTTTCAGTCAAGAAAAACAAGTAAGTATCACAACAAATTTCTTAATCTGTATTTGTACCAGATCTTTTCAAGCTCAATAAGTAGCAGATATAGCAAATGGATAATAAAAACGCTAAGGAAATTTGTAACTCAGAACACAGATTTTTTTCTTCCTTTTTTGTTGCTAGCGACTGTTTTTAAGCGAAATAGGGTACGATAGAATAATTCCTAGCTTATAAAACAAACATCACTACAAGTTACTRTTACTAAATGTTGACATTCATCTGAATCAAAACAGCAGCAACCCAGCTGACACCCGACTGGCACCCCCTCAGACTTGGAGCTCGGAGCCGCGTCCCCTACAAGCGCTCCTGGCCTTTTCCTGCGTGCCGGGTGTGCAGCCTGCCTGCAGGGATGAGGGCTCTGTGGGGACGGACATTTCTGAGGCAGCACGGAGGCAATTGCTAGAACAGCACCAGCACTAAAGCCGCAAGAGCCTCCCTTCCTCCCTGGAGGCCTGGAGCAGCTGGAGGCCACGCAGGGGCTGTTCCTCACCCTGGGCYTCCTTGGAGTACAGAGGAGCTACAAGGGGCAGAATGGGAGCTCCCCAGGGAGCTCCTCTGCTTCTCCTGGTGTGGCTGGGGCTGTCTCGGAGCGTGGAGGGGGTGCTCTGCTTGGGGAATGGGATTTTCTTATGTGTGTGTCAATATGTGCCCTTCGAGCTCCTCTCTCTCTGAGCTCTGAGGTGTGGAGGTGAGAAAGCAGCTCTGAGCAGCCCCACATCCGCCTTGATCCTGAGGCAGTAGGAGAAGGGGAACCAGAGTAGGAAGGAATGTGCTGCCATCCTGCTTTATTCACCCTGAGAAGATWTAACCAGCATGCTGGCTGCTCGGCAGCATGAGCTCAGCTCAAGCAGGTTTCTGCCTTCATCTTACGCATGGTGCTGTTGTGCTGTGGGCAGGAGTGTGGCAGAGACCTTAACTCCAAAACTCCATACAAATTGCCTATRAAAATGCTATTCTCAATGACGAGCTCCTACAGGAACCAAGCACCTGACCATCTTTTAAAATAATTAGAAGCTGTAATTGGTACTGCATAGGATTAGCATTTTGTTATGCAGTTCATTTTCAAGCTAAAGTCATCTTTGAAGGAGGTGAAATCTCTTTGGGGGTTAGAAGCTCTTTGTTCTTTGGAGGTTAGAAGCTCTTGATTTCCTGTTCCCTTTATGTGTATGCTTTCTATGTTCTTCARTGTGATGACTCCTATTTGATTGAGATGCCGTAATTCTCTCTGAAGTTAAGGACACTCGATGTTGCATAGCCTCTGTAGAAACAGAGGGTTGGTGCTGTTTGAATAGATTARTTTAGTTTCCTGACTGTAGATTAGATTTCTCAAAGAGGAACTTGTGAAGATGAAGTGTGTCACAGTAACTTTCCTCAGTCCTAGAATCACTCCTGTTCCGAGTGGGTGAGAGCATGGTTTATAAAGATTGACCAGCATGCACAAGTCAGTCCTAAGTAACTCGAGAACTGAATCATCCAGCACCCTAATCCTTACATCCACTCAAGGAAGTGGGTTCTGGAAATCTACCAAAACCTGGTAGAYTCCACATGATTATGATTTTTTTGCTTGTCTACTGTTCCTGCAGATATTACTGTATTTGCTAARTTTATTGTGCATCTGTTAAACCTTAAAAGACTTTCTTTTGTCCATTTWTGCAGAAACACTAAAGGGAAAGTGGGCAGTTAGTGAATGAAGCATGCTATTTAAGCCTCATGGTAGCCTCATGTTTAGCTTCATGTAGAATAGTCCTTTGCCTGATCCTTTGCCTGAGACTTTTCTACTTTACTTAATGAAAATTGAACCTTCTTTTAGGTGCACTTTAAACTACAGTTATTACTAAATCTTGATGGTGCTTATTTAGAGTGTAACTTTCTGTAATCATTTAACAGAATCCAAATGAAGAGGTCCCCCAAAGTGAACTGGAGCTCTTGTCTTCATTGACCTAAAACGTTTGTGTCACGTTACTGGATAAATTGCTGTGTGGATTTCTATGACTCGGTGTGTGATCTTTTGTCACATTAACATTGCCATTGCTGTTGATTATGCTTGTGTTGCATTGCTTGCAGTATCCTGAAATTTCATTATATACACCTAGGCAATTTGACCTTCTCTGCCATGGTAATGTTTCCAAGGTTACTTGCTTTTTTTTTTTTTTTCCCCTGTAACTTAGATATGAATTCCAGTAATTTTTTATTATGCAATTTTGAAAACTTRGAGAAGAAAATTAGCTCCTGAGCATTCTGTTACCAGAATGAGATTATATCTCTCTATTTGAAATAGCTAGTGYTCATTTTGTGAGGCAATTGGGTTGAATAAAAGCATCTTGTTTTGCTTGTACCTCTATATGTAACTGCTGACAAAAAAGATGAGCTATGCAAGAGTAGTCTCATCTGTTAGTTAAGATTAACTAATAACTAACTACATTTCTTGGACACAGTTCTCTCTACTGGAGAGAACACTATACACTGGAGTGACAGTCTCACTTTCTTTCAGTATAGCAGTTCTTTAATGACATTGGCAAAATATGGGCTTGTCATTTAGCATTTCACTGGTGTTTCTGCCTATCGCATTGATCTGCACTGGCTCATAGCTGCATGGACTGCAAGGTGCCCGGGCCCAACGCTGCACCTGAGCTAAACTGGTTCCTGCGARGCAGGAACCCAACCTCTGCTGGGCTAGCTGGGCACTGCTCGCCTGCCCAGGCTGTTTGACTTATGGCTCAGCCGTATCTGTAGGGAAGGGATCTACTGTTGTCCAATGTAATTCTTCCAGTTTTCAACTATTCAGTAATACTGAGAACTAAGAAACACACAATGTCTTAAGTACCTGCAGTCTGAATACAAATAATTAGAAAGGATTAGTGTGAAAAATGTTTTAATTTCCACAGCTGCTAGTTACCTTCCTCCCTATTCTGCAGGGTCACCAAGTTGATTGGCAATGTTATTCTCTTGTACCCTTCGAACTGCAGGAGACTGTTTACCATCGCTGCCCTCTAAAAGACTTTAATATTCAGGCTAGACCTCATTAAACACAGAGGAACAAGCTAGAGCATTGCAAAGGTTAGGAATTAACTAGACTTCTCTGTTACTTAGCATTTTATATTTCAGAAGAAGATACAGCAGAGAGGACTTTAAAATGAAAATGTGAARTTGCATGCCATTTTATAACCGCATAGCTGCATCTGCCACTCACTCYTTTCTGGCTTTTCACATGCGGCCAGGCTAGTAACTGGCACAGAGATTAAGGAGTATCCYTGCAGTCTCTTCACTACCATCCTTTGAGCTGCTGCTTTACAATGCAATAATAAATTGTTTCATCAATGCTAGGGATCCCTCTTGTGTTGGAGTAAGCAGCATTTACCTTCTGCCTTGTCTACTTAATAATGTGTAAGCTCTGCTTTGTGCTTGTCTCCATGTGTAGTGCGAGCGATGATGATATTTTTATTTATATATTTAATGGTCACTGAATTTTTGACCATCTCTCCCAAATCCATTTGCTATTGAGATTTAGCAAATGCTTGAGCATTTGCTATTGAGATTCAGCAGTTAATGCTTCAGCACTGAACAAGACAGCTTCTGCTGAGACAGTGTAGTCATCATATTTTAGCATTTCAACATGAACTAAAGCATTTCAACATCTGCTCTCRGGGAAAAAATAATGTGGGGGATTTTGTTTGCTTGCTTGCTTTCAATCAGGAAGAGCAGCTTCTGGTGACTTTGTTGTAAAAACAAAAAGGCACCTGTAACTAAGACCTTCCCTCGTGTATGGTGTGATGCATGTTCCTGGGCATGTTTAAAAAGTGCCCTACTTTCCCTAAATTACTTCCAGCACTCGACATTTACTCATCCAGTGCAGGATTTGATCTGCATAATACAGGTTTGATTACATCTGAGCAGTGCTGGGCTGCATAGATTATAGAAAACAAGTCATACGCAGTGTATCTCTCTCATTTGTCTGCCATCATCAGGATAGTGTAGTGACAGATGGGGGCTAGTACAGGACTATGGTCTTGCTGCCCACTTTCTTGCCAAGTTGCATTTTATGATGAAGCAGAGAGGCATTTGATGGACTCCTTTTTGATGAGTATAGAGCTGTGCTAGTCCTTTGAGAACCTCCCTGGCATCGTAGACATCTCCACTGGCAGCTGTGGTGGTTCTTGTGCATGACCTGGCTCTGGGTACTCCACCTTTCCACTGGGTGCTGACTGCAGTGATGCCTTTGGGCAGTGGCTGATCCTTTAGCAATCGGTCTTCATCAGAAGGGCTTCTACATTGTTTTCCTATAATTTATGCTAACCCTTCACTGTCAGCTGGTAATTTTTTAAGAGTTAAGTGTACTTCAATCTTTCTGTGCTCCTCCTAAATCTGTGCTCATATACCACAGATGGCAATACATGCACAAAATCCAGAGGCACAAATAAGCTACAGAGTAAGGTTGTGAAAAGGTTCTTGCTTGAAAACTGTGTATAGGCATCAAAATTCCTTTTACTCCCAAACCTTTTTGGTTCTGGTACTAAGCGACAGTCGTTGGAAAGGACCAAAGCAGATCTTTGTTTCATGCTTCAGGGAATGGTCATAAGTAGTCTGCAGAAAATGCTGATTATGCCCTGCTCCTATTTTGCTCTTACTTAACTCCCAGGCATGCTTTGGAGAAACTTCATCACCCATTTCGGTGTGTAGTCTTGTTGCTTTGGAGGTTACAGTAGTAGTCAATAGTTGACCCTGTTGTATTTGAGCATTTTTGGGTGTTTTTTTAGGGGTGCTTGGATGCTTGGGGCGCCAAGAATGCCAACAGACAGATGATGCTCTTAAATGACTGGATGTTCTCTAGTGCAGCATCTGAGAGACAGTGGCTGTTATTTCTTTGCACCTCACAATCTGTGAGATTTAGTTTTGTTTTATTTTTCCCTCTTCTTGTACCATGTTACTGACACTGTAGACCTTYTTCTATTGTTGGCACTCAGCTGCTGTGTGCCTGAAGGGTACTCAGCCTGAAGGCTGAGTTTTGTTGCTGTGGTCCTACAGCTGCATGGGCAGGTAAGTGTAAGCCTTGACCCAGAAAGTTGCATACTGAATACAACCCAAAAGAAAAAAAAAAAAAAAAAAAAAAAAAAAAAAAGAAGAGGAGGCGGGGAGTGATACCCAGCAAGGAATACTGAGGTGCTAATCCTCAGTTCTGCGTCTGGCAGCAGTCATTATCTGGTACTCCTGAGACATGTTAAAATAGATTAAAAACCGCCAGGTAAGTAGTCCAGTGCTTTGTTACACAGGAGAGAACTTGTTTCAATGTATAAAAGCATCTTTAAAAAAAGTCCTCATGCAATTATTGACCTAGTTAGCATATTTGCAAATATTACTTCTGCTTCTAGATTGTGAATGTGGTTAATTATCCTTTCCTTAGGAAAAAATCCATATTGGCTGCTTATTATGACTTCTTGTTCCAGTCAGAATATTTTGGTCCTCAGTGACCAATTGCTTCAAACTTCCATCTTCTCCCCTGCATATTTTCCGTCTCCAAAATGTTCTATGTGTTCCCAGATTCTACTGGAAAGAACATGAAAATTATTTGTAGCACTGCATGATTAACCTCTGTTTCAAATTCTTCTATCAAATATCCTTTTTGAAAATGGAAGCACATCTTTCATCAAATCCTTAGGAATTTTAARCTTGTGGACATTTAAAAATGTTTTCTGTGTTCATAAGATTCTAGCAGACTATATGAATTACCAAGAAAAATCTATATTCTTCTCAATGAAATATACCCTGTTATCACAGAATCTGTGATCAGAGAGATTCCACAGATTTCGGTGTAAATGTAGCAAGGTAAAGGGAAAGACAGGCAGAAAACCACACTACTTGAAATAATTGTTCAACCTTATCTTCAGAAAAGCCTGCTTGTGGTTGAGGGGAAAAGAATGGAATACGATACACGTGTTTTGCTAGTTCAGTACATTTTAACACTTCTGTTTTTTCAGCTTCATCTTGCAGGACTACTGGATTCAGTGAAGGTACTGTGGCATACTACAGCATTATGTCACACTTACAACAAAAGCCAATATCCTAAAGCAACAGTAACATTGTTCAGTCCTTTCTGTATTTTTCTAATTCGTATATCTTCAGACTAACTGAACAGGTCTGGAAAGGTGTTGGTTTAAACACCCTGATWTGGTCCTAGACTAAATATTTAGGGAAAGATGTAATTGCGAGCCTCAAGAGTTAAAATAATCTCCTAGCAACAGGTGTAAAAGCACTAGCTCTGCATGCACATGTTTTTAACATGACTGCAAAGACCTGCAGAGGTCTCAGACTTACTGCCTTGATCTGCCTGCCCCAGGATTATCTGGGCATGGCCCACTTACTCATTTTCTTGCAGTGGTAGATGCTTTGCTATTGCTCTTGCCTTATGGCATTCAAGCCTTGTGTCCCAAGGKCTAAAATGCAATCCTGTACGTATCAAGGTGACACATCTGATAGGTCRAATACAGTGTTTCTGTGAGTTCTTTGGGAACACCTGTCTGTCTGAGCAGTGACCTCCTTGGGGTTTTGCAGAACAAGGAGGGTCTGTGTCCCAAAGCCATGTTGCAGGAGATCTTGGTTATGGCCTTGCAACTGTTGGCGATTTTGGGCACTGAGTACAAGGCAGGAAATATCTTTGCTGTTGTGACATGTTGTGTGAGGAAAAGCAGGGACAGACAAGAGGCAGGGAGTGTAGCAGCTGGATACCATAGCTCCTGGTTTCAGGAACGTGCCTGATCACCCCYACCCACCATGGTGTTCTTCTTTTCCCTTTATTTATTTTAATGATCCTTCTTTCAGGAAGTGTGGAGCCAATACTCTAGATGCCTAACTGCTCAATGTGCAAAGCAGATAAAGCTGCAGTTCAGCAGCTACTACACTGAAGTTGTTAGTTCAGCATTGGCACAGACCTCAAGAAAAGTGTTCATACTCCGTTTTTAGAAGACGTAATTCTTGCTGCAATATTGAAACACGTGGCGCTGTTTGTAGCTCTGGCTAGCTTCTGATTATTTTTATTTATATATTTAATGGTCACTGAATTTTTGACCATCTCTCCCAAATCCAYTTGCTATTGAGATTTTCAGGGATGCTTATTCATGTTATAGAAGTGGAGGGAGCTGAAGCAGAAGCGGAGGAAAGCTCTGAAACGTTCCTTTTAGAGAGAGCCTTTTATTGCTYGCTAAATTTTGTGCTGAATTTGCTGCGGAAATAAGCTGTGGCTTTTTCAACAGAGGGAAAATCCGATGTGCACGCTGCRTGTTTTGAAGGGGTTCCTTGGACAGCAGCACCTTGCAGAGCAGCAGAGYCACCGGGCAAGGCAGCCTGGCTGCTCCCGCCCTCCCATCCCATGCGGCCGTTACCGCGCGAGCTGCGGCCTCGCTCTGTGCTCGGGACCCGGGGCGGCGGCTGGGCTGGGGGGGCCGCAACTGCCGAGCACTGCGGGAGAGGGGACACGGCAGCCGGGGCACGGGCGGGCTTCACCTCGAGCCCCCGCACGGTAATAACACCGTCAGTTTGTACACATAATATACACCACACGTGTATTTTTGAAAGACATCCGCAGTCCGCGTTCCGGTGCAGTCACCTCCTCCCGCGCCGCGCCGGGCCGGGCTAACGGCCGCCGGGGCGGCCCCGCGGCCCGGCCCCGCCCTCGCCGCTCCCTCGAGGCGGCCGCCCTGCCCGCGCTCCCGGGGGATATTTGGGACGGGGCGCGCTCGGCTCCGCTCCCCGGCTCGGTTCGGCCTGGCCGGGCCCGCGCCGCCGCCGCCCTGCGCTGCCGTTGCTATAGCAGCGCCCGCCGCATCCCCCGCTCAACTTTGCCCTTCGTGTGCGAGCCAAGCCGCGCGGCTCGGTTCGGCTCCGCTCGGCTCCGCTCCGCTCGGTTCCGTTCGGCTGCGCTCGGCTGCGCTCGGGCTCCCCGGTCTCGGCGGCCACGGTCACGCGAGGAGCCATTTTACCGAGCGGGCGGAGGGTCCCGGCGCCGCGACCAGCTCCTCGCGCTGCTCCTCAGGCGTCGCTGTCCAGCTTGTCCCGGAGGCGCCGGCATGCCCATCGCCCACCTCCTGGAGCTATGGAAGAGGATCGAGGTGGAGCCCATGGAGACGGAGGTGAGCGGCGCCCGCGGGGCAGGGGGACGGTCCCCTCGGGCCGTTTGGGTGTCGCGACATCGGGGCAGCTCCTGCCCCTCATCCCCTCGGGTGAATGTTGGGAGCGGCGAGGCTGGGCACTTGTTGCTCCCCAAGCTGAGGCTGGCCCTATGGGGAGTGTGTGAAGCATACAGGTGGTGTTTGCTTAATATTTAAATATAAACCTATGTAGTCTTTAATCTGAGGCTAGCACCACTCTCCGGTCAGCTACCTTATTTATTTATTTAKCAATGCTTCTTTTCTCCTACTTGCGCTCCCCACCAGAACCCTGGAGCAGGCTTTGATTCCGAGCTTCCCTGTGCTCCCATTCAGCAGCAGTGCCCGGCTAGAGCAAGCAGAGGCTCTTGTGCGATGCCTGGGCGCGAGGCTGTGCCCGCAGGGTCTCGCGGGGACCGTGTGACGCCCGGAGGAGCGGCCGGCCGCTGCGTGACACGGGCTCGTGCAGGGCTCACGCAGGGCTTGCCTCGCCTGCAGTTTCAGATCCTCGCATCTGTGTCGAGAAGAGTGTCGTTATCGTGTCTTGCTGCAGATAGAGACACCTGAAGTAGTTCTGGGGCGCTCGAATGATGCAATAAAAATAGAGGGGTTTTGGTTAATTGCTTCCTGTACAAGGTACCTTTGTGTAACAGGTGATGTAAACAGAAGAGGGAAATTAGTGAGATTTTGTGTGCGTGTATTTTTATATATATATATATGTTTTATATATATATATGTTTTCCACTTAAAGCTGTTCTGACTTGATCAGAGTTCAGTTAAATGTTTTTTTTTTTTTTCTCTTTTGAGTATAACTTAAACAGCCAGGTTACAAGGAATACACAAATTTATAGGTCAGAAATGGAGTTGCTGAACTCTGAAAAAGCTTTAATTTCATATCACTAATTCAAATATGTACAAGATTGTGCAAATTTTATACAAGAATGTATTATATCTCCATAGCTTATTCTCAGCTGGTACATCAGGAATGGGCACAGTTGAGAGGTTGTTGTGTAATTTACTTTTAAATRGTGTCACCTGCTCTAATTTGTGTAATGCAAGAAACCTGTGCTAATATTTGTGCTCTCTCTAGGGAGCTGCAGGTTGTTTCTGACTGTTTAAGCAGATAGCTSATTTCTTGTTTGGTTGCTTTCTTGATGAGGGGTCTTCCCAGGCAGCCCCTGGGAAAACTCTCCCTGCACTGTTGGCGATGCTTTCAGCTCTGTCTTGAAGCCTGGTGTGTTGGTTGCTTGAGGCTGGAGCTTTCCTGTGTCACCTCTCTTCATGGTAGAGGAGSATTAGGACTTTCTTCCAGTTAGACTGGAGAAGGAAAGGCTATGGCTCTCCTCACCAAGTTTCACCGACCCTTTACAGCGCTGCCTAATCAGATGTTGGATTTCTGCCCTTCCCAGCCCTGTCCTGCTTTATAGAATGCTCTAGTCATGAGCTGCACAGTTGGTTCCATCACTCGATGCAAGAGTTCAGTCTCAAGTGATTTAGAGAAGATTAAAGAATGATAGGTATAAAGTTCTAGAGCTTAGACAAGAGCAGTAGATAGTGCAACATTTACTCTATTGCTGTCTTTAAGCATGCTCATAATATAACCCTTTAAATCATGCTGTAGACATARTTCCTAAACCACCCTTTGCTCTAGTGTAGTTGAGGTATTTGAAATGAGTCCCATTTCTTGCAGCCTGTTATCTGCAAAGACCATTCTTCTTTTCAGACAGTGATGACACCCATTTTAACTGAGCAGAATGCAAGTTAAACACTAGTGACTGAAGTACCTCTAGGGAGCTGTCATGAGTCCTGAAWCTGTGTGGGATAAAGTGTTTTTGTGCTTGTCTGCAAGTTGTTCTTTTTCACTGAAGCTTTTCACAGTTAGTAGATGAGTAGACAAGGAGGGAGCCGGTTCCTTTCGCTTATGCATATGGACCTCCTCCTTCCCTTCTTGTAATGACAAAACCCCTTTAAAAATAGATGCTTTTATGAGTGGCTGTGCATGACTCAGGTGAATGACTTGCAAATATTAAGGATAATGTTTATAGTAAATCAATTCCTCTAAGAAGGAGTGAAGGGAGGGCATGTTCTGTATTATGTGTGCATGAGGAAAGATTGGAGCAAAATCCTACATCCTTTGCTTGTTGATTCCGGAGGACATTAATTGTGCCTGACAGTTAAGGATTTTGGAAGGAAATTTGGATACTTAATGGCTCTGGAATTCTTCTGTGCTTGGGCAGAGTTGTTGAACCCTCTYGTGTATGGATGAATTACAGTCTTGGAAATGTTTCCATGGGGAAGGGTGGCATTATCAACCCTGAAGGAATCTTTCTACCGCATTTCCAAAGGGTTCCCAACTTAGTAGAGCACCCATTAAAATTACAGTATCTGAAGAGGGARTTGAGTGTTCGGAAAATCTGAAGTGTATATATATTCTCTTTTTATCAAAAATAAACATTGTTCTAATTCTTTATTCATGGATAATTTTTTTCATTTCTTTCATTTGTTCTGATCCAGCAAATAGTGTATAGCTTTGTTGTAGCTTCATATCTGTTAGAAAAAGCATGTCTTCYTACATTTGAAGGTTACCTGTACTAAATGTGAATAATTAAACATGCCTGCAGCAGTAATGCAAGTCTGGAGTGACTTTATTGATCAAAAGTAAATAGATTCTATTATGTGCTAGAATTTGTCTTTAGAAGTCTATTTGCCCTAAGAAACTGTATTTATGAGATTTTTTTTYCCCTTTTTCCTGTGTTCATTAGCCTGTGGTGGAAGATGCGACCCTGGATGAAGAATCCGTAAAAGAGGTAAATCTGGGTGTATCTATATATTTGTTTAACACTTTCTAATATTTGTGTGATCATAATGTAATCCTCTGCATTTATGAAAATAAAATATTTCTAGGTTTCTTTTCCACATTCTTCAGGCCCTGAAGATGCAAAAAGAACCTGCCTTTTCAGTCTCTTATTACAATGGCAAGTTAAAAATGAAGAATGGAGTTGCTCAGCTAGAGGTTGTGGAACTTTATTTTACAAATATTTTTCTTCTACTGATAGCTTTCTGTTATAAAATAGAAAACTTCTGTGGGCCTTTACATTTTGTGTAAAGAAGACCAGGTAATGGTCTCAAAGTGTAGTGGTCATCAAAATGATTGTGTAAGTAGCAGTGATTGGACCTGACAACTAAGTACTATGATTTTTTGAAGTCTTTTCTGTTCACTCCTTAGACTGAGYTAACTTTCTTGCAAGTCTGATTGATTAGTACTGTAGTATTTCAGGATTGTTCTAGTTTTCTAAAGGAACAGAAAACAAGTGATTATCACCTCAAAGAGCTTAAATGCTTGGTACACGAGAGAGAAGGCAGTATGGTGATGCAAACCATGCAAGAACAAAAATCTTAATTATGTTGAGATGGAGATGAGACTTGTCTTGGCTGCAGAAATGGCTGCTGCTGACTGCAGGTATCAATAAAAGGTAGTGCTGCTAATGGTTTGAGTGGAGTGGGCAATTTCCAGCACCTTAGCAAACTGGGCTTGCAGCTTGCTCTTGTGCTTCCTTTCTGAGTGTTTCATATATGTTTGAGGCGAGGTGTTCACTTCTGAGATTTGGGAAACTGCTTGGGACTAACTTTTTTTTTTTTTTGTGAGATCACACTGGTCCTTTCTAAAATATTGTGCGGGATAGTCTATTGCTGGGCTCCTTCTAATGCTAATGTGGTGGGAAGGTGCTTGAAAGCTCATTGGAGACTGTGTTTTCTCAAGAAGTGAATAACCGAAAGTTAATTGTAGGCTGATGTGGTGCTTCTGATCCAAAAATAACTATTTTTCAACAGAGGATTTGAAATGGTCACCTTAATAATGACTTTGTCAATCATTAAAATTTGTACTTGGAAAATGCTTCAAAAGAAAAGTATTTTTGTCTAAATTGCCACCTTTTAACACACTAAGGTTCCCAGTATCTCTTATTCCTTGAAATTTCCTGTTTTACCCCCACTATGTTTGGTTTTCAGTKATGGATAAATTTTAATTTATGTTATCTTAAAAGGAAACATTTTAACCCCTTAATGATGGAAAATGGGGAAGAAATCTTAGGCTTAAGCTCTGAAATGGATGCAACTTCYGAATACAAACTTCTTATCCATTTCCATTCTTAAAAAGATGTTAACCCCCAATGGCTTGGGGCTGAAATTAAGTGCACATTGCTAGAAACGTCACTTTATCCTTTRTTTCTAAGTCAGAATTTGTTTCATGGGCTGTTGAGTTTAGGTGGATTTCCCTATTTTTGTTTGCAAAGATTACCCTTTGTTTTCTAAATTAATTTAACGTGGTTAAATGTGGTTAAATTCATTTGGTTTCATTACTGATAATTAATATAATTCCGAAACTTTAATTTTTACAAAAAAGTTCTTGTATGTAATTATCATTACTACTTACTTATATTTTTCAGTCCTATTTCCTCATCTTTGGATGTGTTTCCTGCTCTGAAAATGCTATGGTTTGCTATCTGGTATCTGCAGTTACCTTGCTCTTTCTGTATTTCTGCTGGTGCCACCTCAGCAAGGCAGTGTCAGTGCCTGGAGCCCTGATGGGAGGGATGTACTCATGTCTGGCTGAGCAATAACTTGCTGTAATTGACCATTATAGTGTGTGTACCACTAACAAACCTGTACTGAGAGTGAAGTATTGCTGTCCAATGTAGAAGTGCCCTGGCTTGTCACTCAAATTTCCCTGGTCGACTTTAATTACAGAGRTTCAACAGTCAAATWCAATAAGAAAAACTTTTWAAACTTTTTWWAAATCTTTATTCTGCTGTATTGTGGTATTTCAGCTTTTGTCTGGTTGAGTCAGCAGTAACCAGCACTTGATCTCTATGAAACTTGTTTTTGACTGCAGGAGGAATCCTGTAGATAAGAACCGTGATATATTTGGAGTGATATATACATGTGTGTGTCTTGTATGTTGTGATGTTTTTATTTTTTCTTTTGTGCCTGTGTGCCAAAACCTATTTCATCAGGAAACATTACAGCACAACTTAAGGGATGAATTGAAATAATATAATGCAATGGATCRTATCCACTAGAAGGGTGTTCTTGTAAATAACTTTAGGTTATGCTGGCCTCTTGCTGTTTTTTCTCTCTCTTGTGTGTAGTGCACAAAAATGAGATGAAGTGACAAATGGATTGTAAACTGCACTTCCTGTTTTCCTGTGGTCTGATCTTGTTGTTGATGGACAAGTTCTTTAAATGTCTCGGCATAAATGACTAATGGGATTGTTGGATGTAGTAAGCATTTCTGAGGCACATTGAAGCCCCAGAGCTGTGTTTGTTGTCCTAGAATCTGATAAACTAGAATGCAAAGGGTTGCTCCTGCCAAGACATTTTCCTAMTTCGAACCTGCTAAAGCCATGGCCCCTGGCTGTCCTGTTACAGAGCGAGTAGTTTTGCCTAATAGTAATTTCCTTGGGAGAAATCTTCAAATATCTCTTGCTGGGATTTGTGAAAAACAGTGTTTCAATTGAATGATTATTCAAAAGGCCATTTTTTTCAAAACAAAGGAGAAATATGCTTTCCCGCTTGTAATTGTTAGTAGCTGGCTCATGTATGTAAGGAGGCTGCCTTTTGATCTGGCTTGGGTCTAAGTTAAGTGTTCCCTCTAAAGCCTGCTTGAAGCCCAGCTGGCAGCAATATTCTTCRGCACGTTCTTTTAGTGAGTACATGCAGTGCAGCTTGCAGCACAAGGTGCTTTTCTCCTTTGAAATCAAGCACATTCAGAGGCTGGATTGTAGTAGTTTTTGCTTGAGCTGTTTCTCTTGGTCAAGAGGTTGTGTGTGGTCTGGCTGAAATCTCGTATGGGGCTCTCAAAGTAGGAGAGCTGCTGTGGAACTGCTAAGTACCCATCCAGACACAGAATTAGGTAGAACTAGGTAGGAACTACAAGTTTTGTGTCATGAAAGTTACATTACTAAACTGAAAATGTCTTGACCTGGGATTGCTGCTCATTCCTATACTGAGTTTCTGAAGCATATGTCCCTGTATGTCCTTCCTAGTTTGTTCTCCTTCCCAACTGTTCTCCTTGCCAGAGTAGTGAAGGGAGACAGTTACTGTTTCTTGGAACCTTTGGTCTTGAGATCTGAAAATGCACTCCGAGTCCATTTCTTCTGGGACTCCTCACCCTAAGGAGGAGGAGAAGATGAGGCCCTAACTGGTAGAGAAGATAGCTGGTAGCTATGCTTGGTGGTAGAGCTTTCCTTACATCAGGTCACAGCAGGTGCTTGCTTTCATGGAGGTGTTGCTCCTAAGTGCTTTGCCATGATCTTTTTAAACCTTTATTAAATCAGTATTTGCAGGATGTGTGATCTCACTTGACATGYGCTCATCAAGAACTTCCCCTTCTTTCTTTCTTCTCTCCTCTCTGCAAAGCACTGATGCAGTGGGATAGAGCAGGTTGTGTAGCTCAGGGAAGGTGCRTGAAGTCTGGCAAGGAAGAGGTTTCAGGTTCATGTGTCTGTTGTTCTTGATTTCAGATTTTAGCTATAGACTAACTAGCTAGCCAACTGTAGTTTTCACTAAGTGTACACCAAGACAGMCAACTCTGATTTAATTAATCAGGCAGGCAGATATGTAGTAATACTTGCCTTCAGAGTTCTAAATGAGTTCTGCAGTCTGGACTGTAGCAGTCATTATTGAGCAACTGTTAGGCTGAATGAGGGTGGGGATGGGGGTGTATAGGGAAAACAGTGCTGACAAGCTCTCTGCAAGTTGAAAAACAATAAAATTAGGCTGCTTGATATTTTTTGAGCAAGGATTATTTCTTAAGACAAAGTTTGTGAAAAACTGTTTCTTTGTGAAAATGGACTTGTTCCATAATGACAGCTGGTGCCCTAGAGATTGCTTGCTATGAACTAATTGTGTCATCAGGAGAGATGAGTCACTTGGCAGTCCCCGGAGTCAAGGATAAATTGTTTCTGTGATGAGATACTTATATGGTGCCTAGCTATTTGTTTACTTTTTTAAGTGGAAACAAACTACAGTTTTACACACAAATGACTTCAATTCTAGGGTGAGAAAGCCTCTTATTCTGCTTTGTTACACTGAACTGGAAAATTATATCTTTCCTCACCATCCACCTACTCTAATTTTCTTGCTTGCTCTTCAATTTGTTCTATCATGAAATCATTCCTGCAGTATTTCTCCAGGTTGAAATAAGAACGATTTCCTTGATAGCTGCTCTTTTCTTTCCCTCTACACCCAATGTTTCTATCACTTTAACACTTCAAAGGTTTATAAATTTTCCTCAAAGCAAAAGTGATGTAGCAAAGAATGAATGAAGCCCYGCAAGCACACTCCTCGTGGGGAGGGACACCAGCTTTCTCTTTGTTTTTCMTTTGTCATCTTCTTTTATAAGTATATGGAAAATTAGGAGATTGTGACCAAAGTAACCCTAAAATACATTGTCTAATGGACGTAGCTAGATATAGAGGATTCATCTTCATTGTAGATGTCAAGAAATATTCTTCTGTTTCTGAGTATTTACTTGCTTTGGAGTACAGATCAGACTAGTCTTTCCTGTTAACTGAAAGGGGGAGCCTTGGATGATAATTCATCTGAGGACAGTTGATCCAAATGAGATGGGCAGAATTTCTTCAAGTTTGTACTGTGAACTCATTTGAAGGTATGTTGTCCACAGCCTCTACTGTAGTTTTGCTTTCCGTAAACTGAGCAATAATTTGGTTTCTACTCTCTTACTGCTTCCAATACTTCTGCATACTGTTTGAGTATTCTTTATTATGAAAAACTGTTTTGCAGTGAATCACCTGTCTCTAGTTCATTTTCTSTCATCTGAGAGCAACACCTAGTCATGACACTGTGTAGCAAATGAGAAAATGCAACCCAAATATGAGGCAAACCTTATTCTTCTACTAATCCCAGTGTGTCTCAGGACAAGCATCAAAAAGCTCATCTCAGTAAGCTTTGCTGCTTAACCTAGGAAAAGCAGTCTGCAAATTATTCTAAGGAAACATAGATTCTGATCAAAGCATTTCTACTTAGTGAATCTTCATTACTTTCAGGCTTTTGCAAGAATTAAACTATGGTAGAATTTACATGAGCATTTGAAATCTATAAGGCTTTTTGTTGTTGCTTTTAATAATGTGTTGGAAGCTAAGGGGGAAGATCAGTTTACCTGSCTTTTAACACCTGAACGATTAAAGCTGGGGGAGGCTGAAGCTCCTTTTTTGAGGTACTTTCAGTGAGTGCCAGAAATCCATGTTGCAGGAGCACCTTGGATGGAAGATGGAGGGTTTTGCCCATGCCAGAAAGTTGTGCCTGAAGAAAAAGATTTAGCACCTGAAGTTATGGGTAGGCATTTGTACAGTATTGCTTGTGCAGGGGTAATTGCAAATTCCTAGGTGCTCAGCRTTTGGTTTAGCAGATGCAGAAAACTGCTTGCCTMAATTGCTTAATCTAGATATCATTATCTAARTAACTTCATATAACTACTAAAAGATAAAAACTCTTTTCTGGTACGTATTTTCATTCTGGTTTAATAAACAAATTCTGATCCTGCCAAAGTGGATTTGGATTTCCTGATCATTATTTTGATCTGTTTTTTTAGCTGTTTTCTTTCCTCCTTAATTACTGTTTTTATGTGAAACAGGTAATTATTAAACTGATTACTAAGTTTTTTCAGCTCTATCTAGAAATTTTCTTTCTGCTGCTAAATCTTGGTGTTGGCRGTAGAGAGGAATGGACACACAGACACGCACTGTGTAGTAATCAGCAATGACATGTAATTAAGGTGAAGGATGGTGCATGACTTGTTATTTGTGGTGCCTTGAGCTTTAAAGAAATGTCTTGAGCATATTCATTCATATGTAAGCACTTAAATAACCTTGTTCTTTAATGTACTGAAGCAAACAATTCTTGCCTGAAATAATCAGAATCTGGGGGATCTTCAACATTTATCCAATCTAAAAGTTTGCTGGAGAAGTAATTTTTGATTTGTTTGCTTGAGTCTGATCTAAATTTTAATTGGTATACTTAGACACTTTTCAGCTGCAGTAAGAAGGGGATCCTAAAATACTTAGTAGTACCCCTTACAGAAGAAATCTTGTAAGTGGACAAATGTGCAATACACTACTGTTTTTTTAAAAAAAAGCCTTATGTACAGTAGTATCATGCTTGTGTGTTTTGTTGCTGTAACSCACTAATATGTAGGTATGTTGAATGGGTTTTGAGCTTCTCCTAGGTCTTTCCAAAGAAGGGATGCCTGTCAGAGATGCTTCTTGTACAATTACATCAGCTTTTAATGTGACTTCCTTTATTTTTAAGGAGACTAAAGCTTTTGAATCACCCTTCCTACCAGAGGTGCTGAAACAAAGCAATGAAGCTCCAAAACTAGTGTTCTGGTTAGGTTTATGATTGTTTATGGAGGGCCTGGCACTTGGAAATGTTCTGGCTTGCTCTGAAGTGTACCTGTTGATTTTTCTTGTCCCATGGTATTGGTTAGGGGCTGTGTTACAGGTTATAATGTTGGTAGCGGTAGCTGGATGTGCAGAGGGTCCTGCTTGGAAGGCCTCAGCTGTGATCTTGGAAGAATGTCGAGCATGAAGTTCAGCTGAATAAGGTAAGAATTGTTGCCACCCTCCCAGGCCATTAGCTAAAGATGTCTTGAAAATGCCTGATCTCTTAATCTTCCTTCAAGTCATTTTGGGGGGCTCCTTAGAAAGRGAAGAATAATAAGAGAAGGGCTTTTTTGCATTTGTGGCATAAATGAAGACACAGCCTAGTGCTGCTTAGCACTTCTCCCCTTCCCAAACTTGGATACACCAACACTCYTGCCTCTTTTACTGGTCTTTGACCTGGATGTGCCATAGAGAAGGATGAGAATTGTAGGGTCTTCTGACAACATACTGAGGATATGAAGAGGGTTTAATGGCAATAAGCTTGGTCCCTGTAGCATCTGGGCTTTGAGGGGCAGTTTTATCTGTTTCTCATCCACAGTGTGCTTTCACATGGAATAGGATGTTACCTCCTAGATCCGTACTGCAGAAAGTCACTGCTCTTCTCGAGCAGCAGTCACTTAAGTTCAGATGTTGTTCAGGGCTGCGTCTGTGATTCATGATTTTGATTGCCAACTGGGCTTAGTATAAGGCTTAATTAAAGCTGTGTAAATCATTCTGAATTTATTGAACCATTTTCCTGAAATGTGGCTTGTCATGCTGTGTGTAGCTGGCAGACTTGCACACTTTTTTTCTGTTCTCAGAGCCAGCTTTGAATAAATAATTTTTGAGGGAAGAGCTGTGTGGCATACAGTCAGCCTCAGGGTAACTGCACAGAAAAAGTACTTAAAGCAGGGAGTGCACTCAGCGGGCAAATAAAAAATATTTGCTTTTGCTTCCTTAGTGCTCATCAGAGGGTTTCAAATCCTGCATAGGCTTAGATGTCTGGCTGAAGCTTGTAGAATCATACTGGTGAAGAAGCAGGGCAGAATCCAGCTCCTGTTCCTGAAGCTATGCAACCTCCTYGAATTTGAAAGAGAAATTTAATAACGATTTCCTTTTAGTGGGACAAGCGAGAGTTCTYGCCCAGGTTGTGGGATCAGCTGGGAGTTATTCTAACATTGTTACTTCCTGGGGCCTCAGGTTGATTCCTCTTACTCCCTAGTTCTGTAGTAACTAAAAAGTTACAAGTCTAACTTCTGACAAAYGGAATGTTCGAAGCTCTAACTGTGCCAAGGAGTGGAAAAGTAGCTACAMTATCTCTAGAATGTCAGTAGTGGGAGAGAATTCATTTAAGTTCATCATTCACTTTTTGAATAACTACTCATCTCTTTAAGTTGTGGATGTTTCACTGTTGTGACTGACTAGATTAGCATTTTTATTTTTTTATTTATTTTTGAACAGTTCTCTTTAAACACTTGTGAGTTGCTGTGAGAGAAAATCTGAAAACTTGATTCAGCTTTTTGTTTTGTAAATCTTGAAGTATGTATTCTAAATTTCAGGTTTTATGTTAGATCAACATATAGTAAGGACTAGAGTTTTTTATCTCTAAATTTTGAAATAGCTTGAAGGCCAGTTTGGTACTTGTACACTAGGTTCTGGGAACAGATGCAAAGTGGATTAGTTGATGCAAAAGTTTTTTTATTGATTCTCTTTCCTGGGATTTGGATCGTCATGGCTGGAAAGTTTACTTTCAGGAATCCCTACATCGGTGGACAGCACTGACTGTTTTTTTGTTGCAGAAAATATAGTGTTTCTTGAAAGCTGAGGTGAGGGGACAGCGAACCACAGGATGCTTCCTCGGGACCTGTCTGACTTTAATAGTGTAGGACCTTGACTTAGGGATTTTTTTGTTTGTTTGTTTGCTTGATTCGCTTGTTTTCAATAGCTGGAGATGAAGATGCTTCCAGCTATTCCAGAATGAGGTGAAAGCAATTAAAAATCAAACACTTTCCTCTTCCCTGCCCCTCTGTCATGTTTTCCTTCTAGTGGCATATGTCTAGTATCTGTTCTCTAATTTTTTCATGTAATTCTTTCTCTGTGTTTGTGGTCAGGGCATTACAACTAGTTGCTGATACTTAAATTGGTATCTTGTTGATCTTTCTAAATGTGTTGCAARCATACTTAGACAATAGGTGGGCAGAATGTACCCCTGTGATTTAACAAATGCGCAATTTGTCAACACATGAGAGTCTTCTTTCTAACCCTTCTTGTATGTCACACAGTTATGACGGAGTTAGAGATAACTGGGTTGGCCATGTTAATGTTTCTTTGCTGTTGATTCTAGCAGAGGAAGTTTGTTGCACTGTGGCAGCTGTGCAGCTATTACCTTCAATCTGCTGAACCTGCTCTTGAATATGATAATTTATGCCTGGCAAAATGTTACATGATATTCCTTGCCAAGGGGAAAGTCTTAGCCTGCAGCTTTATTGGTAGAAGGCCAGCTCTGCATTTGCTTATCTCCAAGTCACTGTCTAGCAGGGAGTGTGTGTGCACAGAGCAAATGCCTGCAGTGCTTCTGCAGGCTGGCTGAGCAGAGCTGGTGGTCCTGCAGAGCTACTGCAGTCCAGCATACCATTGGCCAGCTTTATATATAAATTAATTGGTTATATAGTGATAAGTCATATATATATTTAGCTGGTCACAGTGAGCTCTTACAGCTAAACAAGCTGAAATGTTCAAAAATAAAATCCCCCAAGCTGAAGTTTCACCTATATCACAKGAATAGGGCAGTCAGAGCTTGAGAGAAGATAGAGCATGAGGCTCGCTTGTGGGGAATTGAGGGTATAGATGTTCCTACGTGAGGGCTCTTCTACTATGCACTGTTTAGCTGCAAAACACTATCATTTTCCAGTGTCAGGACTGGGGGGTCTCTCTGGGCCCTAATAGCTGATTTCTTTGACAGTGGACTCTATAAGGCTGTCTGTGTCCTGCAGCTTAGCAGAGGAAAGATGTTGCTGTCCTCTATATGAAGAAAGTGGACTTGTTTGAGGGCCCAAGGTAGCATGCAAATTTGAAGAAAAACAGCAACTTCTTCTCTTCTGTTGCAAGAAGGATTGTTTGTTTAGAGGTTTTAAAAGAAAAAAGTCAAGAGTTTGTCAAAATGTTTCTAGAGAATTGGGTAGTTACTGAGGAAACAGATCTGGGCATCTACACTGTGTGGATGTTGCATTRCATATGCCTTGTTACTGTATCAAAATTATTTAAAAGCTAAATGAATGATTTCATTGTTTTGGAGAGATTTTTGCTTTCACATATGATAAAAGAGCAATGGATTGAATTTATCAGTTGCACAGGAAGCTCTTCTGTGCCTGCTTTTGCAGTTGTCAGAAGAGAAGGGAGACCAGTCTCCTTTGTCCTTTGAAGAAGTGTAATGGGTGTAAGTTGCTCCCCATGTGAGTGTCTGTCAGAGGGCAGGGGGCTCATGGGGACCTGGGTGCTCCCTGCTGCTGGGGCACTCGCTAGACTGTGTGAAGCTGCACTGATGTTCAGTGGCTTCAGATGGTGCTTGCTGCACACAGTCTTTTGGGGGAAAATGAGTTGGAAATTTTTTTTCCTGATTTGCTGTCTAGATTCAAGCTTACTTTTGTTATTTAATATTTTACCTTGACTCAGGGATTTGRACACTTCTGGGAGCAATTGGTTTAAAAGAATTTTAGTGGTATTTAGCAAAGGTTTCAGAGAGCTATCAGACTTAGATTGATAGGCATTTAAGCTAAAACAGGACTTTAATTCTCATTTTGATTGTAACCTTTATCAGAGGGCCTCAGGCATCTTTTTACTGACCAGCAAATGTTTTAGTATAACACAGTTTTTGGGAGCATCTGCAGATAGAAATACCAACTGAATCAAAAAAATCTGTTTGGTACCTCCATTTATGGTATGGGCAGTCCCACTTCTCCTGTTCTTTGTTTACATTACTGATAAACATTTTAAGTGACTCTATTTAGAAGGGAAAAAGTGTCTTTTAAAGTCATTTTAAACATCAGATTTTTGAACAATAAACCTTGAAGTAATTTCAAATAGGACAACATACATGTCTTAAGAGGCTGCTGGGATAAACTGAGTACAAAAARAAGCTAAGGGAGGACAACGTAAACTTAGGCTCATGGTTGTGTACTCTCCCTCTGCAGAGCCTGATGACCCTGCTCCAGCTGCAGGGCTGTCGGCTTGAGCTAGCTGCTCTGAAGCCAGCAAAACTCTGTGAATCGGGTCTGCCTGTGGTCTAGACACGGCCACAGGCTGTTTCCATGGGTACAAGGATGGTTCTTGTGTTAAGAACTGTACTTAAGATTTTCATACTCCAATACTGTCTGCTCTGTAAGCAGTAATGCAGCAGTTTGTTGTTAAAACATGTCAAGGTTGAAAGGTTCTAAACTTAATTTGTGCAAGCAGTAGGATTTTGCTGAGTGAATTTTAGGACTGTACTTTAATAACAGAGCAAGGCCTACATGACTGCACCGGCTATTGCCTATGATAGAAAAATTTCAAAATGACCTGGAAGTGGGGTAGGCAACTCCAGAGAGAGCTCTATTCCCAATTTTTCTGAAAATCGGYAGGGGAGGGAAGAGGAGAGACTTAAAACAGTGCCCAACCAAGGAAGGCCAAGGCAGAACTCCACTTGACAACAGCCACTGGGTGGTACATACTGTCTCACCAGTTATATATTTATAATATATAAATATATTTATATATTTATTTATATATTTATATTTTTTCTTTTTCTTCCTCTGCAACCCTTCAAAAAAGTAAGGGAGAAGGAAGGAGTGTAAGGTACAATGTCCATGAATCTGAGTTTTTTTGTTTGTTTTGTTTTTAATATAAATAAATAATTTGGACTTTACTAGTTCTGTTTCTTGCAGAAGAGCTTTTATTTGTCTTTTATCCAAMCCCCTTCCTTTCAATAATCACGAATGGGGAAATCTCTGCTCCCCAAACATAAGCATGCAAGTCWGCCAGCTCCATGCTTCAGAATCAAACTGCAGGGCCTTTTTGCAGCTGTGTGTGTACATGTTGTTCCCCGCAATGCCCCTTCTCTTTGATCTCTCTGCAGGATTACACCAGCTTTGAGAGAAAACACCTTTTAAAAGAAGAATGTGCATTTTTTTTTTTTTTTGACTACAGAAAGCAGACTGTTCTTGCTAACTCTGTGCTATACGAATATGAACCTTATTTAGCAGGGACCCTCCCTGTGTAGCACTTAATACTAGTGTTCTGTGGGTGACTAGTTTTTGTTATGCTGTATTGCAGGCAATACTGCCACCTAGTGCAACTGAAGCAAAACTGAACAACTGAAGCTCTTTCAAAGTATGGAAAAATACACCTCAAATTTAGGGTTTCTTCAAGACTTTGATAATTTAGTGGCTATCAGTTGGGTTAGCACTTCTGATTTAACTAAGAGATTTGGAGTTATCTCAAACTGAGCTGGATCCTTCTGCTGGTTTACAGCATTAAAATGTTCTGTAGCATAACAGGAGTGAGCCGGYCAGCAGAGATGTTGTTTTAAAGTTSCACATCTTTAAAGCACAGAGAGGGGATAAAAAGAAAGAAGGCTGGAGTTAAGTGGTGAGGGGAGAGAGAGAGACCATCAGAGGGTGAATGACAAGATAGTATTGCTGTTGGCAAGATGAAGCAAACGCTCTGCAGGTAAAGAACAGTCATGTTCCAACTTMAGCCTAGTGAGATTCAAGAGAAAAGTCAGAGATTTCAGTCAATGAAGGAAATGACTTTAAAGGGGACTTTTTCAGAAGAGGAAGTGTACAAAATTGCTATTTTGAAGGATTATTATTATTGTTGTTTTTACAACTCTAGATGTAGTTCTAGGAAGATTTAGCTGCCTTAAGCCTAAGTTGACTTGTGACTCTCTCTCTTACGATCCATTTCTTAAGGAATTTCATGAACACATTGATCATAATACCTTTCCCTCCTTCCCCTATTGTTCCCCTGAACCTTTGARGAATTTTGCCATGCCAATCTTTCTGACTTTTACTGCATAGAATCCAGRCATCACACACTAAACGATTTCCATTCTTTTGGAAAATTGCCCCGTGTTCTTAAGAAGATGTAAAGCACTTTTGTACTCCGTTCAAAATTAACGGGTGCAGTATTCTCAAATCTAGAGAAGGACATCTAGTTAGTAGCCTGTGAATCTAGTTAGTAGCCTGTGGTTATTTCCACTCCCTATTAATGTGGAAAGAAGTGTTTCCATTGATTTGGTGCTTCAGCTCCTGTCTTGTGTGTCTGAGGACTAGCTATTTCTCATGGGTAGAATCTGAACCTTTCATAACTATGGAAAAATTGACTTTCAGACAAAGATAGAGTATCAATGCAGATGTCTTGTTCTCTCTTTAAAGATGGTGAATATGAAGTGAGGYACTGCAAAAATGTTAGTCTATTGTCCCCAAGCCAGAGGCTCTAGAGCAGAGAGATGACATCTAGTCTCTTAACTTTTATGTGGTGATGCGATGAGGATATGATTCTTCTCAGRACCCTAATGGTTCTTGACCTGTGGTGGGTCTCTTCCCTGCATAGCTGAGTTTAGGCAGCCAAAGGATCAAAGACAGCTTTCCACATTATTTGAGGCAGGCATCCATCCTCCTTATGTAATCTGTGGCTGGCTTTGCCTGAATGATTTTACAATGTAACTTTAGGCATTGGCACAATACTAGTGCTATTRAAACTAATGCTGTACTGTGCCTTATGTGTGGTTACTGCTGAGCTGCCTGAAGAAAGGAGAGCTGAGCTTAGAGTTGAAACAAATTCCTTAAACAGGATTAAACAGAACTCTGGCAACAGTGTATTTCTGGTCTTGGACTTAAGCTGTTGTGTGGATTTTAAATGTAGAGTTTCCAAATGGATTTTGTATATTCATGTTTCAAAACACTGTGTGATACACACATTGTATTCTCCTGTGCTGAAAAAGTGGATGTAGTACAAGTTTACTGCAGATAATTGAAGTGCTTCTTAAATGGTTATAGCCAGTACTTATTTGTATCATTATAACAAGATTTTAAAGATTTTACTTTAATTCTCTGTATTGTGCAACCCTACCCTAGACACTTTAAAAAAAAAAAAAAAAAATTTCAAGCCAGCCCCCTTCCCCCTTGGCTCACACTCTCCAAACCTAGCAATACAATTTTGCTATTCCTGCTTACGAATGGAGACATCACAATCTAGTTAGTGTTTTCTTGTTGCTGTTTCAAAAGTGATAAAATCTAAATCCTCTAGCATTACTAGGAATTGAAAAGCAAGGATGTCTTGAAGTTCAACCATTCTTATTTCCTTTATGAAACTGAATAGGCAAAGTGTGATGTGTTGTCATTTTCTGACTTGGGAAGTTTGATTCAAGAGCTCAAAATTGAAATCAAGTATCCCTAAATGTTGCAAATGCAGTAAGTCTTTGTATGTTGCCAAAGAGCAATAAAACTGGGAAGTTGTACTAGTRAATTTATTTTGATATCTTTCAAGAGAATCCTGCATCTATTTGTAGGTTTCTTATATATTTAACATGTGTCAGGAAAAAAATTGACAAGCTTGACATGCTGCTGGGCTATGTTCAACAAGTAATGRGAGATAAGTCATGGGGCTTTTTGTGTTCTTTCTTTAAACTAGAGTGATCAGTTCTGAGTCAAAAGAAATGCTATGGAGTATATTCTGGTTCAGCACTGAGGGAGTCTCAACTGCTAATACACTGGAGTACTCTTAGCACTTCTTCCCCAATTCCTGATAGCAAATAGCTATGTAATCATGACACTTTTGTCACAGATTAGACTGAGCCTAATCTAGTTTTTTGAGTTGGCCCTGATTTGAGCAAGAATTTTGAGGAGATGACCTCTAGAGGGCCCTCCCAGCCTAACTTACTCTAATAATTGCTACTTCAGCTTCTCATCTTGTTCTGATGTAAAGACTATACGAGCTAAAATCCACGATGTGCTTCCTTTAAAACCAGTCTATTCTTTAAGAAAAAGGTGAAAAGAAGTTCCAGTAGTTTCTTAACTAAATAAMAATGTCAACTCTAGCCCTGCCCTGGAGTAGGGATATCACAGGGTTGCAGTACCACAGTAACAGCTATTGTGGAGTGTACAGATTTGTTAGTGAGACTGGAATAAATTAGCTTGGGTACAGTTGTCCCAAACTTTAGCAGTTAGGGATACTGTTCGTGTTGTTGAATCCTTTTGAATGACATAAATTAGTTCCAGTGTCATAGAGCTCAGTTCATGCTACTGAAAAATAGAGCTGACATTTTGGTATGTGGCATATTACACTGCAATTTTCAYCAGAGACTTTCAGCTCCTCCATCTCTTAAGCCTTTTGTTCAGGTYTGCATCTTCTTATCTTAAGCAGCAATACTAGTGATACAAAAAGAAGCTAATTATACTGTCTTGAGTGTGTTTGGGTTTACTTGATGATAGGCCTTTGGGAAAAAAATGTTTTAATGGTGGGGGTGCCTCAWCTTATCCTAGGATGTGGCTATCTCTGCCTGCAAGATAAGCCTTGATATTGCCACACTGTTGTTCTGTAACCCACAATTTGCCACAATCAAATGATACCACCTGGAGCAAAGGTAAGCTAGTGACTATGCTGAACGCTAGAGGTCTGTCTTGTCTTGAAGAAAAAAACAAAGTTTAGATTTCTTATCAGTTGAGAATCAATCACTGTGAGGGACTCAGTTTCTTTTCAGTCATTTTGGGTCTTTTGGGGGTCACTTTTGTAGTAAGCATCATAAAAATGTTTAAATTTGCCTACAATGAACTGCATTGCATTTCAATGTAACATGTTAGCCAGTAGTTTAAGAAACGCTGCCAGTCATAGAGCTGATAAGGCTCAAAGTTTAAGGTAATGCCTCACCTCTAACACCAATAACTGAAAATAAATGAAAAAACAAGAAGTGAAGAAGTGACTCTTTTTTTTTTTTTTTTTTTTTTTTTTTTTTTTTTAGGATTTTGGATGATAAAAACTAGGAAGAACTACCAATGGGAAGGGATAGATTGTCTTTGTCCAAGGACTAAAGGTCCTGAAAATGTGCTTTAGCTGTACTCCAGTTACCAGGTTCCAGATGGAGTGGATGAAGGTACAATGCTAGCGATAGGCAGGAGTTGGTACAGAAACAGTTGTAGCTGTTTCTTCTACATTTAACTTACAAAACGTTTGACATAACTTTTATTTTCCAGTGTGAATAGGCAGCAAGTCTTCACTGTTTCTGATCCTTCTGTTGCACCATGATGCAGGAACCTCTGGGCAGCTTAGAAATTCTCAAGCCATTGAAAATGACAGGACTCCAGCATTACTCAGAGMTCAAATCTTCTCTGATACTGGCATCGCTATCTATTAAAATATATGATCCTTCCTCCTTAACCCTTTGGTTTTATTGTTCTGGTATGATCGTGTCCTATTTAGGTGTACTGCTGTGTTGCATGGAGTTGGTTTTGGTGAAGTTAAGTGACCTCAGCCARAACACAGTGCCTGCTATTTGAGTCAAAGCTATGATGGTTCCTGCTAATTGACTCTTTTGCTTGTTGTATCCAAATTTAATGTATGTTTGTTTTTGACTAGCATAATTTGAAAAATTTTGTTTTCAATTCCTTTTCTAATTTTGCAAAATATGTTTGAGAGGGGTGTAGATTTTTCTGTGAGATAACAGGCCATTGATCAGCTGGTCTCTTCARTCTCAAAAATCTGAGCTATCAATAGCTTGTATTAAACATAATAAGGCTGCTCTATACGCAAAAGCTGTATGAGTAACCAAAGAGAAGCACAGAATATTTTATTTCTTCCTCAGTCTTGTAAACTCTGCTTATGGCTAAAAAGCTTTTGCTGATGTGTTAAATTCCAAGAGTTGGGATTTGATGGGAGCAGGTYTGCAATGAACTGTGTACTACTTAAATGACAACAATATTTCATTACAAGATGCTTTGTTTCTTAGTGTTGACCAGCTCAGATAGGATGGGGTAAGCATTCATCAATGAATGAAATCTCTTTCTTCCTCAGGGTGTTTTTATTGAAACTGCCCAAACAAGTATGCAGATTTGGAGCTGTACAAAGCATACTCACTCAAAAGGACATATAGCAATGCTTGATTGTAAAGATGCTATGCGTGTGAAATTTGGAAGATATTTTTTGTTTGCTTTTTAAATTGTACATTTGGTTGAAATAATTTGAGTGAGGCTGAGATGGCATGGTGTCTGACTGTTATATTTAATAAACATATTCAGACACAATTATCTAAAAATAATAAGGTATGTCTTCAACCTTAAAGGTGTTTTATTTCCTTGGGTAAAAATTCAGACTTATAGGTGAGATTTTCACTGCTCACCTAACTGTCTTCCCAAACTTCTTCATGTATTTAGAAAGAACATCTGTGTAGTAATCCCAGATTAAATCTATTGGTTTAATTTGAGCTATAATCTCTAAAGAATTGGCTCATCATAGAGGCCTGGATGTTGGGACATAGTTTCAAAAGGAGGAAATAGCTGCCTTTTTCAATTTTTGTCATAACTTTAATTTACACATTGAAAAAAACTTGTGTATTTACTGGTGCCAGGAGAGAAATAAAAATGCAGCCAAATGATCATAGTATGAAAAATTGGGAATTTGTGCTCACTGCTATTTATATATACAGAAGGGAATAAAGTAAAATTAACCTAGGCCTCAATGAAATTGCCACTGAAAACTCATCAAGAAAAAATACTTTTTCAGTGTAGTATGTGCTTTCAGGAGCTGGTAGCCTATGTGGGTACATAAGGGGTATGGGGGCATCAACAGGTAGAAGCTTTTATTTGACTCCTACTTTTTTTTTTTTTTTTTTAAAATATCTGAAGGACTCTAGTTCTAGTTATAAATGTTGTTAAATTCTGTTTGTAGAAACATAAATAAGCAAAAGCTCCTGGTCATTATAGTCCTGGCACATGTGGATATTTTTAGTAACCTTTTAGATAAAAGTCAAAATACATSTGAGCTGTGGTGAACTGGTATAATAATTGCACATATTTCAAGTTAAAAACAGAATGCTTCTTGAAATACATACACGATAACCGCAGTCGCTTTGTGGTACTCTATAACTCCAAGGACTCATTTGTGGAAAGTAAGCTGGTTCTTCCTTGTGGGGGGAGCTTTTTACAAGGATAGGACTGCAACATTCCTGCTATGTGTGTGAGTTTTGTGCTACTTTCACTCTAGTATTTCTGCAGGTGTTTTGGACTCTTCTCCATAATTTTCAACATGYGGTGGCACTTTTCTAAGAATTGTTCTTTTTGGTTTTTTTTTACCTAAATTGTACTCCAAGATTTCAAGCGTATAACATGCTAGAGGAGTAGCCTCTGTCTTACTAATTATGTTTCCCTATTGCTAATGTTACAAACACTTATTGGAGGGCCATTTGTAGTCATCTTTTTTGCCTTTTCGTGATTGATATCCTCCTGGGGTAGCGTTTCTCAGCTTGTGCACATGGTTCCCAAACATCAGGCTGAACATCTGGTGGCTGGAACATCATCCAAGTGCTGCTTCTGACAGACCTACTGCTTACCTCCAGCTAGYGGTTTTATCCTAGTGGCTATCCTAGGTCTGTGTTTTTCTCCAATGCCCTGTGTTTTGGCACCCGTTATGGTTCATAGTGTTGCTTTCTGTGTATTTCTGGCAGGACTTGGCCTGTGATGCACAATGATGTCAGGTCTCTGCTTGGTTGTCGCTCTACTGGAGCTGACTTGCCTGTCACGCTTGCCTTTACCATATGTCCAAGCCTTTGCAGCTAAGTATGTGCTTAACTTGAAGCCTCTGTTTTTTCTGGTTTATACTGTAGGGCTTATCATGTCCTGGAAGTGTTTGGACCTCAATAGGAGCAGAACTTTGCAGTGAAGTTGCAGCATCTTCTGTAACACTGTTGAGCACTCATTCCTCAGAACTTAGAGCTGCCCTTTGCTAGCAGCTTCCCAAGAGGCAGTGGTGTCTAAGATTGCCTGTGCCTATGGCATCAAACCAAACTCAGTGTGTGTATGCTCAGGAATACCTTGGTATGTATCTGTATGTAGCATTTGTGTATAGTCCTCAATGGCACTTAAACCAAACAATCCCTCCCCCGTATTTTAACTATTCAAGGGAACTACATCTCCAGGTTGTTTWAAAAGGAAGTGGGAATGGCCCTGTCACTAGCTGCATCACATGAAATGCACACAATTAACAGGTGCCCTGTGGTCACGCGGCCAGCAAAGCTAGGAAGGTTTCTGAGTGCTGGATACTGAGCTGCTTTCTGCTGTAGCAGAAGATTGAAAGGATCAGCAAGATGTTGAGATTCTAAAATCCTCTTCGTTTTTTTTTTTTTCTGTAAATCGTCACCTTTAGATAAGCACCTTTTATAACTTTGCAGATTTTCTAGGGAATGATGCAGACTTCAGACCTATTTCCTTTTCTCCCCATGCTGACAAGTGCAGCTGGGCTTTGCTGCAACTGAAATGCCTGTACACAGCCCCTCGATTTCAGTCTAAGATTAGATTCAGCCTAGCCCTGGCCTTTCCGTCTGTTGCTGCGTTGGGCTGGCGTTCGGTGACGCGCTGAGTGAAGCTGCCAGGGAGCTAGAGAAGAGGAAAGGTGTCGAAGCCCTGTGGGATGACTCCGGTGCTTGCTGCAATTGACCTGCATCACGCTCCTGCATGCTGAAGAAAAATGATAAAGCTGCCTCACAAGAAGTTACAGAAGTTGTTTCTTAAAAAGGTAACAGGCTTTTTGCTTGCTTGGTTTAATTAGTTTGATGGCAGAGTTGGATAATTACATTATTTTGGTGCAGGCAGCCTTGTGAATTCCTTACCCTGTGGTGCCTTAAACTGCGATGTTTTCCTGGCTTGTAGTTTGGGAAATGATGCAAATCATCACAACTGCACCAAGCAGTAGTGTGTTACATGCATTAAGTCTGATTATGGTTGTAGTTTACAAGTTCTGTCATTCTGCTGTGTTATGCTGCCTTTTAACCTTTTTCATTGCCTCGGTGGTGGTGTATGTTCCGAATCTGTCAAGTTAAATTCCAGTGCGCTCTAGTAGTTCTGCAGTGTAAGAGAATAAATGCTTCTTATTGACTGGTGCTCATTTAAAAAAAAAATACAGAAGTGGATGTTGTAAAAAGCAGCTGTATGCATATTTTGCATTATGTGCCTACTCTGTTTTCAAATATGCCCATGCAAATCAATAGGCATGTGGAAGGACCTGAGAGAGAGCACATTATGCTTASCTGAAACTATTTTAAGGTCTGCCACATGTTTTAAACACTATCTCTAGACCATACTATCCTAGATATTGCCCCTGGATGGGTATTGTGGTGACTATCTGGACTAGTATTCTTTATTGTTTGCATTATCTGTGGGTGTCTTTCTGGCAACATAAGAACACTTATCCCATAGGTTAAAAAAAAAGTACATATATAACTGCTTTATTTTTTTCTATTTTCCCTCCTGCTTCTTCTTTTCTTGGTTACTTAGACTCAGTTTATTAGTGACTGGTGAGGCACATTGTCGTCTTAGGAGAGAGCTCTCAATTTTAGTGCAGGGCTGTCAATTGTAGTACAGTGGAGTTCTGCTTTTTCACCATTTAGTATAATTTCACGTGCATGCAATTTTCTCTAAGTCATCATTTTGATGTCCACTAAAACAAGTTGAAAGCAATACAAGGGAAGGCAAGAGTTCCATTTTAGAGCAGTTTAGGGTCAAGCATGTAATTCATTGATTCTAGTGCCTTCATCACTGCAGATGGTTGGTTATACCTCTTATTTTGAAGAAAATTTTGTGTTCAAACGTTAATGTTACAGTTTAACTGTCCTTTTGGAATTTTTTATCTAAACTAAAAAGAATTTGCCTCTTCTGCTGAAGTACCACCCAGCTGAGATGGGGAATAGGATTCAGTCAGCACAAGAATGTGTGTCATTGTCTTGTARGTGGGTAGGGAACTTCCAATAAACAGTGTTCTTACTTGTTGTGATACATCTGAAACAAARCTAGYAAATTCTGCAGTTCTTCCAAAAATKTATATGATGATTCTGTTTGTAAAGACCATTTCCTCAATGTGAGAAAAGGGCTGGCAAAATAAYTTGCTGGGTTTTGCTGCTTATTATGTGCATAAACCTTTGAGTCAAGTGACTGTGTGAGCATATTAAGGCATAAACTTGACTCAGACTGGTCTTAATTTTATGGTCTTGTGACTGTAAAATTATTATAGYGAATTATTTTACTTTTGAATGTTGGCTGAGAAGAATTAATGAATATTTTCTGGAGCCTTGCCCCTGGCCTGCCCCACACCATAGTAATAGATTGCTTATTTTTGTTAACAGATGCTTTCAAAGTTGATGGTTTTTGTCAGATGTGAAATCTAATTGCTGGTTGCTCCCTTTACGTCTGTAGCTGCTGTCACTCTTTGGAGTGAGTTT
>PTEX01000055.1:3557873-3634622 GCA_003342815.1 Eudromia elegans | reverse complement strand
AGCTACTTTTAAGTAACAAAAATCAGCCCTAATGGAGTCCTGTGTTTTCCTGAAAATATCTACTAAAGAAAGACATAAAAGTCAGCTGCTGGAGTGATAGATTTTTCAGAGCTTATTCTTAAGCATTTTACATGCTGAAGCAACATTTAAACACTTTAACCAACACACTTGATTTTGCTTTATAGTCAGCCCCTAGACTAGTGAATGACTTTATCTTCCCTTGTATGTGAGGTTTCAGATCAAGCCTTTGGACGTGAGTGAAAACGTGGGTTTGCTCTAGGGAGTAACTGCAAAAAYCAGCATGTTGTTCCCAGCTCACAATAGCTCAGTTGTTTGAATATAGTATGTATTCAGCCTATATGACTTTATTTAATTCTTCTACAAACTTGTATTTACTTTGGAAATTTAAATAGTACTTTTTCTCCTTCCCTCTCCCACCCTACCACATTGTTATATTTATCTTGGCTTCTGGGCAAATCTAGCCTAGTACAGAGAATCTGGCAGCACAGCCTCCTAAACACCTTGCTTTTTCAGGCCCGATAGAAATGGTTTGGTACTACTGCATTTAGCACCCTTGTTGTCTACTTGATTTTCACAGTACCATCATGTTGCTRAAGAAAAGACAGCTGCCTCGGATCACTATCTGAAGCAAACACAGACGGGCAGAGATGTGTTCTGGCTATGATGAAATACAGACCACTGAATTACACATACACTGAATACAAATAAAATTTGTATGCATAGAAAATTCAACATCACAAGCTGCTTGATTTCAGGAGTGGAGATGAAAATCATTGCTTGTAGTAAAATATAATTCAGAAATATAAAAAGTTAGTGGMAAACCATTTGTTTTGAATGGCATGTTGGAAGAGAAAAATGTTTATTAAAAAKGGATAATTTAGAGTTTCACTGTTTAAAAGCAACATGTAATCTCTCCTAATAGGAGAAAAGCACTTGAGCAAAACAAATTAATGCCTCAACTGATGCACTCTTTCATGAGGATCTAGTGCAGTAAATGCTGATTGCATGATTTATGGAAATGCCTATGATCTTTGTAGTGCTAAGAAGGATCTTTAATTTTTGTGTGAAAAAAGTGTGAAAAATGATCTGGTAATGCCTGCAGTGTTGGTAGAACATTGCTCTGTTATAGCTTGAAATAAATGTGTCTCCCTTTTCCCTGTCATCACCAATAGACATTTCTGTCCTTAGGGAACATATGGCTGAGTCACAGATAAAAAGGAGAGAGGAGTGAAAAGATGCACAGTGCCAAAGGAGTCTGGCAGTGTATAGATCTTTTATGTCTGGCTATACATCCATGCATGTGAGTCATACCTATGGGCAAGATATTTTTATSATCTTTAGCATGTTTTCAGTGCTTTTATATAAAGCAATACATTCCATATCCATTTATAAGAATAACTTTGTGTCCTGTGTATGCTTCCYGCCTGCCGCGAGGCACTGAGTGGTAGCAGAGCTCGGAGGCTGCTTCGTAGTCTGCAAAGGGATTTGGAGCTCTTGGCAATGCCAGGGGTGAGCTGGAACCAACATTTTCAAATAATTCCCTCCACCACTTCCCATTTTTTAGGAGGTTTAGTAATTTCTTCCTTTATTTTTTTTAAATTGACTTGTGTGTTACTACTATGTGACTGTAAGTAAGGTATCAGAATAGACCAGCTCCAGCAAATCATGTCTCTGTTTCATGACTTGGACACTGTTAGAGGTAGGAGATACACTCCAACTTATTTGGACAAGTGTGTGGAGGGCATGAGAATTGGTTTGCTCTATGTTGTGTGTGTGTGGCAGGGGGGAAGAGGGAATATAGATATATCTCTGTATATATACACCCATGTTTTAATAATCTGCTCAGGCACAGAACACACTTGCCAGGCTCAACTGTCAGCTAGAGCTGCTTTCCCAGCTCAGTATCTAAAGACCCAGGATTTTTTTTTGTTCTTAGCCATGATAAATGATGCTGGCCCTTAGCCCATGTGGTCTGATGTGAACAATGCTTTTGTCTTGGTAGTGATGCCACTAAATCTTCAATTTGTGATCGTGAAGAATGAGACGGAAAGGTAAAACGGCTCCAGCTGGGCTGTCGCAGTTGTGCTGTCTAAACAGGTAGAGAAAAGGAGTCTCTGGCTGCTGTTCTCRTGCAGCCTGTGCTGTGTCACAGTGTGCGCTGCCTGGAGCCAGCAAAACAACTGACYTCCCTCTAGAAGGATGGCAGACAAGTCCAAAAACGAGGAAATGGGGCTGGTCAGGTTGGACGCCTTTCTGTGGGGCAAGACCAAGAGAGGAGCAGGAGCTGGGGCTCCSGTTGCAGAGGAGCGGCCTGGGCTGTTGCAGCTGCGTTGGTGCTGCAGGTGCCAGGCACACAAGGAATGCGGCAGCCTGGGGAGTGCCTCACTGGTCACTTGTGCATATGTGGGACTCTGCACTCCTTGGTCTCCTTTTCGCTGTAGCATCTTGCTGTCTCTTTCCAAGCTTTTGTTATAGCAAAGTAGGGAAAAGCTGTTTTTCCCCTGTACACCAGCCTGTTCCTCTAGGCATCCACYTGCTTTGCCTACGCTTAGAGCTGCCCCTAGGGCTGTGCTGTCTCCCGGCTGCAGACTGGTGTCAGGGAGTAGCTGTGAGCTCTGAACGTGCAGTATTTGAGTACAAATCCACAGATATCGTTGCAATGAACCTTGCTGAAAAGTATGCAATTGCTTATAGTCTAGATCCCTAAAATTCAGAATGGATAATGGATAGGAATGTCCCTTTGATCAAGTTACTGCATACAGAGAAACCATTGACAAACCAACTTTTGAAGTAGCTGCTTCCTAATGGAAGGAAAACATAAACAACTGGACACGTTTCTGTGAGAGCTTAAAAAAAAAGCTGCAAATAGGAGTGCAGGCCTCTTGCTCCTGGGAGCGTTGCTTTGAGCTCCTTTAGAAAGACTGGTCCTCTGAAGTTGCAGAAGGCAGATCCCTGCCTCAGCATTGGTGGGAGTCTGTTATGCACTTGTCAGGTTCCTGCTTCCTCAGGAGTTCRGTGGCAATCCCAACAGGGCTTCTAGGCAGGCAAGAATTAATGTGTGGGTTYTTGAACAATTTTGGCCCCAAAATTGTTACTGAAGTGGGAGTGGCAGGGGAAGTAGCTCTGTATTTTGTTCTGTAGCATATTCTGAAAGATTACAGGGGAAGCTTCCAAATGCTCTAAAGCATGATAGTCTCCTCAATTTAGATATTTTAACAGGGCAAACATACTTTTGAACACATTTTATTTCTTGTGGCTTAGGGACTGTAATTATTTCTCTTCAAATATAAGCATGAAATCAAGTAGGCTGCTCACAAAAATAGAAAGAAGGAACTTYCAGGTCAAGGCAATGCTTTTAAAAATCAAAGCAGTAAATTCAAACAGCAATTATAATTGACCTATGTCTATTAATACTGTCATTCAATCACATAAAGCACTGCACAATATTTTGCATGTTTGCATGATACAAAAATTGTATCTTCCTATTAAAGTAGTGCTAAGATGGAATATGAAGTGCTTTTATAGATATATGCTTTGCTTATTTTCAAAATGGGCATTGGGAGCTAATCTTTAGATCATAGGATTGTGTTCTGCTTTTCCCTCAGGCAGGGAGGCTTTTGCATATTCCTGCCATGTGCATGGATATCAAGGAAGAAAGAGTTCTAGCTGGGGAAAGCAAGGAGGGGTTTGTTTTTGTGCTAAGCAATATATGTATTTTTTTCATGTTACCTTGTTCTCAGAACTAGCTGATCCAGTCAAGCCTGCAAGTTTGCAGAAGAATTCAGCCCAAGGCAAGCTTCAAGCATGGAAAACTTTTTCTGATGAGACTTGATCTGGCAGAAATAGGAGCGATGGAAGCATAATCCTGTGGCAGGATGTGTCAGCAAATTCAAAGGCAGGTGCTGATGGTAGGAAAACAGCAATGCTGAGGAACTGTTCAGGTGCTGGGCATATTTTTTCTTTTTTTTCTCTTTTTTCCCCACCTGCCCCACAACTTTCTTAGGTCTGGAGCAATGCCGTGCTCAGTCCTGTGAGCCCAATTCAAGAACCCATCCTTCCTAGCACCGCTGTACTCTCTGTGCTCCCACTGAGGTCAAGAGGATGGCTGCTGCTATCCAGGGATTCTGTGACTGACTCCCAGATGTGATGGGAATAAAGGTTGACCCCAGTGCTTGAGCCTGTGGT
This sequence comes from Eudromia elegans, assembly GCA_003342815.1. Taxonomy (NCBI): domain Eukaryota; kingdom Metazoa; phylum Chordata; class Aves; order Tinamiformes; family Tinamidae; genus Eudromia; species Eudromia elegans. The sequence goes on along the minus strand of PTEX01000055.1, from coordinate 3,630,416 downwards.
GAATGTCAGCCTGTGTGTGGTTCTTGGTGTTTTAATTGCCATACATGAYGTAGCAATCACTTCAAGGTTTAGAAATGACAAGTAGGTGAATGGATGAGCAACTCTTGACAGCTGTGTTTGAAGGGAGAGAAATGAGTTGCTTTTAGTTGGTCAGAGTGCCCTTAATGAGTGGGATAGCAGCAGTTCTGTGCAACTGACTTGTGCGTCATGTGAAAACTGGCTTAATTTATATCAGAAATGGAGTGAAGCAACAGGTGAAGCAACAGCTGCATTCTCCTGAGCCCAGATGGAAGGGGGAGGATTTGTGGCTGTTTTTACCAGCAGGCTGCTTCCCCCCCCCGCTTCCCTGTGGGGAGAGGCCCACAGCAGAGCATGAAAACCTGTGGAAGTGACAGGTGCTTCCAACCTCCTACATGTAACATCCCTTTACAAAATTGCTGATATGAAACCTAATATGGCTAATTGGAGCATTAAGACTGTTGATCAAGTATATGACAAAACTTTTCTCAAAGCCCTGCTGCTTAGGTCTGTGAGTTGGATGAGGAGGCACATGGGGGATTGTACCTGTTASCAAGAGAGGTCCGTATTCAGCCTTCTGCAGCTGTGCTTGGCTGCTGCTCAGCAGCCCTGCTTGGGCAGCACTGTCGGGCAGTCATCAGGCTTGCTTCACTTTGTGAAAGAGGGGCTAATGCATCCCCTGCACTGTGACATGGTACCGTGTCCCACACAGTGCTCAAAGAGATGCTGGGGAAAGCGGCACCTTGCTGTGTTGGGACATTGCGCTTTCCATGGACAGTGCCTTTGCTTCCCTGGATGAGGATGAAGGACCTCTCGATCTGTCCCCTGAAGCCGCTGTGTCTGCAGTGGTAGGTGACTTTCTATTGGCAAGCTTCTGTTACAGTGAGACTGGAAAGGTCATTGAACAGGGTCCAGATAGCCAGAGGAACGCTACCTATGGCTCCAMGATGGAGAGGAGCACTGGAAGAGTGAAGGAACAAACAGGGATTTTTGAYGCTCTTCTAAAACCAATGTGAATTTCCTTGCTCGTATAAGTCTTAGTATGCCTAGGAAGTATGTCTTGCAATTTGTTATCTCGCTTACAGAATGTGATGAAGAGGAAGATCTGAAGCCTTTAAAGAATTAGACAAAACAACAGAAAAAATATTATGTCTATTTACATGTCTGTATACTAGCCTGTATATATGGTATAATTATATGCTGAATGGGACAATAAKAAGATCTTTGAAGGTTAGGTGCTATAATACCACTGCTACGTAAGGACAAGGTGCTGAGTACACAGAAAATGAAGRGCTTTACTATTATATGACTATTCTACCATTGTGTGGATCTTCACATTGTACTGTAGTTGCTGAAATGTGGAGGAAGAGGAATGTAATGGGATATCACAGCTTTCTGTCACCCCTAGGCCTTTTCTGACCAGCTCTCTTCAGGCAATGGCTTGCTTGAAATTGCACTGTGCCTAAAGAGACCATATGACTAAGCCGCTGGCAGGGTATTTGTTTGAGAGGTCCCGCCTCAGATATCTGCCTCCTCTCTTTCTGGAGCCAGGTCTTGGTATTTTGTTCTACAGAATCTTCCCACTGGCATGTGGAAGCTACCTCTGGACTTCAAATACGTTGCTGTAATCTGTGTGCTGGGGAAAAATGCTACTGTGTCATAAGCCTTTCAAATAATGAAGCTCTTTTGACGTCTGGAATAGGGACTCAGGGCCGTGTTCCTGTCGCCTGCAGCATGCCCCCAAGGCACAGCCTTTTTTTTTTTTTTTTTTTTTTTTTTTTTTTTTNTTTTTTTTTTTTTTTTTTTTTTTTTTTTAATATAACTAGCAAACTTGCATGAGTATGGATGGGTATTTGCTTTTAAAATAAAACCAGTGCTTTTCATGGTTTGTGTGGGGCTTGAATCTGAAATAAGAGAAACAGGAATTAGTGTAAAAAGGTGTATTCTGTTTTTCTCAGATAAGTAATTAGAGAAAATTCACCTTGAATCTTGCAATACTTTCATGCTGGTTGTATAATTGTCTTTGGAAAGAATCTTGCAAGAAGCCTGCTGTGAGACCAGATGAAAATAGAGGGTTAAGAAAACTATTTCATATGAACACTTTTTCTYTCCCCAAATTATTTGTTTCATGTATACTAGGACAATGGTAAGATACAAATTCCTAATGCTCTTGATGCTGTGTGCTTGTCAAATGTAATTTCACTGATGTGACTGGATTTATCTACGGAAAATAGGAGATTTCTTCTGYGTTTCACATCAGGTCTTTACTTGCTCCACATTTAAAAAAAAAAAAAAGTATGTGAGAGGGAAAGGGAGGAAAGCAATAATGCGGCTTTTTGTAATAAGAAAGCTGTTTGCTTGATCACAGCCACCTGTGTTGGTCTTGAGGCCAAATAGTTGCAGCTCGTGGTGCAGATTCTAGCTGCTGCGGTACATAATGCTGGAGCCCTTGTTTATCGCAGGGATGATGCGCGCAGTTGTGCATCAATGATGTCTTTTGCCTTCAGTATCCAGGACCAAACTGTGCTCCTGTCATTTTAACCCCTTTAGAGCAGTCCAGTGGCACAAATTCCAGCTCCGGTATTTGCAAAGACCTGAGGCARCTGCACTCTGTATCCAGCAGGGAATAGCTGCCTGGAAGGCGATCTGTGCCTACCTTGGCTGCTGATACACCTCCAGTCTTCTGGATTGAGCAGTCCCATGCTGCACCCAGAGACGAATAATTCCCTTAGTGTCACCTGACGTTTCCCTCTCCCAAGGCTCCCGAACTAATGGGCTATAGAATTCCTTCTTGCTGACTTGCACTTCCCTCTGCTGCTGCCATGCGCCTTAGCAAGTTGCTAGTGAGAAGGCAGTCGAAAGGAGCGCAGTAGAGAGGGAGACGCTGTACTGGGGACGGCTCAGGTTTGGTGACAGTAGCAGAGTCCAGCTGGAGGCTTCCCTGTCTCTKCTGGGACCTCAGTGTCCGCCCTGGGTGTGCGGCACAGCTGGGTGCAGGACCTGCTGCAGAGAGCTTGTCTCGGCAGCGCCTGTGGGGAGGAGGCCAGCAGGAACCTGACGGTCAGTGTTGCTCCCATTGATCGTCCTCTTAGTCTGATACCCGAGTTTAATACAATACCTTTTAAAAATGTATTATGGCTTAGAAACTTAGCAGAAAATTTATAAATGTCTGGGAAATTTGCAGCCCTGTCCAAGTACTAGGAGTCTGAGGCAGTGACGCTGACATGTAAGATGTTCAAAATAAATAATCCCTTTATRGCAGTGACCCTAAAGGAAATGAAGATTTTGATTTTAATGAGGATTTTGTTTTGTTTTTTAAACTCAGATAAGTTCTTTAGTAAAAGTTCTTAGTTTTCAGATCCACTGAGTGATTTTCTTCTACAATCAGTTCTTCCAAAACTTTGGTCTGTTGTACTCGGTCACTATCTTCTTTAGCAAATAATCTGCAATTCTAGAAAGCAGCAAATTTCTAATAATAATCTGTTTTGGTGAATTGTGAACCTTTTATAAATTGGTAATGCCAGCAGTCTGTGTGTTGGCAGTTGACTTTGAATCCTTTATCTTGTGCTGCCTCCTCGGCTAGTTCGCTTTCGTAACCTTGGGATCGCARTTGCTGTTTCTATTCTGTGGTGTTTGTATATGATGATTTTTCTAACAGAAATGCTCTGGAACTGCGGTGCTTTGATTTCTCCCTGATGAGTCAGACTTTTCCTGAGCCTCACTGGGACATCAGAAAGACCTTCATGAATTTGATGGGGCTTGAAACAAAATATGTAAGTGGGAATTTCAACTCTACCCTCCTAACATTTTATTTGCAATAACTGRAAGTGGATTGTACAAGTCACAGAACTATTTTTTTATGGAGATGTCAACTTTTTTCTTTAGTATTTAATGTTCAACTGTTTCTTTGGTTAATYTCTGTCTGTGCTTAGTTTTGTATGTTAATTGGGAACGGAAGCATTTCTAAAGTTGTCTATAACCTATAGCACCTATAGGTTCTTTGGATAAACTTAGGGAAAGGAAAAGAAGGAACTTCGACTCCTGTAAGTTATGAAGAGGATTTTATCCATAGCTGTCTTGCATAATAGCATTAAGTGCATATATGCATGTTTATTTGAGGCAAGGTAAACCTTCAGGAGAGGAGTTAAGTCTGAATAAAATCCAAAAATAAAGGTGCTGCAGACTTATTTAAACCTGCTATTGGACAGAATTTGAGTACTCTGTGTACCTGCGGTGAAGAGGGCTAGTGGGCAGCAGTGTGGCCASTTCTACCAGATTGCAAACACAGCTTCATACCACTGAAGTCTCTGCTATTCACTAGCTGTGCTCAGTAGCTGCCCTGAAGGCTCAGAGCTTTAAATCTGTACTGACTTTGAGCTGGCCCAAGGGTCTGGGGAGATGCAAGAGTCGTGTTATTGCTGCTCTTGCAATAAAGCTGTAGTAATTTTACCTAGTTCTTATAAGGTTTGTGGATCTGAAATGGAGTTGGAGATTAGGGCAGTGGGCTGCAGTGGTGGGGCTGGGGAGCCRTTGCAAGCTTTGTCTGCTTCTTTTGGTTGAATGTCTCTCATTCCAGCTTTGAAGAGCTAATGAGTCAATCTAATATTTCTTTTTTCTCCTCTGCTCCAAAGCAGGATGGCCTAGTTAGCTTCACTGCAGAATGTATATATTAAAAGGGAGTTGTTCTCCTGCGTCATCTGCTCTCCCCTGCTTTTACTTAAATAAGTTATCCACTGTGAGGTGCTTCTCCTGTTTTGTGGTCTTATATTTTCCATTTGCTGTAAGGCTGACTGGAGCACGTCTGTCTGCCTGAGTGCGTATCTATCATCAGTTTTACCCAGAAGGTGAGGTGTCACTCTGCTTTGATTGCTTTATTATAACGGAAATGGAGAATCTGACCCTCTCACAGGAGTCAGTCATTTAATCGAGGCTTTCTTTGTTTGGTTTGGGCTCTTTTTATAGCTGCAAGTAATAAAATTTGTCACTTGTATTTCAGTAGCTGGTAGTCAGCAATATCCGTATCGTTATCATGTTAATAGGTTCTGATGAACCAGCTGAATTTTAAAACTAATTTCTTTAAGTAAATATTTGCTCATTCTTGAGMTCATGATCTGTAATCCATTCTAGATGGAGTCACACTGAGTTGTATGTTATGTGAATTTTGAAAAGTGTTGGTTAATAAAACAGGCCTTCATTCATGAATGCAGGACCAAAGCTACTTCCTTAGATARTGTATAGGAATTCAGGGTATATCTCTTTTAGATCTGAATTCCTGGTGATAGTTAAGTGAGATTTGCAATGTAGTCTGCTTGTTTTACATTTAATCTGGCTTTTTCTTTCATGTATTTAAAGCAAGATTTAAAACACAGTTTTAGTTTTTGACTAGCATGATGTCAACGCAGCATGACACGTACTTGAAAGAAAATCATATTTCTGGCCCATTGGAAATTGATACTGATTTATTTTCCACAGAAGATGATTTGTTTCACTGTTCTCTRTATTTTAGTATGCCAGGATTTCAATAGCAATGTTTCATGATACACTCCTTTTTCTATTTATTTACTATTTTTTAAAAAAAAAAGTTAGAATACTTTGTGTGTTTAAATGTATTTTTGGCAAGAAACTCAGGCCAGAAAAATGGAAAGTGAATCTAGGTTTTTGAAATCAGAAGTTTGGGTCAGTTCTTACTCGCTGTAGCTCCTAAGTGGTTGTTAGATATTCTCTTCAACTTCTAATTGAATGAAAAAGACAAACTTGGGTGCAGAAGGCAGCCCTAGCACCCAGAGAGCTTGCTGCCCAAGCCTTTTGGTAGAGTGTCTTTTGATGGAATGAGTAGCCAGCTCTTGCTGAGTATAAAACTGGCCACCCAAGACAAGTGTTTGTCCTTATGTGCAGGTGCTTTACTGGAAATCTGAAAATCATCATTAGTAATGGGTTTTAATTGTTTCAGCATGCAGCAAGGTACAATCAGCATGTTACATGTCTCTGCTGAAAATCTTAATCTCATTTTAGATGTGTCACAGTAAAAGTGCTGATATAGCATGCAATGGTCAAGAAAGGGGGGATAAACCAATGTTACTAAAGTTCTATAGTTACTTGATTAAAAAGGGACATGTGTGGTGACTTTTCCAATGTTTTAGGTTTGATTTTGTTTTTTAAAACACTTYGGAAGAGAGCTGGCCTGTGTAGCTATTTCTTGACCTGAGTAAGAGCAGTCTGTATCTCTGGTCCTTGAACAAACTCTCTTAAATGAGTAAAGCATTTCTAGACTTTTCTTCCTTCTCAGTTCACCATGTCTACAACTTTAGAAAGAAAGAAAAAGTATCTCCAGCCTCTCAGGCACAACATTCAAATCTTAAAGCTTTCAATTACAGTATTAATCAAAATATTGAATGATCATGAAACTTAGGGCACTTTTATCAGCTGTTGGGGAAATAAAATTGAGAACAGATGTCAAAGTTGTTGAATGTTTGCTTTTTTTGCAAAAGTCAAATTTTATGCTATCAACAAGCTTTTTCGTGGGGAGGATGAGAGAATATAGATTCAGTTTAGTAATTAAATCTCAACTTGTAGCTACAATGGAGAAAAGGGGAAAGAAAACAAGTGACTAAAGTTCATGGTGGAACCTTTGCAAGGGCTGTTCATGGGGATTCAGTGGCAGCTTGTCCTGAGTGTTTTATCAGCTCTCCATTTGGACTTCAGCCRGCTTGTTTCTGCTTCTGATCTATTTTATATACAATTCCTGGGTCTTAAATGGTGTGTAGCTACTAAGAGGCCTGACATCTAATCCAACCAYTTAATCAGTATTAGCAATACTGAGTACTAAACACTTGGTATGCTGGGTGTGTGCATGGATGTGAATATGGAAGCTGCTTTGCTATTCAGTATCCTTAGGAGAGATGTTGAAACAGAATAACAGATRTTTGTCTGGAACAGCTGCTGAACTCAGCAAGGTTAGATTTGGAGCCTGTCTAATGGACAGCAAGTTAAGGGTGCAAATGCCAAGCCTGCTGGATAGGATATGYTGGGTCCTGTTTTTGGTGAGGGTTTCTATGACAGCATACGGCACAGTGGCATGATAGAGCTGAGCAAACTGGCTTCAAACCAAGCTCATGATGATTCCTTCAACTTTGTGTGTGTGCCAAGGTAGTGAGAGGGCAAAGCATCTCCACCCAGGCTCTCTGGGCAGCAGTGTTTCTTACAGAACTGGCTGGGTTTTGTGGAAATGTAAGTTAAAGGCTCTCAGAAATGACAGAAGTTGGAGAATATAGTGATGGTGGATGTATGGAAGAGCTATTGGAGAGAAGTAGGTGGAATACCCAGAGTGTCCATTCAGAAAGACCTAGGAGTAGAAGAAAAAGGCAGTAAGATCAGAAGATGGAGTTGGAAAATGGGATGACCTGGCAGGGGCTGGATTTCTTTTGAGAGGAATGTGAAAATRAGGTGTGAGGCAGCATCTGTGAGTTGCTCTATGGAATTGGGTTTGTGGTTGGACTTGATGATYGTGAAGGTCTTTTWCAATCATCATAATTCTGTGAATTGCTTCAAGTGACTGCTGTTCTCGTGCAGCCTTCTGATTGTGAACTGCCAGTTCTCCTGCTGACTGATGCCCAGGCGGGGTGCAAACGGAGAAGAGGGGAAGTTAATGCTCTTGCTTGGTATTGCCTTACTAACTGTCCCTGCCTGCGTCACTCTAGAAGGATCTATATATGTATATTTTAATTAAGAAGTTTAGTCTGGAATCCTACAAGCCGATTTGAGAACCAGCATTTACAGATGGTTGATTTTAATTTTCCTCTTACGTTCTTTGTGAAAGGCTTACTGTGAAATACAGATACTCATGGCCTTTGAACTCAAGATTTGATTTTAATATTATTTAGGTTTGAGGGGGAAAAGGACTTSTGACAAATCTTAGTCCTTAAGCTACTATTAGATTGAGAACCCCCTGTAAGTGGGAAATATGATGGTAACTTTGGCAACATAAAGTTTGCTTTGTGTAAACTGTATTTTAGTAGATGTAATGTTTGATAAAATAACTGAATTTGCCTGTTTGCTTCATTTAGAGAGTATTTTAAGATTTGGATATTCTATTACTATGAAAAGCTTCTAATATCTATTCAGCTTTGTCAACAGCAAGCTGGAAGTGACCCATAGCTCTAGGCAGTTACTATAGGTCAGCAATGGGGTAATGTTTCACATTAACTGAATTGAACAGAATAAAGAATACAGAAACACATAAAATCCCTTTAATTCCTTTTAAACCCACACTAATCTATGTGATTGTGGATAATCCTTTGAAACAGCACCAAAATCAACATGTGGATCACAGTCACAAGCATGAGGTTTAGCCTTGTGGTATTGCTTGTAACCTACTAGCACTTGTCAAAAACGATACCACACCTCACTTATTTTTTGTTCTTTTTTTCCTCTGACAAAAATATCAGTACCTTGAAGTTTAGGGGTACCCTCARTCTATGTCTTCCTTCTTGTTCTCTGCCTTAGGTTTCCTCAGGAAACAGTAACTTTGGACACTGTAAAGAACACCAACATCCTTCCAAGTGATACAAAGCAGCAGCTTATCTTGTTCCTGTTCAGCATAGCAAGCGTAGCAGTTTTGAAAACATGAAAAGTTGTCTTTTGCTGGGGAAAAACAAACTGTCTGCATGGATATAATCTCTTTACTAGTTGTACTAGGACTGTTTATTTCAAGTTTGATGTTGTTGACTGAAAACTACTACAAGTAGAAGACTTACCTGTCTCCTGAAAAAGACAGTTTGTCCTACTGTGGCTGCTTCATTCTGCCCCTTTCCTATTCCACCCTGACACTTAGAAATATTTCTCAAGACAAGTATGCATTAAAACCCAAGCCCTCAGCCCAGAACAAGGAACTGAAAGATTCTCAGTTTTACCTGGACATCACTCTCTGTTTTGTCACATACACACTTGGTTCATCCTTCACTCATCTCCACAGTTACTGTTAAATGAGTTCTCTTCACAAAAGATGGGGTATATACTTTAAAACCTTCCATCTTGCTGGAAAGCCAAGAGTCAATGGGGTATATTTGGGTATAGGTGAAGTGTCTATGCAGTTGAGATCTCAGATGTGTCACTGAATACAAATTAATTAAAAATCAGCTTTAGTTACAGCTTAGCTTCRTGAGCTTTTGTTTATTCTTTACAGCCCTGGTTTCTGTCCAAATAGCTCCTTCTAAGCTTTAGCAGCATGACCACCRTGGCTTGTTCAGACAGACAGATGGTGTACCGCTTAATCCACCTGATTGCTTATCAACAGTGAGGATGGGCATGAATCATTTGGTTGATTTGGGGGAGTGAGGGAATGGTATTAATACTAAACCAAACTGATGCAACATCTTTTCATTTTCTCTCAACAGTCCTGAGAAGTGATGATGGGACCTTCTTAAAGTTTTATCTAGATTTTTGAAATTAGATGATTCTTTTATGTAACTAGTGTTCTCTGCCTTATTCTGGACTTTGGATTGTTTGAACTTTGATATATTACAGTAGAGAGAGAGAGACACTTAAAAATAACTAAAAGACTTTTATGCAGATGGAAGCAATTKAAGTTAGTGAGATGTCTTGTTTAGGAAGTTAGAGCAATAAGGAGAAGCATTAACCTTGTAAATAAGAATGACTCCAATAGCTCCTGCAGGTTGCTGAACCACCTGACCCTGCACTTGTCTCTGGCAACTACTGATRTATAAGAAAATATTAGAAATTGCAATGATGACAGGGCACTGCTATTAACCACTGCCATCTCCAGGCTTTTGAAGAGTTTAAATCAAACCAAGAGAAAGAGGAGCAGGGAGGGATGGAACCCAAAGCATTAGTCTACTAGTCGTTAGTTTTATCCAAACTGCAAGGTAAACTTGGGGAGTCTTATTTAGCTGATGAGTTTTCTGTATAGGATCATTGTTGCTCACCTGGAGTGCAACTAGCTTGCTGCAAGGTTTGTTAGCAATGATTGGTGAGTTCTTTTAAATGGAGTTGTGTGATAGGGGGAGAAATGGTCAAGCAGAATCTTAGGTAGCATGTGAATTTGCTTGCTTGATTGATTTTGAATTAACTTGTACAAACTAGGGTATTTAATAGTAAACGCAGAGAAGCTTTTAAGAACTTTTACATCTAATAGGTATCTGTTATCTTTGTCAGTGGCTGCTATCAAAGCTGCCTTCTATTTATAAAGCAGACAATCCATTTTYCTTTTTTTCCTTTTCATCCAGCTAGACCATTTTTGGAACCTATTGATGTATGGTAAAGTGAAAAGGAAATTAAGGCTGAAAACAAGTAGCATGAAATGGGGAAAAAAACACATCATGGGAAGTGCTTAGCTTTTCTTTTTTTGTTTTTTCTTTTCTCTTTCTGTGTTTATAATGACTAAACCTCAGACCTTTCATGGAAAAATAAAAATCAGAAGATCAAAAATCTGGTGGCGTGTAAGAAATACTTTATTGCTTTTGCTCACTTTCTCAGCTCATCTGTGACTCAGAACTGTAGTGCCAGTCTAAAGGGAGTAGACTGAAGGAACTGTTGATAGAGATAGCATTGCAGCCCCAGAGCATGGAAGTGATAATCAGTTATTCTTCAGAATTTAGAAATTCCTATCYTCAGTAATAGAGGCTGTGAAAATGTGGGAATCAAAATAGGTCTTCAAAAATGTTATACAAGCTTTTTAATCTACTCTGAAGGTTGCTTCCCTGGCCTCTCCCATACCTGCAGCTAATCTCTTTTGTTTGTCATTGATGAATAAAATGTTTATATACCTTAACTATGCTTATACTGCTGTATCTAAACATTTTCTATGATTCTACCATAGCCAACTTAACCCTTTATTTCATTTGTTAGAGTAATAATAGCTTCCTCCTTTACTCTCCATTGCTGTACTTGGCTTTGTGATGAATAAAAAAGTAGGAGTTTGAGGTATTGAAAATCAGAACAGAGAAGCTTTCCAAATGTGCTGCTGACTCGATGTGCAAGGTTAATTTAACAGCTCAATCTTTTTGGTCAATTCATTGGTGACTAATAGCTTTAAATGTTTGCTGAGTGAACTTCCATGAATCTAATCAGCTACTAAAGACAGTAGAAAAAAAAATGTGCTAGAAATGGGGGGGAAGGGTGGGAGTGGATGTGTTTGTTTTAACAGGATGGTGATGAAACTAACAGCTCTTAGTTTTATGCTTAATATCAGGCACAGTTATGAAAGACTTTGTTCTTCTACTTTGTTAATATTTTCTAGATGCTTCTTTTTCAGGCAGTGTTAAAGTTGAATTTGAATGCAGATTTTTTACAGTGGTCTGTCACCAGTTTTATRTCCCTTTTTATGCAGTTCAAGGGGACTGTTAAAGGAAAGCTGTGTTTTGTGTAGTCCAAAGAACTAGTCCCTTGCTCAAACACTCTGTTCTTTAGGCATTGGAGCCTGTTCTTTGCATGGCTGGAGAAGATACTACCCTTGAGTTTTTCCTGAAAGGAGTCTGTTTACATGCACCAAGATTGTCGGGTGCTCTAAATCAACATGAATTAGTATGGATGATGGGGAGGATTTGCCTCATAAGCACATTACTACTCTGAAACAAAATGCTAATGTAGGCACACAGCAGGGCAGATGAATTGGTATTTTCTAATCTCAGGGAATGAATATTATGTCATAATTGGTGTTTTTCTGTTTTTTTGTAGCAATAAGATTATAGCTCCTATTTTCTATAGGCTAACCTGGACAGCGTTTTTCCCTCAAAAATTGCATACTCTGGTCTACTTCTTTTTAAGTAATTACTGTTGCTTAAATTGTGCAAAAGAAAGCATATGGACTGATGGATACATTGCTCACACACACAATGATATGGATTGACTTGTTTATTCCTTGCATTTTTTCTGGTCTTATTTCAATATAATGGTGTTAAGCTATTGACCTGGGTAGAGGGAGTGCCTGAACACTCTACAGTTTTCTGCTTCAGAAATGACTGTGGCAGCTGGAATGAAAATATTCACACACACACAGTCTCCAATTTGCAGAAGAGTGACACTGATGTATTGCAGCTGGGGATCTAGTCTGTCGTGGATATCACTTGCAATGAATAAAAGTTGATTGAAGTGTGCAATGGGATTCATTTGTGTGGAAGCTGTCATTCATAGAAGGAAAGACCACAGTGCTACAACTAMGCAGAGCTGAAAGTATTACTCGGGTAGATCAAATTTTCTGAACAGACTTAGTAGCCAGGCAATTGAGAGGGTAATTGCTAGTGGTGAGGAGAGGGGAAGTGTAAAGATAACTTCTTTAAGTCATCTTACATCCTTGCACACATCTTTAAGCAAAGATGTAGGAACATCACCTAGATGTATAAAATCATAGTAAAACTATGGCAGCTTATGATTTTCTGGTATGTTAACATATTTATTTTTAATTTTTTCCCTATAACACTTTAGATAATGTTGCATATTATCAAACAACTATCTTGCTTAATGTTGCAGTTCCCATATTGTTCTTAAAATGAGCTTTAAGCTGCTACCAGTTGCAGAGGTTGGCCACAGCTTAATTGGAATGCCAAATTCTCTAGGAAATGATCAACTCATTGCCATGCTGGGGTGTTAGACACAGACACAATTTTCCTGTTTGAGTGAGGGTGTGTGTGTGTCTATGTATGTATGTATGTGTGTTTTAACATAAAATTTACGTCTTATTTTTGATTCTTTGCTTTTTCAACTTTAACTTCCGATATCCAGCCTATATCAACATATTCTTGCTAGTAAGGGTTATTTTTTTTTTCTTTAGGATTCTTCCTATCAAGTCACAATTACTGATAAGAGCTATCAAGAGAATATCCAGTACAATATTTCAAAATACACTTATGTATATTATAAGCTTTCTCTTGTTCTGTTTTCTATTTCTTGACCTTTTAGATATATATGATTAGCTATAGGAAAGTATATTTTTAAGCTATGAGTAGTAGTAGCAGCAGCAATACATACTTACTCTAATAAATGCTCATTTATGAATGGGAGATTCTAAAACAGATGCAGCAACTGCCAAGCTCTTACTGAGGTCTTTGAGATGGTTGACAGCACTTGGACACTGTGCATCTAATCTCACTTGTGCTTTTCACAGCTTCCCTCCTCATCTTGCTTTTGGTGCCACCATATATCTGATGTTGAAAGATTCTTGATTTCATTAATTTGTYCGCTAACCATTTAAAGACATAATCTATAGCATTTAAAAAGACATAATTTATGGCATTTAGTGATATGGTACAATCTGCAATGTCCATAAAAGAAAGTACCTGAACATTCCTGCTGTAAGAAGGCTTCAGTAATTTTAGCAAATTAGTGTGTGCCAACTGCATACCATGCTATCAGCTACTGCTGCTGCTTGCGATCTATTCAACTGCTTGTTATAAGAAATTGGGAAATTCTGTGGAAAGAGGTGGAAAGGGAGAAGAGAGAGGTCTTCGCATGCTGGTCCTCTTGAGCTGTTTCCCTGAGCCCCATGTGCTGGCTAGTCTGAAAAAGAAGCTCATCTAGCTGGTCTGGCTTTTTACATTCTCTTGCTCTTGTGTGTCTTCTGTATTTTTTTCATCTCATGACAGACTATCTGTAAGAATATAAATATGAGCCAAAGAGAGAGAGAGCCTATTGTAGCCTTTGTGAGTACTTTTTCATTAACATTGCTGCTGTTGCAATTTTTTAACTGATCGCTGATAGGCACTACTTCTATTTAATGTGTGTTACCAGAGTGATCTACTGCTTCAGAGTTACTCTACCCTGAACACATTTTCTTTCCTCCTTTTTTTTAAAAAAAGGGAAAAAGCCAATCTTTTTTCCCCCAAAGGACTGAAAAGTCCCTTCTTTTTTACTGGTTTTCCTCAGYTTGATGTGGCTTCATTCTAATTTAAAGTGTCATGAGACTTCTGCTGCTGTGGCAGAAATGTGCCCACACAACCTATAGCTATATCCCTTATTTTATGAAAAAACCCATTATGCAGAGTTTTTTTTTTTACATTAATATTATATTTACTGCACCAGTTGTTTATCCTCTTAGATACTGTATAATCATATTCATTGTGGGTCTTGTTTTAGTATTATTATAGATCATGCAATTAATCCGTTCTTACTGTTACAATAACCCATCTGTTTACTCTGTAATAGCCATGTCTTTCAGACTAGTGTAGCTCCACATATTCAGATTGGCAGCACTTGCTGGTTAGATTCTGACATAAGTGACACTTAYGCGATATATAATGTAATCTTTTTGGGGTTTTTTTTCCCCCCCCAGACAAGCTTGTTTAAAATGTATTTCTGCCTGCTCATGCCATAGAAAGAAAATGGGTCAGCTTTTGTCTATCTTCCCTGCCTGTGGTGAGTCCATGTGGCTGGTCAGTGGGCTATTCTGCAGTAGAGCTTTCCTGTGTTGCAGGTATAKTACTGTTTGAAAAATTAAATAATCTGTCAACACAAGTAGGGGTTTTCTCTCAGAAAATGAAATACTTTTTTGCCCTGGAACCCCTGCAGTCCAATAGGAACTTCTACAGTAGCAGTCATGCTCTAGACGAGAAGTAATTTCACCATGGGGAAAGTCAAATGKTATGTTTTACTAAAAAGAAGTAGCATTTCTTTGGAAGAATTCATGTCAGTGATTAAATGGTAATGTCTAGGAGTCTGTTCTTTAGTGTTGGTTTTGAAAACCATTTAGTGTTTTAAACAAGCACACAGTGCTAAGGTTTAGGGCATTTTCCCCTTATTTCTGGGGAAAGGAAGAGTTTCTTGCTCTGAGAGCTGCTTTGACGGTTGGCACTGGCCCCAGGGCTCTGGGGGAGCGTGAGGGTCTTCAGGACGATGCCCTGATGGCAGCACCATCACTGGCAGCTCTCCCCCAGCGTGGGCTGCAGCTGTGCCCAGCGGCCTCGGGGCAGGCCTGGCCTCGGTCCTCCTAGGAAGGCTGCCGCATCCCCGGGACATGGCTCGCGTCGGTGGCTGCTCACGGTGCCCAATCCCGCCCTGGCTCCGGAGGGGCTGCGGGCTGCTCTGCTCACCGCTCTGCTCTTCCTCACAAACATCAGCGGGCATGGCTGGCTCTGGGGCAGGCGGATGATGTGCTGCGTGGCCTCGCTGTGCGGGGCATGAAGCGCTCTACCTSTGATGTAGCTCTGCTGCATATGCTTAGGACCTGCATGCAAAGCATTGAGGTGTTTTGGTTTTGTCTTGCAAGTAGTTTATTTTTTTGTAAATATATCTTGCATGTGCTTAAGAAATCTCCATTCTGGAAGAAATCTTTATTTTTGTGAGTGGAATAGGGTGAGATGATTTTCAAAATGCATATCAGCTATTCATACAATAGACACCCAAGCTTCTGTCTGTACGTTGGATTGGGGCTGGTGAACAACCTATATGGGGCTGCATTACAAGCTGGTTTATGTTTCTTTTAAATTGGATCAACTTTTTCCTCCAGCTTTGTTTTTCCTGCCTGTTGACTCTGAGGTGTAGTGTTCTAGCCCAAGAGCCTCTTGGAAGACTAAAAAACAGACCCTGCTGTTCTGCTGTTAACTGGGACTCCACTGAATTTGTCTCGCTCTTCTATTGGGTCCTTGACACTTTGTGGCAGTCGATCCCTCTAGGGCCTTGGGCAACAAGTACATGAGTGCAGGATCTCCTCAAAGCAAACAGGTGACAGTGTGAGGGGCGGGCTGGGATAGTTCTCGGTTCAGAATATGTCTATCCAAATAGACAGCTAAGCAGCTGTTGTTTATTAGGCATCTATTAGGTAAATATCTGCTGATGAAGCCCATTTRCAAACTGGGAAGAGGTTCAGTTTTTAAAACTTGATGTGGATTTAAAGGAGCTTGAACAGGAATTTACCATTAAGAAATAACCCCCCCCCAAGCCTGTAGTAACCTAATATAAGTATTTAAATACATGGATTACAACCCCAGGTGCTGATTCTTTACTTGAAGCAACTGAATTGGAGAGGAACAGTTGTAGGCTTTTATGAACAAATAGACTGCCTGCCCGTGTGACTGACGCTAYAGGATTTGTCTGAGTGATTCCTCCACGAGGTCCTGCAATTTTTGATTGAACTAGAATGTGTTGCTTAGAAAGAAAGTTACTTTGAACTTGCGGGATTTAAAGGAGAGAAAGAAAGTGTGTAGGGGAGTATGCAATATCTGACTTGTATCTGCAGCTTCATTTCCTAGCTAATACCCACATGTAGCTTGATTTATTCTTTTACACTTTTTAATCTTTGCCTTTCTTAGATCCTTTCTGTAACTATGTGTGGCGAAACTAGGTTGTTCAAAAATAACCTTTTAATTCATAGTCCCACTGTTCTGGATCCTTAAATCTATTGTTAGCAGATTTGAGCCTTGTTTCTCATATGACTTCTGCTTGAATTGAGCACAGTTGCTCTGGATCTCTAATGCAGGCTACTTAAATCCTTGCAGCTTGGCCTTACTTACAAGCAGACAGTTTTAGTTCAGGATAACACTTCTGCGCACTGTAAGCTGTTGTGCTTTGTAAATGAACTGCTGGCTTCTGAGTGGCATACGTGACATACCTTCTGCAAAGTACGTACTGATCTGGCACCCATCGACGGGAGGTTTGAATGCCTTTCCAATGCTGCTTGAAACACCCTCCTATTAAAAAGGATGTAGTTGCCACTTTGTGTTTGTGTTCTCTCTCCACCATTTCTTCATGGAAGCAGAACGTAAACAGAAAGTCAATTTTAAAATTTTAAGTAATGAGGAAAAAGTCTTGCTTTTACCTACTTTTTCTCACTTYCTTTAACTTGCTCTTTTAGCTTACATGGTTTGCTTGACCATGCCACAACAACAAGAAATAAAAAGAAAGACTCAGTTGAAATTGAAGGGAAGTTTGTCCCCTACCATTTAAAAAACAAACAAAAAAAACCCCTGTTCTTTCTGAGTCCACCTACCTAAAGGATTAAGTCTTTTCAATATACAGTAGTCAATAGAGTTAGATCTTGTTTCATAATTATAGTCACCAGTGCTTTTAGGGTTCACTTTTTGCTGTCACTTACATGACTTCTCATGGACCTTTCCAGTGAGACCAGTTTGATCCAAGATATTTTCTACCTCGTGAACTGTCATGTTAGCTCCCTACTTGATACCTACCCCTCTCTTATCTGTTTTGGCTGTGGATGCCATTATTACAAGGTGTCTAGGTAACAGGTTATCATTTCTGTGTCAGGTAAGTGTCCTCCAGCAGTGGTGCTAAGAATGGTCCCATCTTGAGCAGCAAGGCGTTTGCTTATGAGTTCTGTGCCCTTTCATTCTGAATCCTGCTTGCTGGAAGGGTCTGGGGGCTCAYGAATCTGTAGTGTTAGCTTCATATAAGCAATTCAGCTTCCAGAGATGTTGGGAGAAATAAGGCATCTGTTTTGTTGCAAAAGCTATGAGGAACTGAGGAGTTTTGTATCTGAGAAGTTTGCTGGTTGTTGCTGTGATTTCTAGCACTACCTTTAAGACCTTGGCTGCGGGGATTGTGCTCATACCAGGGAAACGTGGCTTTGCTTGTTGTTTTGCAGCAGCAGGTCTACTGCTTGTGCCTTACAGCTAGAGCTTCTGTGGAAGCTCTGAACGTGTGAAAYGGGTGCAGCATCACCTGGAAAGCCAGAAGGCGAAAAGAAAGAGCTCAGTGTCAATTTGATCCCAGAAGCTGCTGCTATTTTTGAGCCACGCTGGTGATTCCCAGGGGCTGAGGCCGCCGTGGTTCGAGCTCGGTGGCTGGGAGCAGAGGAAGGTGCTGCCGAGCCAGGAGCTGCTACCGTGGAGCGGTGGCACCGACCGCCCTCTCTTGCGCCTGGAGTATGTCCTGATGCTCTGGGTACCACTCTCTTGTAGCAACCGGACAAATGTACGTCTGCTTCCTTATAGGAGAGGGGTCATTTACTCCTCTGAAGTATTTTCATAAGCTGTAGTGTTTTGTTAAGCCAAATCTCATATGAGGAAAATGGAAATGGGAGTTAAGGTTTTTTTTTTTTTTTTTTTTTTTTTTTTTTTCTTTATCAGAGAAAGATAGTTCATAGGTTTTGCTGTGGAAAGAAGTGCATGATGCTGTTACTCTTTCTGCCTTAAAAAAAAGAGTTGCAGTATTTTGTTCAACCACTGAATGTCTCTGAAAACCATATAAAGTTCTASGAGTAGCATGTGTGTCACTAATAAAGAGCAGAAAAACGCATAACTCTGTCAAATTCCCTGTCATGCCAGTAACTTAGTGCAAATTATATTTGCTGTAATTTAGCATCTTCTGATATTTGGCACTTATTTTTGTGACTTATTCTGCTTTTTCCTAATTTTGTCAGCTCATACAGTGCAAGTCCGGGTCACCTAGTTAACCCTCACTTATCACTTGCAGAGCCTGTAATTTGTACTTAAAAAAGAAGGTCCAAAAGTGCACCCAGGCTCCACTGAAATACTTAAAGGGATAGGTAAATTACTGGCATCTGATGGTGGTTTGCTCCTGTGTCTAATAACTCTTCTTTGAAAATTTTTGTGCCTTACTGGAAATAAGAACATGATGAGCTTTAGCTTTCACCATCAATTCTTGATGTCCTTCTGCTTAGGCTAAAAGCATGTTGTGGCATCTAATATTTTTCTGTAGTAAAAATATCTCCTTAAAGAGCTCAGTCTATTAAACTTACCAAAAGGTGAGAAAAAAAACATATATATATATATATATATATATGTTTCTCAGGATGTATAACACTTTTTCTGATTGTTACTTCCTAATTCATGCAACTGCTGTGATTTATTCACATTCTTCTATAGTTGTGGACACCAGCTTTGGATCAGCCTCATTTGCTGAATTAAAACTCACAGCACAGACCAGTGGTGGGAAAGACACGCCAGGATTCCAGTTTGTCCATCTAAATCTCTGTCTACTTAGCCACATGTTTTCTGTATATGGTAGCAGCTTCATGTCATTTGTTGTTGCTGACCTACTCCATTTTTGCACCGCCCTTTGCCTTCATTTTTTAAGTTTTCTCACAGAAGATTAGAGGGCTTCTTGTCTGTGACTAAATACATTTGTAGGAGACATTTAGAAATACATTTTGCTAGTCTATTTTTTATTATGTTTTAGTTAATATTATTAAGTACCTTAAAGTTTTTCATTAACCTTTAATTTTAGCCTATTTGGCTCGCAGGTTTTATTTAAATAGCTGATCAATCTCCTTGTTTCATGTGTGAAAGCCCTTCATCATGGACAGATGTTGTTCAGTAGGGATTTGGGTCTGTAGGGTGAAAGTGAAGGGTTTCATATATCTGCCTCAGAGTGGTACTCAAGTATTTTAGGCTGTTTTTATAGTAGCTTGAAATTTTATGAAGAAGAACTCCTATATATGTTTGTTTCTGATAGTAAGAGCTTTTGAATAGTCATTTTCAACTGTCTGCATTTTGGATATTATTGAGCTGTATGAGGGGGTTATTTTATTACTTGAATAATCAAGTTCCTAATAAWGAATGAAAAGAAAAACTTGCCTATACTTAAAGCACAGTTGACACTTTTTGCTTAGTTTTAGAATAATAATTTCTATTGGAACATGAGTGGGTTTTTTTGTTTGTTTTTAAATCAAATGTCTAATTACTCCTGGTCATTTAAACAAAGCCTTCCAAAATCATGTTCGTTTCCGTGAAGAAAAAAGGCTAATTTATCAAAACCGAAGCTTTTCAGAAGATGAGTTGTTCTCAGACGAAGCTAAGCAGCTGTTTGAGAGGGCATGGATGCCAGAGCAAGTGTGTGAGGTTGTGCCCAAATTAGGGCCCTTGTGGACAGGGAGAGACTCCTGGGTGCTGGGAGCAGCCRGGCCCCTTTCCTGCTGGTGGGGCAGGCCGAGCCCGCTGGTGCTCYGGGAGGCCTTGCCGGGGGCACAGCTGGCACCTGTGGCACTGTCGCCTTTGACGTGGTGGTTGTGCTTCATAGGTGCCGTTAGCCTAGAGTGTGAACGTTGGTTTACCTGCAAAGAGAAGGATTAAATTTCTCTGCACCAAACAAACATTATTGCAGAAAATATTTAGAGACAGAGAGTTACTTAGCCATCTAGCAGCTGTGTTTATTAGGATTTCTTTGAACAGACTTAACTGAAATTGCAAAAGGAGACAGGAGCCCCACTGACCTCCAGCAGATAGCGCAAGTAACCTATTCCCCACTTCATAGGACTATTGTCTTTGAAGAATGCTATTTATTCCCTGATGGCTTGAGGTGATTTAACATGTATGCTTATCCCCTAGTGACCCTAGTGAGAGATGGGATCCTCTACAGAGGGACAGGAAGGTGAAATCTCCRAAGATCCTCAGTGGATTAGAGATCGAATGGGGCCTGAAGCTCTGACTCTGTTGTGTGTTAAGCCTTCCTTATGTGATTCCCATGCCCAATTCCATTGAAATAAATGAATAAGGTAAAGCTGTAGCTGCTAATTTTTATAGTGTTATCATCAGTGGTATTACTGTGCTGGTAAGGAAAAAATGACATTGGCTTATTGTCTGGGACAGGACGTGTTGGCTCCAGAATCACAAAGCCCTTTTGAAGTTGGTGTCTGCCAACGCAGTGTAATGTTTTTTGGTAAAATATTTCTGGGCACCCACTGCTGGTGAGGAGCATCTGGTTTTGAAAACRTGTCCCAGCGATGGCATCATCTGCCACCACAGAGCATCGCAGCTTTAGGTAAGAGGTGTCACTTCAAGAAAACACTTCTTTGTCAGGTTGGGAAGAGGCAAAATTTCACAGCCAGAGAATGAAGGTAGAAGTGTTAAAGAATAAARAAATAAAGCCGAGTTTCTAACCATTTTTTATGAGACTTGTTAGAAAAGGAAAAGCAACACAGCTGCAAGCATCCGTGTGGTTCTTAGTGGTGTCTTGCAGAGCTTAGGATTGGTGGATGTGCACGTGGGCCCTGCGCTGCCGGCCCCATTGCAGTGACACAGAGAGGCTGCTATGGAGGTGGCAGAGGCTTCAGCCATCAGGTGGCTTCTGCCTTCTGCATGTTTTATACGACAGCTGCTGTTTATCTACCACTCATTCTGCAGGAGACTTTGGAAAGAAGGTGCTGTTTAAAACCATTGCCCAAATAAGAACTGTACAAAGCACTTAGCTGTTGCATGAATAATACTGCTCAATGAGACACGTAGAAAAAATGCTGGTTTTGATTCTTATAATCCATTAAAAATTATTTGTTGATCTCTAATAATGTATGTTAGCATATGTTTTTAATTTGGTAATTTATGGGGCAAATCATTGCTCTGACAAGATTTAATGTTATAATAAGCTTAATTTTACCTCCTTCTCTTTTGGAGTGCTCAAAGTAAATAGCTTACTGCCAAAAATTATGTACCTGAACTTCCACTGTAATAAATACATTTTTGTGGTTCATGGGAAGACATTTTAAATGTGACCTGTAATATTAATAATTCATCTGGGCTTTAATAATTTTGCCAATCAAAARGTTTTATTTTGACTAATTTGAGATATCCAAATATTTACTAACAATATTTTTACTAAAAACAACAGCAACGAAAGAAAATGACCTTTGAAAATAACAAAATTGCTGCTTTGTTGGCTGTGAAAACCATGGAATTCGGTTATCAACATTTATATGATTTGAAGTGCTTTGACCCGCTGTTACTCGAGTAGTCAGCATGCCTGGGTGCCCCCTGGAAACAGGGAAGGGAGCTTGCTCTAGTTGGGCAGAGACCTGAGGCACAGGGATGTGGTGGTTCCCAGGCACCAACTCCCTGTGAAGAACTGGGAAGAGAATTGAATCCGGTCTTCTCGGGGCATAAACTAATGCCTTCCTTCCTGCTATGGTGAAAGAGGTTCCTCTCCACGTGAGATSTTCTGTCAGGATAAGAGTGACATGRCAGAGTTGTTCTGAATATGCAAATTTCAGACAAGTGGAATGAACATCTGACTCAATCTCTAGTCTGATGAGCAGTCTGACTGGGCTGTTTATAAGCGTCTTATGAATCCCAATGTTTTTGCTGCTGTAGAGGGTAGGGTTCTTTCCAGGCGTACCAGAGGGTGATACTTTTGAAGACTGTTTTTCTCTCTCTCTTCCCCCTTTTATTTTCCTTAGCAATATTTGAACTGTACTGKTTTAAAATGAATAGTGAGAATTTAGAAATTGGAACCTGCCTACGTATGGGCTTTAATGTATTATTTTGTCTATGCAGTGCAAAAATCTTTTTGGATACTCATGGAAAAAAAATCCAAATTTGAGGACTGGCACTGATTGCAGAGGTGCATATAATCTGGAGATCCTAATCTCTGTCTTAACAAAATATTAGATTTTGCTTTCACTTATGCTAATATAAATCATAACCTCACTGAAAGTTGCTGATTTATTCTAGATTTGTGATTGTATGATTGAGAGCAGAAGCTACTTGATTAGTTTTAAGTGAGAGCAAAGAGTCCAGAATACTCAGGTGAGTGTGAGGTCAGTACTTAAAGAAGTTCAGTATCTCACTCTTGTTCTAGGGGAAAAAATGGGAGGAAGAGGAGAATCCTTGATTAGGATTTGCAGTYATCCTGTATTGCCTCTAGTGAGCTCTATAGTGAAAGTGCAATCTCCGTGCCATTCCTTGCAGCTTCTGACATGGAATTTGGGTTTGAATTGTATAGACTTGGTTCCTTTAATTCTGGCTCTTGCTTTTCCCCTTTCTTTATGCCTCGGACTCCTCTCCTCTCCAGGAACTGCCACCCATGGGCACTTMTTGCACGCAGGTGCTGCATGTGTGGCAAGCCCCGCATCAAATGACTTGGGTTGATAGGAAGCCTGGAGCTCWGAGAGTATTTCTATTGTATGATCACTTACAAGGTTATAATCTTGTCAAAGCAAAGTGTGATGTGTTTGTGCTCTGAGAAGCTTGGTTTTGGTTTTATCCCTATGAATATAAATAAGRCTGTTTATTTGGTGAGAGGAGTGAGGAGATTTCTTCCTGTTTGTTCTAATTAACTTTTAGCTCTTATTGGCACTTTTCTGACTCTTCACCAAAGAATTTTTCAATGACTTGTATGTAAATTGAATTAAGCGTCAGTGCATTCCTGTGGTAGTCATACCAGGGTGAAAACTGTGGTTATGCTGTACTAGCTCGTGTTTGTCTAGGTTTTAAAAATTACACGTTTTTTGTGTTCCGAAAGATAAYGTAGCCAAGAGTGCACTGCAGTCCTGTAMCAAGTCCTCAGAAAAGATCAAGGAGTTCTTTTTCCAAGGCTTTTTTTCCCMTCTATTTCTTTTTAGTAATGACAAGGAACATTTTTCTACTTGYTCAGAATTGTGTTCATAATTGCACACACATATGGTTAAATGATTTTTTTCTAGACAATGGTTTTGCTTCCTGGACCCTATAATATTCTGATTATTTATTTGAGCATTTTAAAATCCGTAGTGAAAGATTAAAATCTTTATTTCCGAAGGTATTGTTTGTGTGACTTAATATGATACATTTGTCAGACTGCTTTCTAGTGTATGAGAGAGGAGAGAGGTGTCGGTGGAATTTTTCCACGGAAAGATAAGGAAGGAATGTAAAAATGAAATTTCTTCTGAAAGCAAACAACAGAGAAGGCAGATCATTACTCTGAAACAATCTGCAGCTTAACTATGCAGTTTTTTATATTCAGCTTTTTCTTCAAGAACTGGCAGTGTGATTACTGCTGTGTGTGATGCAGTGTGAACTTAATGGCAGAAATAAAAGGGGAGAGTTTAAAAGAGAATTTTTTTCCAACCCCCCAAAGGTTATTATTTCCTTCAGGGAATAACTTGTTTCCTTCACCATTCTTTTGGTTTATATTTTTTGACACATCTGTTCCTTAAGGTGCTTGTACAAGATCTAATATCTAATAAAACACCAAGTGCCAGGGCTGGTTTCAGCAGGCGGTTGGATGTGTGAAAAGCTGCTCTCTTGTTGTTTAGCCTGGTGTGCATGTGCCAGGGAATGSTAATCAGGAAGGAAGACTCCTGCCTGCAATGTAAATCCTTATCTACTGTCTTATTGGGAAAGGAGTTGGGGGTGGAGGGGGAAAATTAGCCTTAAGCTTTTCCAAATAAGTCTAGTAAGATTCAAACTTGAGCTAGAAATCACCAAGTGGTCCTTTCTGGCTGGGGCCTAGGTGAAAGGATGCTAAAGAATTCCTGCTTACCCGGACAAGTAGGATGAATCCCTTCTGAGTGATGTCTGGACAGTGGAATGAGTAGCTGAGGATTACCCACCAAAACAAAATATTTTATGGGAGAAATTAAATTTTTCTGAATAACCTTATAAGGCTCTTTGGGATGGTCTATTAAATTCCTAACACAGCCCCAGAGGAGGACAAAAAGTGTTAGTAATTTTGTTTTTTTAGTTCTGTTTGGCTAGAGAAAGCATTCATTTGGTGAAGTCAGACTAATGATCAGCTGCTCTGCAGCATCTGCTTTAAGTACAAGTTTGTCTAGTAGCCATGACTATTCTTAATGTTTTCTTTTTAAATTGGCCTTAACGCAGAACTCTTTTTTGAGAAAGGTCATTAAACCACCTTTTGCAATTGCAAAACAAGCTTGATGGCCAGCACATTTTATTTGTTTAGAAAAATGGAAGCTGCTACTTGGTCTGCTGCAAATGAGATTTAGGTGGTCAATTAATAGGAAAAAATACCCTGTTTCCTCTTGTCACCTTTCATCTCTCCCTTCTCTCCATGTCCCAAGTTTTGTATCACTTAATTAGGCTGCCCTAGTCCTTGCTTTGTAGTTCTAGGCAGGCAGTACGGGGGTTTAAGAGCACGGCTGTGGCCTTGCTTGCTTATAATCATTTCTGAAGTGAGGATCCTCTGCCGGAAGGTCACATAGTTCAGAGTTCTGATTCCCGTAGCGTACTTTTTTTCTATGTTGATTTAATAGCCTTATTCAGGAGGTAAATGGAATTTCTTATTCTGTGAGAGCTCTGTGTCAAAGATAAGTCAGAGTATTACAAGAAAAAATGTAGATTTAAAACCTGCAAGTTTTGTATCAACWTATTATGGGGTTTATTGCATTGTTTTTAAAGTGGTCTTTTCTTTTTGCTATTGTGACAGAGTAGAGTTGTGGTTTATGGATGGTTTTGGGGACTCCAGGTGGACTGTTGCCCACTGAAATGTTTTGGTCTGACCAGAACTTAAAATTTAGTTTAGGCCTCTTKTAAAACTGCCTTGCACTCATTGCCACAAAAAGAGCTAATGCTCCTTTCACCTAAAACTATGTGTTCCTTTTTCAYCCTTTGTGCTTGTACCGAGTGCATTTCACAATCTAGCCATGCTTATGATGCTAAAAGACAGATGGGGAAAATAGGAAAAATCTGTATGCAGATGAAAGTCAAAAATATTGTTAGTTCTATTGCTTGCAAAGTAATAYTTTTAGCCTCAAGTTCGAGTCCATCAGCTTTTGGAAACGTACAGAGTGAGAAGAAGGAGCCCTTACCTGAAAAGACCAAATAAATATGTTTGTGACCTTCATGGCTTGCTTGAGGCAAWACTGGGTAGCTACAATCAACTCAATCAGTGCCGCGGAGTGTACAAGTCAATGTAGAAATTGTGAGTGGGAGTTAAGCAACTGGTTGATGTGCTCTTAAGGAAAAGTGTTTGAAATACAGTAGTGTTCTTTTTTAAACATTTTTTTTATCTGATCAAAAGGAGAAAGAATACTCTTAAAAGAAAAAAAAAAAGGTACATAGGGAAAAATATTGGAAATCGTATTTTTATAATGTTTTCCTGATACTGGCCATTTATCAGCCTACTGTAATATAAAAACATAAATGAGAAGTATGGAAATAAATACATCTTGTGTACTGGAGAGAGACCTTTTGCAACATTCTTGCTCTGAGTTAATTGATGGAGTCTCCCTTCTCTGGAGATACTCAAAACCCACCTGGTCATGAATGCTGTGCAATGYGCTCTAGGTGACCTTGCCTGTGCAGAAAAGGGTTGGACTAGATGACCTCCAAAAATCTAGACTAGATGGTCTTCCAACCTTAATCATTCTGTGGTGTTCTTGTACAAGTTGGGTCATAACTCAATGCCAGTTCACACCATAAAAAAATAAAATCCATTTCTCCACAGCTTGGCTCACTGAAGGGTTTTTCTAAATACCARATGCATGAGTACCGTGTTGAGAAGAATGTACTTGAGATAAAGGTGCATGGGTTGCAGATAGCTCTGCCTCAGTATTTAGTTTTTGTTTCAGTGCAACTTATTGTTACAGCCTGCTTCAGCTCTCAGACTAGCTCGCCAGTGGGCTTTTGTTGCATTTATTTTATTTATTTTTCCAGGAACAGCAGTAGACTGATTGCAGAGAGGAGGATTCCTCTCAGGTCAGATGGCAGGAAACTTGGAGCTTGTTTCTGGTCTTACTTACATGAGGGTAAACTAGGAACAGAGCAGTTTACATCAGTGGAGTTTGACACAGACAAAAAGATGTTTCAGACAGATCAGACTGAAAAACATGGTATTTCTTCCACTCCCCAGAAAGTCTTGCACAATAATCTGGGAATACATTCACATTTATTTTGATTTTGAGCCTTCTATACTTYTTAATGCTTCAGTGTAATGTTTTAGTGCTGCAATGTAATGTTATGAGCCAAATCTGTCCCTGGTGCAGCTCCATTACAATTGGTAGACTTATACTCAATATGAAGTGGACATCCTAAGTTTTAATTTGTTTTTATCTTTCCAGARCAAGTTAAAACAGATTCTCACAGATCCTCAGGCATTTGTCACATGTATTTATATTTTGTTTTAGAATGAATGTGAATTGTAATAGAACATGGATTTTAAGTGTGGTGTTTTGCTTTGTGTTATCTTCTGCTTTTTGTTCTCTTGTTTTGAAATACCAGTATTAATCCTAATGATAATTATGATTCATATGATGTCTTTAAAGGCATAAAGAGTTTCAAAAGCTGTAGTTAAGCTGTGCAGCATCCTTATGAATCAGGCAAGTGTCATCACAACCTTTTGAGCAATCAGTGTATCTGGTCAAAACACTGATAGACTGTTTCCAGATTTTTAAATCTGGAAACTTAGTCATCTCTCACGGTAGTTTTGGATGTGAGTTAGAAGATAGTTAAAAAGTCTGGTAAAAATGTAGTCTATAGATAATTTTTGCAATATCTTTGGAAAAGGCAGATTTTTGTAACCTCTGCCCCACACACTTGCCCTGTTTCTCTCAACTGTTGATGGGTAGAACAGTAGCCCTTACCCTTTTAGAACAGCTTAGGAGGTTATGAATCTATTGTGCGGGCTCTGAGTCAGCAGGCTGGTTACTGTACACGTCTTGGGGTGACTGGGGCTGTGGCAGGCAGCCAAAAGCCATTTGTAGCATATTTCTTCACAAAAGCGTGCTGTAATAAGGCAGAGTTGGTAGACTTTAATTGCCAGGCTCCCAGTTTGTGAAATATGCCTGTAGTATCTTTTAACTTTGGTCTTTCATAGTGATTTTTTTCAGCTTTGTCTGCAAAATTCAATTATTGCTGATTTAATTAAATGATAAAGGGATAAAGCAACATTGAGAGACTTGGTGAGAACAGGGCTATTGAAGCACCAAGTAGATTTGCCCTGAGCAGGCTTAATTTACAGTGCAGAGAACTCATGCTTGCTGTAGCTACTTCCTAGCCCTGTATCTATTCTGGAAGAACCCATTTTGTAAAAAAATTAAGGTAAGTTGCCCCCCAAGCGAGATGGTCCTGCAATGCTGCTCTGAAAGAAAACAAACAAAAAAACACCTGCTTTCAATTTGCAGAGAGATTCATTTGAAGTGACCTCAGAAATAAATGCTATGATTTAGAATGTGGGTAGGTTCTCTWTAAACTGATGTGAGACACTGGAAGGAAGTCATATAACGTTCYAAGTCAAAGCATTCAGAAGTTTAGGGGAAGAAAACAACTTCCTTATAATTTTGAATGTTTGTGACCATGTGTTCTCAGGCTGCATTTAAATACACAGTCACATAGCCATTCTTTCTCAGCAGTGCCTTATTTGTTGGACAGAATTGGGTGTTCACTTGATGAGCATCTGTGACTTTTCTTGCACTCTCCTTGAAGGGATGTTTGAAGGACTAACTTGGTACCTGCTGTTATTGCCTGATCTGAAGATAAGGTCATTGAAAGGAAACATCATTCTTAATGTTAGATAGTAGAGTAGCCTTGTCATTAATAACAGCTGCAGCAACCGGGTTATTACTCCTATAACATAAACCGCACTTCATTTAACACTTTCTAACAATTTTTTCTGTATATTTTGTCTGGGATAGAAGCTAGACTAGTATATAAATTGCATTTAAGAAAAAAAAAAAACATTTTTAATGATGCGAGGATATGAAAGAGATGACTCGTGTCATATATGTCAACTTGTGTAATACCTAGATAAGAGGATATGCATTCAAATCCATTTCAATAACATGTCCTTGCGATAGGAGCCAGTGTTGAATGCTATACTTGCTTTATATCTAGGCTATTAGCGTGAATGTGGGACATACATTTATATGAGAGCAAATACAGTACTGCTACTGGTATTTGGTCTCATAACTTTGGGATTGTCGCCCTGAAGCTTCTTATGCTTTTTCAACACTAAAGAGCAGGGAACCAAAAATCTCTTGGTTCTCTTGCCTAATTTAAACAAGYCGTATGTACAGAAGCTAGGCTTACTCTTACACATACATTAAAACCTTTGACTTTCCTAGTCTATTAGGCTGGTTACATGGATGTGGTGAAGAATCTAAACAGCTAATGCCTTGATCTGTGGTCTTGTCACTCGATCCTGAGAAATGCAAGAGGTGTGCTGCTGCATGTCCAGAATTCCTTTAGGAACTTTGGGAAGTGCCGTCATCATGGGTTTTTGCAGAGGAGAGTTAGGAATAAAAGCATCATTTTTCCSTGCAGGACCACGGACTCTTGACAGTGGTGCCAAACCTCTGTTGGGGGGAGTCTTTGGAAGCGTTTGCTCTGCTCTTGGGAAGCCTCAGTGGTGCCTGGTCCTGCCGGGCTCTGCGGAAAGCCGTGTGTCTAGTGTCGAGGTTGGGCTGTGCGGGCAGACCCAGGTTCCCGCAGCCTTGGCAGGACMGCCTGCAACGGGACGGGCGGATGGGGCCGGAGTTGTGCCCACGGAGACCTGCGCTCTTCCCTCATCCGCACAGCAGGAGGAGCCTCTCTCCCCTGGGTTTATCGGAGGTAGAAATCTTTTGTATTTTTATTTCTTTAGAAAGAGCAGTTTGGAAACTAGGATGGTCATCTGGCAGGCAGAGATACTGCTGAAATTGCTGTCAAGTGAAATGTCACCTTTCCAAAACCTTAAATGGAATGAATTTTGAGACAAGGAAAGATCCTTGGTTTACACGTAAACTTTATACTTTGAGAACAAATTATGCGTTTTGAATTTCAAGCATGCTTTATTATCTTTTGGTAGAAAAAAAGACAGGAAAAAAAAGGAAAAATCAAAGCTACAGTAGAAAACTGTAGATTTCTACCAAAAAAAAAAAAATCTATTTTACAGTAGCTAAAGATTACCCAAGTGAGTTACCACTGTGGAATATATTGCTTCTGACTCTCTGGTCTAATTAGGAAAATATATTATCAGAAAAATATTTGAGACTCTTTCCTGAACAGCTGTATAAGTTGGCTTTTTGGAGGGAGATGATGACATAGTGTGCATGGAAATCTTTATCACAGATTAGTCTTAGGCTAGAAAATATTTCTTCCCTTTCTTCTACCCTCACGTCTCCTGCTCCTATTGAGCCCTAGAGGGCTTCAGTGCAACAAGGACCTGGGAGAGYGAGTCCTTGGGAGTCAGAGCAAAGGCAAATTGTTGCTGATGTTCAGCCTACCTTGGGACTTGTTTGCAAATAACTGATGAAGAAGAGAGTTTTAAAGCCCTTGAAGCTCTGGTTCTTGCCCGTGACCTATTTTTCCTCTGTTGAAAGCAGGAGGTATYGGTTAATGGCCTTTCCACTTTCTTGGCATGAGCATTTATTAATTACTTCTTCATGTAACTTTCAAGTGGATTTGAAGAGAGGAATATGGAAGCAGCACACCCCTCCCTCAGCAGCTGCTAGTACAAAAAGATACAGGATACCTAGAATGGCTAGGAAAGTATTAAGCAGCAGGATGACCTGACTTTGGCGCAGAATATTCTGAGTGTGCCATTTAGCCAGTATCCAGCCAGCAAAGCCGTCGCAACCACTCAAGCTGACAGTCAGAGCCTCCTTCCAGCACGTACCACGCTCTCTATGTATGGACACAGCCACCAGCCCTCTGGCGTGGGTACTGTCATTTTGCTCCCTTCACTTTTGCTGCCTTTGCTCTCCTGAGGGTGAAGATGAGGCTCAGGTCTGCAGAGCTTGAAATGAATATCAACTCACTTTCCTGAAACACTTAGAACTTCATCCAGTAGGATGTCTCAGATTTCCTCTGAGACCTGTGCCTGAGAGCTCTATCACCTCAATTAAATCACAGCCTCTCTCTTTTT
Organism: Eudromia elegans; assembly: GCA_003342815.1. NCBI lineage: Eukaryota > Metazoa > Chordata > Aves > Tinamiformes > Tinamidae > Eudromia > Eudromia elegans. The sequence continues at coordinate 3,599,924 of PTEX01000055.1, read as the reverse complement.
CAATTTTCTGTGACTGCTGAAAAGTGATTTTTCTTGCACTTGTTACCATTTCTTAAGGCCTTTTTTCTTCTTTCTTTCCTTGTCACTGTCTATTTCCCTTCTGGAATTTGTCTGGGTTAACAACTTGTTGTTTGCAGGTGTCTGGATAAGGATTTTCCAGTGCTGGAAGACTGGGAGTTTTAAATTATTTCAAATGATTTATGGTTGAACTTATTCACAACCTGACAGTGGAATGGAGAAGGAAAAAAGAAAATAACAGCCTAGGATGGAATAGCGTGGAAGGTGGGGAGGACTCCAGCATTTTTATTTTATTTTTTTTAATATGAGCACCAAAGTTATCCCTGTGATCTCTTGGATTTCCTTGGCTCAGAAAAGGAGAATAGCGAGTTGTCAGCAAAAGAGRCTCTAAGCCAGGAACTGTGATTAGCCAAAATACTTTCTGCAAGACGAGATATTTTTGGCTCCTGTTTTGGTATCCTGTCTCAGAAACCTTTAATAGCACAGGGTGGGTTTGTATTCTTTCACTGTTCTCTTTAGCTTTTTCCTACTACACAGAGAATACTGATTTACTGTGCATTTTGATATCAACTTATCAACTGATCTTTATTTATCTAGTGAATTTTGATCAGACTAGGTTGGTTGTTTTTCATTTGCTTTTTTTTTTAAGCATGTCAAAAATGCCCAAAAGGGTAGGCCCAGTGCAATGTCCTAGTCCAGGTCCTGTGCCCATCCAAGCTCCTCAAATTGGAGCTGAGTCGGTAGCATCTGCTCGTTTTGTTTGCCCAAACTCTTCTTCCTTGTTCACCTGCTTGTCTGTGTTGGTGTGCCAAGGGGCACTGGTTTTAATTCAAGTGTGTCAGTGTTGTGATTTTTGGTTGTTGATGTTGGTTTTTTTTTGTTTTTCTTCTCTACTTACTTACTCTGCAATAAATGCAGACATCTGTAGGTCTATTTGTAGAATGAGGTACAAAAATAGACAAATAATAAAACAAGTTAACACTACTTCAAAACTGTTTAAAGAAGGTTCCCTCCCCCTCCCCTGCCTTCTTCTTTGCAAGATTCAAGGATGCAAGTCTTATTTGTCCAGGTCTACTCTCCACCAAACACAGTAATGCAGGATAGAAAAGCCTGATTAAATTGCTTGTTTGAAGTTTTAATATAAAATGGAGGTTAAAGTGTATCACTAGAAATTAAAAAAATAAAAAAGCATATTATTCTACCATATGTATGTTATGCATGTTCAAGTAGTGTTGGAAAAGCACTGGATGAATGGGCAAATCTTTGAGCTCTTCAAATGTTCAGACAAATTTTGAACATTCTGAACAAATGTTATGACTATCAGATCTAACGAACCTTTGACTCCTCCAGCTATCTCATAAAACTTCTTGGTCTCTGAGACTGAGAAGCATTTCTTCATTTTTCTTATGGTGCTTCAGTAAAAATAAGATATTGATAATCTAAGTATCTAATCCATGTTATTTGAATCCTGTTACTTGCATACCTTATTTTGTTACAGGAAGAATGTGAGTATTAATTTTATTGAGAAGGAGATAATAAGTGAAAACAGGTTCCAGCAAGGTAGATCAATCTTGAGGTTGGAACATTCTGAGCTGAATTGCCCACACAGTGCTGCCAACGTATATGAGTCATGAGTACCAATGCCACTTCCATTTATAGATTTCTTAGGAACAGAGGCAGATACACATGCCATTGAGTCTCAAGGGGTTKTTTTTTTAAGGTTTGAGCTCATCTAAGCCATTCTGTGGAGCTCCACATGCCCAGAGTGATTCCCCTTTGAGAAAGAATTGAAATAGTTGCCAGATGGAACCGTTATCTTATGGGGAAGCTCCAGTACTTCAATGTTTGTTTCTTGTCCCAGGAGCATTCAAAGCATCAAGAATGTTGCCACTAAAATGTGAACTATTATGCTTCAGAGTATCACTATTTTGAAGTATAGAGTTCTTGAGATGAAATATGTGATTTTTCCTTTCCTAGAGGAAAATTCCAAAGATGAAAATGAGCAAATTAAAAATGTTCCATATTCTCAAAATTTCCAGGCTAAAATGTCAATCAGTTCCAGTTGTTATAGATATAAGGCAAAAGCTGATCATAGCTCAACAGGCTGGGATAGATTGAACTATCTGTTTTTACTATATAGCAGGGGAACCATGGCAGTATATAAGCTGTGCATAAGCACAATTTGACAGACTGCAACAGGTTGAGCATACCATATATGTGTGCATATATTCACTTTCTACTCAAGCACATGCTTTGTATTATTCCTTCCCTCCTGCCCCCTTGCCAAAATGCACACACACATGTGAGATAAATTCATTTCCGACTCCACAGACAGGGTATTTATTGAGGAAACCAAGATTCTGAAGAAACATTCCAGGCTTCTATTCGAATAGCCTTTAGAAAGAATATTCTTCATTTCCTATGTAATACGAGCCCTGATCTGTTTTTTCACTATTCTGTGTACATTGAATTCAGATTGGAATAACATTCAGTGCTAAGCTTCTTTTGCAACAATTTATTAGCCAAAGAGCTATGCTATCAATCCAACATAGAATTAAATTTTTTGTTTTTCTACAACATCCATGATATAGTGGGAGCTATAGGGGAATTTTTACTAAGGGCAAGGAAGATTGATTATTTTTGCTTGTGTGTGTTTTTTTTTTTCGAGGAATGTCCTTTTACAGACGTATTAGCTGTTTACAGTTGTTATGCTTTCTAAATGGTAATAGACATTGGATTTCTGAGAAGTGAAATAGAGAGCAAATTAACAACAAGACACTAAACAGCAGTTATCAATATTTTGGTGCTACCTCTTAACAGAGAGCTTAAATAGTATTAGGAGGAAAAAAAAGTGTTATTTTCATTGGTGAGTATAATTTAAGGTATTTAGGCTTTTAATTACAATAGCATACAACTTTCAGTTTAAAAGTGTGTTTGTGGAGGGAGTGTGGACTAAGCATTCTTGGGCTGTAGGCTTTTACATGTGATTCCATTACACTTTCTTTTTGCACTAATGGCATCACAGGCTGTTCTTTGGGAATTGCAGAATGCCCATTATAGATGAGACCTGCGTTGCCTGAAAGAATTATTAGGGTCTCTGTTGGGTTTTTTATTTTTTTTCCTATTGTCGTCTTTAGAATTATTTTTCTTAATCTTTATCCCGTGTGTAATAAAGCTTGAGAATGATACTGCTCATGCATACCTAATGTGTGCATAAATATGTAGTTTTTTGCTGCGGTTATAGCCAACTCTAGGACAGTCTGTCAGCATGGAAATTTATCACTTCTGAATGTGAAAAGTTTCTGTTATGCAGATGTGGCCACATGCCCTAGCAAAGTGCGCTGAGAATATATTTAGTGAAATCACATATTTAGCTCCCATGAATGTAGTTCAGGTTGGAGCTCAGATTAGTCACCCACGTCCTATATATCTTAACCTTGAGACAATTCCGCGTGTTAAGATGTTGGTGTGTCTGGTGAAAACAGTCCTGCTTTATGTAAGTAATGAAAATATTAATTGAATCTGGATCTTTGGCGGCTTAGGTGAGGCCCGTAACCCGTGGGCTGGTTAGCTGGGTGGATGCGCAGTTAGCTGTGCGAGCCGGGGGTACCGTAGGAGAGCCGCTGCGAGCAGCAACCGCGCACCCCACGCACCCGGGATGGTGCCCCCATYCCGACCGGGACTGCCGCTCCTGGGCTGGTTTGGAGACGGCCTGCCTAGATTTTCGTAAGGATTTAGGGGTGGTTTTGTGTGTATCTAGACGAAAGAAGAAACAAGCAAACAAAAGAGAAACTCYGTAAACTCTTTTTGTAGCACAAGGGAAGGATTTTCTCTCATGTAGCTCTGTTAAGGATAGTTGCTGAAGAAGTGTAACAACTTAAAAACAAATGAACAAAAAAACCAATAAAAAACAGGGGAAAGAGGAGAACTTATCTTACCAGTAAATAAACAACTCCTGGTATTATTCACCTGTTAATGCTATGTTTTGTGGCAATGGGATAATAGAAGTTGCTCATGCTGCTGATATGAAAAGTAGACAAAGGGAAACACGATGTTTTCATTGGCCTCAGTTGATGTCTTGGTTGCTCCAATTGCTTAGACATTTCTTAGGCATCTTTCTCTCTCCAGACACGAGTCTTATGGAAAAGCCTTAGTGCTGTGTTTATAATAGATTCTGCATATTTAACAGCAGTTCCTGTTGGAAAACAAAGCTGTAATATCTAGGAAACTTTGTGACCTATCCGCTGTGCATAGGATATGACAAGCTTCCTCCTGACGCAGTCCGTGCCGTTGCCTGCCTGCTGGCCCTCGCTGCAGACAGGTTCCAGACAGCTCTGATACTGCCGGTTCCTTTCCAGATATTCTCCACAAGTCAGACCTGATCAGTGGAGAGTATTGGCAAGACAGTGTGGGATAGCTTGTGCTCTGCCCAAATTCATGACTATATTTGTTCTTGGAATGAATGGACAACTTTGCGCTCCAAAATAAGGTGGAACTGTACACAGCAGACAAAACAAGTTATATTAACTCCTTATGGGATTTTTAGCAGAATGTGTCTTCACAGAAAATTCTTCTGTCCAGTGTAAGAGTTCACTGTTTGTACATAGAATTACAGAATCACAGAATGGTTGAGGTTGGAAGGGACCCCTAGAGGTCATCCAGTCCAACCTCCCTGCTCCAGCAGGGACCCCTAGAGCATGTGGCACAGGGTGGTGTCCAGGTGGGTTGGGAAGATCTCCAGAGAAGGAGACTCCACAGCCTCTCTGGGCAGCCTGTTCCAGGGCTCTGTCACCCTCGCTGTTAAAAAATTTYTCCTTAAGTTTCTGTGGGACRTTTGATGCTTTAGTTTGTGGCCGTTTCCTCTAGTCCTGTTGACCAAGGAGTCTGTCATGCTTTGGAAAAAAGAGAATAAGCACTTGTGTAGTAATTGGTGGCTTTGTCATTTAGTGGTTTGTACAAATCTACTCATGTAAAATTGCACTTTAACATTCTGAAATTTACTTTGAATTGTTCAGTCTTTCTATAAGGTTGGTCTGCTTCATTACTGCAASAGCAAGTATGGATTTACTCCAACGTATATGAACTGAGTTCCATCACAATATAGTGATTTTGCAAATCAATATAGTTGCTGTCCTTAACTGCAAATTCTCATGGCTGCAGAACCTTTTTTAATGAAAATTTCACYGCTTTGTTTGGTTGTGGTGAATCAACCAAAAAACCTTCTGTTTCTCTCACCTAAGCGAGCCTGTGATGCTGGGCCAGGTTTGAGTAGAGCAGCCAGCTGAATACTATAGTGAAGCAGTAGATGGTTCTTTCTACAGCAGACTGTTTTTATTCTTTTTGGCAGGTTGTCTCTTTGGCAGAGACAGACATTACTGAAGAAGCCTTGCTCAGGTTAGCTGCTCTCCTGTGATGTTCAGTAATTGAAAGCAGTAAAGTGTAGAGTCACTGCCACAGATAGATTGATATTTAGTGGTAAGGTAAAAAATTCTGTATTTTTATTCTRCCTCCTAGCTATCTCATGCTCTGTGTATCCACATGTGAGCTTTCAGATGGGAGTTAATTCTCCTTGTGAAACTTTAGACCAGGCAGGAAAACAAACAATTTCTATAATGTGTCATGGTTCCCTACTTTAYTTTTCTATATCAATGAACTGAGGATCTGGCTCTAATTCTTTGTTACTATTTTAATTCTCTTTCAGTTTAATTTCATGTTTGTGTTATTACTAGATATTTACTTTCTATCAGTGGAATGAATGTGACATGTGCTATGCCTGCCATTTCCTCCTTGTTARTGTTTAGTGTCCAGCGTGGATTTGCTCTGGCTACAGTCTCTCATGTTGCAATTCTATTCAATGAATTCTGGATGTTTCCTGTGAAGAATTGTTTCAAAATGAGTTAATCCTTTCCTATCAAATGCTGTAGAGTTGTTATGACTGCCCCAAGAAAGAAGAGGTACCATATCAAGGTTAGGAATTTGTATTTAATATCAGTTTTGATAAACGGTGTTTTTTTATCCCCACCTCCTGCCACTGACCTTCACAAGTTTATAAAAGCTATTTCCTGATTTAGTTGCAATGCTTGAATTCTTGGAGAGTTTAATCATCACTAGATATCACATTTCCTAAAAAAGTTAAATGATATATAGTTATTAATGCTTGTACAGCTGTTCGGGGATTGTTCAGACTTTTATAATTAATACTCACATTTTTTTGTCTTATCTGAAAATAAACTGAACAATACATTTTGGTGGATCTGCTAGTAACTGGACTGTTTCTTCCACCTGGAAAGTGAGGTGTAAATCATGCAAACRTGTTGCATCATTTGTCCATGGTAACTCCTCATTGCGTGCTGTATTTAACTTTCTGACACTCTGGTCATGACACTAGCAATRCTGACAATATTATACATTCCTGTCTTACTGTAGTTATCATTGTAGACATCTGGACTCTTTGAAAACATAATTGTTATCCAAAGCCTTTTGGAAATTTCTAATCTTTTTAATTAAAGATGCTTGCCACTTCACATTAGTTCTATAAATTGAGAACAACTGTTTAATAATGATTATTTACCATCTGTTTGATACTCTCCCTTCTGGAAGGAGTCCTTTCTTGACATGCTGTGGAAGGAAATGCATTACCTCTTCCTTCTCCCTTCCTTTCCCCCCTTTAATTGAGAATAATACATTTTTTCTGCTAAATTTTGATGGTGGTAATACTGCTGTCACCTGAAAWGTTTGCTGTCAGATTCAGTGCATGTGGGTGTGCGGGTTTTTTTCTGCGTTGTTTTCTTTTGTAAATTCCATATTCTTCTTATATATGYAAGAAATCATAAAGATGTGTGTGTCACTTTTTTAGAAAATGCTTTCTAACCACTTTTCCTCCTTGAATTTACTGGCTTTGTCATTTGTAATGCTTTGCACCTTTAAATYAATATAAAACCCTGTTGGAAGGTCTTTATCATCATATCTTGTCTATCTTTTATTTCTGATCTGTTTAAGATTAACCTGTAAGCATCTTGTCCTTTTTTTTTTTTTCCCTTTGTCCTTATTCTTCTCCAAGAACCTACTTTTGTGTTAAAAAGGATTGCMAATATGACCTTTAAGTCATCCATTAGCTGTTTAATTGCTATACATAGACAGGACAACCACCCCTTTTATGAAATCTCAACTTCTGGATGTTTTGTGTCAAAGTTGGTCTAATTTCCTTTGGATTTGTTCTAAGGCTGTATTCTTATAGACTTTTTGCAGGTTGTTTTTCTCTTACTTTCTTTGTCTGTTACCACAGTAGCATCAGAAATCTTCTTTTTTCGCTTAGATGTATTTGGAAAAGCCTTTGTATTTCCTAGCTGTACTTTCCCTGTCTTTTGTGTAAATTAGTTAGAGTAAGAAGGCTATTGCAGGGCAGGAGCAAGGTGGAAGAAAGGATTGAAAGATGAAGGATGATTAAAGATGTTGACATCACAGAGTAAGAGTTTCAGTTGAAATGCCAGAAATTATTGCTCTGTGTGTGGGGGTTTTTTTTGTTTTGTTTTGTTTTATTTTTTTTTTTTAAATAGACCTAAAAATTTTTAAGGGCAGAAAAGGATCATTGAATTTAGTTCAATTTTATTTTAAACTATTGGCTCTTTACTGAGCATATTGTATGCTAAGTAGTGTTGTGCCTTGTAGAAAAAAGCCTTGTAGGTATCTAGAGCTGATTGAAGAGACGTGGAGTTCTGTATTTTTCTGTCTTGTAGAAAAATTCAGATTATTTTGAGACCATAAAAGTCTTCAAATATGATGAGCAAGATTATTTCTTTAATTCTTTTATTATTTGTTAAATAATTTTATCTCCTTTTAATCTAACTCCCATTTATAATTTTTTTCCTATAGAAAAATGAGATTGTGCACTGCTAATTTTCTCATTCCTGCAGTTTTTACTACCTTCACATGAAAGTGTTATGTTGCCTATGTTGTTGAACAGATGAAAGTTGTGGTTTGTTACCAAGTTTTCCTTGCAATTTTGTTTTCATGSATAGGAATTTTGTCACGTCCCTGAATGCTGATTTTGGAAGAGGGGGCGGGAGAGAGCGGGGAGCGGATGTCATGATTTATTTCTTTTTGCTTGGTGACTGAGCATTCACTACCTAAAGATTAAAAACATCCATTTTTTCAGTAAGTTGAACTGTCAACAGAAACACTTAGCAAAACTCTAGCTAGGAACATATGTGGTCTTCTCGGGGTCTGTTCCTTGCAGATGCACAGTGGAAGAACCAAGGTTGCTGTGAATGAGACTTTAGGCAAACCTAGTGAGGCAAAATTTCTTTTAAAAGACAAGAATAACCAGGAATGAATTAGCTCTGTAGGGTATCAGAGTGCTGGTACTGCTTCAGAGGATGAAAGTATCATTGGAACTAACATCAATAACATTGTTGGAACATGAGTTTGGTGGTTTTTTTTTTTTTTTTTTTTTTGCATCACTGTAAGTATCTCTGAGGCACTCTCAGGTATTAGTGTTGTGTAAGCTTATTTAGTATCTCTATGCAATGGTTAGCTTAATATTTTTATAAACTCACAAATGATACCATTACATCACCTAATAAGACATTCTGCACAGCAGAGCACRTTATCTTACCCAATATGTTCAAAATTATATTCTGAAAATTATCATCATGCTGCTGTTGTACTATTGTAACTCTGAGGTATGGTGCCTGGGCTAAATAACAATGTAGGTGGGAGGAAGGTGTAAGGCTGCATGTCTTGTTGGTACTTAAGGGTTTTTTGAAGTATTTTTTAAGGGAGTGCATTAAATGTTGCAGTGATAAGTATTTGGAAACAAAAATCTATTTCTCCATTGACATACTGTGAAGATGTTGATCTTGTCATCTAACCGAAGATTGGCTTAAATTATTTTCTTAAGGCCTGTGTTCATACTGCACTTTCATGTTTCATAAAAAAAATACAGGTTGATTCTTCACTTGTCTGGGCAACACCACTAGGGACTTCAGGTGCTTAATATTCCATTAGAGCAACTGGTGGCTGTGCCTGTCCCACTTTCAGTGCCTTTTCTCTCTAAGGGATTTGCTGGGACAGACGTCCCCATTTTGTGTGGCAGGTGAAGTTCAGAGCATCCTTCTGCTCYAGCTGCCACCAAAGGCAACAGAAAGATGTGTTGGAACTGAATGGAGGGCTGCGGCTTCAGCTCACCAGCCCACCAACACACACCATGGGGGCTTGGCAGGAACAGGGGGAGCAGCGGGATCCTGAGTGTATGTGGCCCTCGAGCTCCAGTGGCCCCTTGCAGTGATTTAGTAGCCTCAACTGACTCAGGGCAATTCAGGGGCTGTTGAAACCATCTGCCAGAGAGGACAGGGCTAGACCATGGCTCCTGCCATGCAGCCGTGGGCCAGCAGCGCTGAAGTGACGACARCCCCAGCGAGGACGCCTGTCCGTCCATAGGGCTCTGCGTGGCTCACTCTGGAATACTCAAGATCCAGCCAAGACTGGTGGCTTTAAGCTTGCCTTCCAGCTATCCTGAGGGCAAGATAATTGTGTTTTTGTGAGGAAAAAAACAATCAATAAAAGTATTAGTCTTGACATTTTCCGCAAAGGAGATATATCAGCATGGAAGCCAACTGCACCTGCCTACATCCAGCTATGGGGAATCCTTGCCAATGCAGCACAATGGTGTTTGCATAGTGCCTGTAGAAAACACGCTTAGTGGAACCATGGGCAAAGTGCTGTTGCAGAACTAGAAACTGAACAGGAAACTTGTTAGACGTTTTTGTATCATTTCCTGCATATCCTATTGCTGAGGTAGTCACAACACCACTTTAATGTGAACGTGAAAGGGTGCTAGTTGAAAAAAATGCATATTCACTGTTCTAATGCATATTTTATCATTATTATTTTGCAAAATATCATTAACCCATTTATTTTGCCTATTTTTCCATTGCATATGTGTCCACAGTGCACTGAGTATGGGTGCTTAGTGGTCATCAATCCAGTAGTAATTTCCCTTTCAGTCTTTTGAAAGCCTTTTGATTTTGTATTAGTTTTCCACGAATTTCTCCATCAGAGACAAACTGAACCAGTTAAGTGACATGAAAGCTCCTTCCTTATCTGTAGGCGACTGTTGTTATGATCAAAGTATTCACACAGAAAAACAGTTCTCTGGCTTACTATTATTGGAACTATTTATAGCCAGGTACAAAAACCTAGTTTATCTGAAAGCCCATTATAGAAATGGGCAGTTAGACTTCCATTTTGACTTTGTCTRTAAAAACTACCTAATGAGTTTCTTGTGTGCCAGTTATCTCAGTCAATTGAAATGTCCCAGTTTTGTGTTCAGTAAAGGGTACAATGACATTGGTATCTGCAGCATTTTCTGTAGTTATTGTTAGATAAGGCACAAATGTTCATTACATTTCTGAGTTGTTCAAGCCAAGGTGTTAAGGGTGGTGACTCTGAGCACCTCTGTCCAGATATGCAGCTTTGAAGAGTTCCTCTCCCTTCTTCCTCTCCACCATGTATGGTGGCATATTGCATTTCCAAGTGCACTGTCAGTATTGCCCTAATTTCAAACACTGGTGTCCAACCATCAGAGTGAAGTTGGGAAAGAACCTCATGTGGAAAACAGGATGGACTCTTCTTGCCCTAGTTCTCAGATGAGCAAAATTTTTACCAACAAGTTCTCTTGTGTTAGGTGGTAAGGTCTTGGTGCGCGATTAGGTCTCTTAGGTTCAGGACAAAGAAATATTAAGAATATTCCAGTTTCAGGCAGAGATCAATCCCTAGTGTATAGATAACTTTCCACACTGCTATTTTATGCTAATCTAGTTCAGCTAGTGATCAGGCAAAGAGTTTTTTCAAAAAGATACAGGGAGCAACTTAATAGAAGTTATATGCAACTTGTTTTATATATATAGTATATATATTTCTGCTCAAATAATATGAGCTTAAGCTATGAAGCTAATGTAATTACCCCTTCAGGGATAAACAATCTGAAAATCTTCCAAATCATTCTTAATGTTTCAGACACAGTGTAACTAGAAGCTGTCCCTTGAGAGGTAGTGATTTTAAATTGGGTACTTGGCAGAAAGTGGCAGTGGAAGTATCTTATTTGAGTTAATGTGTGGATAACAGAAGAGCCAGTAACAACTTCTGTGACTCAGAGTTGACTGTTATAGTCTGAAATCTGGAGGCAGCCATATGATGCATCAGGCAGAGGCTCCTAAGCAAGGTCCGTAGCCAGAGTAGCAGTAAGTGCTAAGTGTTCACGGGGTAGGAAAGCTCCTGCTAGGAGCTGGGTTAGACTGATGCATTTCATGAATGCTCTGCAAAGGGAGAGGCAAGGGGGAACAATGAGATAGTGAAGCTCAATGGCMCTGTATTGTTCAACATACATAAAGAGAGGGGATGATTAAAAAAAGTGCACCAGGACCTTGTAACACTAGATGGATGTGAGATAAAATGACTAATGATGTTAAGTACCTCCAAATGTAAGATGATATTTGGGGGRAAAAAAAAATAATTCTAGCTTAATGTACACATTAATTGGCCCTGGGTTGACTGCTACCGCTCAGAAAAAAATGCTGAGGTTATTAGTGACCTTCTGTGAAGGTGTCAGCTTAGTGCTCAATGGTTATATAAAACACAGACTGGCTGCTAGAAACTATTTGGACCAAAAAAGAAAAGAACAAAATAGGAACATTATTATATCATTGTACGAATATGTGGTGCACCAGGTCTTGGAGATGTATTTCCTGTTCCCCTAAATTTCAGAAAAGCATATAGCAAAAGAAGAAAACAGTGTAACAAACAATTAAAAAATAAAATAATAAAACAATAAATAAAATAACTCTGATTTGAAAAGAGACAGCTAAGGCTGTTTCATAGCTGAGACTCAGCTCATAGCATAGTCTCATAGCTGAGACTATGACAGAAATTCAGTTCAGGTAGTTCCTGACCCACAGCTTAATGCCAGGATGATATTTAGGAGATAACAGTTTTTGTGCAAGGTCTTCCTCCTTCTTGGACCATTACTGCAGACTACTGTTAGATCTTGGACCCATATTCTGAGTCAATGTATCTTGTTTCAAGGCTAATGATTCTCTATTTGTGGTGCCCCTTACTCTGTGTGTAACAGACCTTTCCAAGACTCATGATGAGTTTCTAGATCTGTACTAGAGCAGGTTCTAGATCTCTGTAAAGCTAGGTGGCTTTTAATATCTGTTATTATAGGACAAACTACTAGTCCTTCAAATGGGATTCCTATTTCAAAAGCTCCTCAAAACTAATTTGTGTCTAAGAAAATCAGGAGCATCAACAAATGGATGCTTTCTGGCAGAACTTAACTCAATGTGAAGTTTTCAGCCCTGCCCCCTCCCCCGCAGTTGGGGATGCTCTGCATTTTGGAGCCTGATGAAGAGCTGAAAGGTAAATCAAGTAATACAGCTGCTACCTTGACAATGAATAAGTTGCAGGCTCTCCTGTGTCTGAAGTAGAACAACAAGGCCGTGTAGCTACTGATCCTGTTTTCAGATTGGTTCTGCCCTGTTCAATAAGCAGTTGCATCAGTGCTCTATCACACCAGCAGGTAATATCATCTCTTAGGCAGTTTCCATCTTTGTGATGATGCTCTGCAGTACATCTGCAGAAAATCGCAAATACTCAAGTTGCCTGTTCAGTGTTGGTCTGTAGTATTTCTGCTGTTCTTTTTGCAATGGAGATCTCAATAGGATATATGAAGTGTAGACTTTATAGGAAGCCTAGTCAAAAGAGAAAACAGGTCAAGGAGAGAGAGGTACCATTTTTCTAGTTCAGCAGCCTGTCAGTTTTTTCATAGGTCTGCAATATATAGTCAGATTATTGAGATCTATTGTGATTGTAGCTGAGAGCCTTGGCTTGGAATATATAATCCGCAGCACAAGAGTCCAGGTCGTTCCCTTTAGAGAATAATGACGTGACAGTTTTGTGACAGTTACTACCCGAAGGAACTGGCTCTGTCCAGTTAATGTTACTGCAAAAAAATCATGACTAATGAGGAGATTGGTCTGTGGTGCTTCTCTGAAAGCACCTGTTACCGTGTACGGGTTGTAATAGCGCGATTTGAGACCAGACAATCGGTCTGTCTAGTGAGTTCATAATCATTAGTCTCAACTCACAATGCACCAYGTTGTACAAATTTTACCAGGTTGACTTTGGTGGAGTTATTCCTGATTTGCAGAACAGAATCATGTCCAAAATATTTACTTTTAGTTTATATGGAAACTTCGCACAGCTCTTCTCTGGAAAACTTTCCCCATCTTAGTCATCTACAGCCAGTCTTAATACTGTAAACAACTATTACTTGTGGTGTAATTCTGTGGGTTTTTTTACTCTTTTTTTTTTCTTATTTGTTTCCTTCCCTTTCCTCCTTTCTCTAYACTGCTGATTTTCTAAGTTTAGTTAAGCAGAGTACAGTCAGGGTAGGAACTTTTTTGAAGTAATGTAAAACTAGAAATCCTTTTGCTGGTCCTAATTCCTTCCCATATGCATGCTTAACTAGTRACCTGCTGCACTGCTGCAGAATCCCCTATTAACTCAGCTCTTGACCCATTTACTTCTGCAAAAACAGATCCTGGCCAGCTTTCAGCCTCAGTAACTGCATGCTTGTCTACATACATTTTCACTCTGTTTTTTACTTCAGTGGGTGACTGTTTTGCCTGTCGTATTTTAAATCCTTCTGCCTTCTCTCTCCTGTTCAGCAGTTGACAAGTATTGCCTGAAAGCACCCTCGTTTTGAATTGTGTGGTTTTCTCATCCAGGGAGGAAATATATCTGTCACTCTKTTAGCTCTGTTGTTATATATTAGAAAATAGAGCTATGCTTAAAAGCGAGGTAGCACATAAGAGGATAAATACTGAGGGGAGAAGCATAAAGTTGTGACAAGTTAATCATCCAAATATAAATCTCTTCAGTTTGCCTGAAACAAAATAGTAAGCAAATCCTAGTCATAGTGTAGTCATATTCAAACATGAAATGTAGTGGGTTTTTTAGCTTCTTTTTGTTTTTGTTTGTTCTTGTTTAGCTCTGTTCTATCCATATCTTTGTACGTCTGACYCTGAGGAGAAACAAGGCTACACAGGGTATCCTGCTTATTGCCAATTAATTMATTTCCCATTTTTCAAAAAGTTGTAACTTTGCTTTTGTTTGTGTAATTACAAGATTAGGAGAGGGCCTTAACTTCCAAAATGCTGGTCATTGCTTTTCATTAACTTTTTCATTAATTTGCAATCTGTCTGCTTCCAATGTGGGCCCATTTCCTACTAGGGGATGGCCATCATGGCAAGCCTGCAATCTGTTGCGTTCAAAGACATCATCTATTAAGTGGAATAAATGGCTCTTAGCTCTGATATTCTTATGGTTGCAGCATATTAACAGATTTTGTTGTCTTTATAGCAAAGTATCTTCCCACATCAGAATGTGTACATATATAAATAAGTGTACAGATTAAGTAAGGATGATGTGAGATGCTGAAGCAAATTTCTATTGTTTGCTTTATCTTCAGACCCTAAGCAAGGATGCCCTGAGTTATGAAGCTGTACCTCTGTTTTGTCCCAGCTATTGTATTCCTTTGCTTTGCTCTTCGCTGCTGTAGGCATATGCGGCACTCCTACTTTTTTGCCTTTTGTTCTGATCTTATGCTGATCCATTTACAGTCCACAGTTATTGGCTTTCCCAGATCTGGAGCTTTTTAGGTGTGGGTGCTTTCTCCTCTATCATGTCARACATCCAGTAATACCCTTTCAAGCTGAGATACTTGGCTTGATACTTAAAGCCAACATTCACTTGAGGGTATTTTCTGCACTTAAAATATTTTATGCTTTTGGTGTTAAGGCCTTTGTCTCCACAAAATATGAAACTGGGGAGGAAATAGTGGCATCTATGTCCCTGTAATTTGCAAGGGCAGGTTTCGTAATTGAGAGCAATGAATGAACACGGGAAATGCATGGGGCATATCCAGTGTGTGCTGCTGTGAGTGAATCAGATTCCTTTGCAACGTGCAGCATTTGTAGTAACTGATGTACTTCTCTGTTGCTGAGTTGCCTTAAACCCGTCAGTATTAATGAGAGCTCCAGGCTTGAGCATCTTGTGCTGCAGTTCTGCTGACTGCTGAGCAGGGAGCTTAATCGTCCGTCTGTTGTCTACAGGCCCTGGTGTGTGAATGCTGAGCCTTAACCACAGCTGTTTTGCTGAAAGTACCGCTGGGAACCCTTAGCCTGCCGCCAAGGTTGGTTAGCTTTATGTGGTAGCTCCCCTTAGGAACTGTGGGCTGGGGGGGGTTAAAAAAGAAAAAAAAAGGCATTACAAGAAAGTAATGCAGTCATTCATATGCTGTTTGGCAGGTCGATTTATATGAAATGAATGTTGGATGGTACCTTCTGGGCACACTTTGTGACTTGTTGGAAGTTCGTGTGCATCGCCTTGAGGCGYTCATCATGACTTAGTAAAAGCAAAGATGTATGACTCAAAGAACGTGCTGCTGCTGTCTGTCRTGGTCGGTGCAGCCTTTCAGACATGTCCCCTGAGGCTTAAACATGTGAAAAAAGCTGCTGGGAGGATCTCAGCCATTTTTAAAAACACTTTCCTTTTGCTTAGGCATCATTTAGTCTTTCAAATATTAGCTTGTTTTGGAAAAACAACCAAATAATTTCTGGCTAAAATTCACAGGAATTTATACATGGTCCATAAACTTATTGAAAATTCTAATATTGATCAGTAGATCACTGATACATCATCATACCTAACTGTGCTTTCCATGTTTGTGGAATTCATTTTCAGAGTTTCCTGTGATTTCCATTATTTCTTGCATTTTCTTTTTCTGTGATAAACTCAGTTACAGTTAGCTGGCAGAAATACAGAAAGGGTAAAAGGAAATGTGATGTATATACTGGATTAGATGACAGATGAGCTCTTCAGCTCATCTCTGGAAGGCAAGCAGTTGTAATAATTTGTTAGGAGTTGATACTTAACCAGTACTGCCAGTTTATGAATATTGATGTTTTATGACAGTCAGCATTCTCTCTAAAAAACTAATTTGGGCTGGTTTCTATATTTCAGGGAGCAAAATACTAATTTCCTTTCTTATTAGTCCACAGTTCACACGTCACCATTTGGTGCTAACAAARCTCGTTAACTGCAAAAACACTTCAGGCCCCTTCATTCACATTATTCCCTCCTGGATGCTTTCCCTGTGTTTGTAAGGATAAAATTAGGCTGTCTGAGGATTTGTAAAAGAGGAGCTTCGTGAGTCACAGCTTACTACAGACCTCATTCTCTTCCCTTGGCAACCTGTGCCTTGTTTTGTGCTGACCGAGACTCTAAATAGGGAATAATCTTTGTTTCAGTAGAACAAGATGTGGTGAAGAATGATATGCAGCCTGAGTTCAGTGTGACTATGTCTGGTTTTCCTTTGTTGCTCTTATTAGGTAGACATTTAAATATGTCGAGTACTACTSCTCCAGTGATATTGCTCAGGTAAACTTTCCTCATCATTGAGGGTCTCCCAGCCAGCACCTTTTCCCAGTAGGGCAGGTTTGCTTTCATATAGCATTGTTTGCTTTCATACGTGTATTGCACAATGATGGCACAGAAAAATGTTTTGCAAAGAAAAGAGTTGGCTTGTTCTGAGCGTTAGCTTAATGAGTGTGTTCGTGAGCATAAGCATTCTGAAGTATACCTCTAGGGTTTTATGAAAAGCCTTYGGTATGCAAGCCATTTGTATAAACATAAATGACCTCTCAAACATCTTTTTTATTCTGCTTTGTTTTCTCTTTCCTGAATGCCTGAGATAGTGGCATGACAGAATTTACTACAGAAAGAGCCATGAACAGGTGAATGTTCTGTTGGCTGTAAGATATGAACTGGAATTGTCTGTTATTTTGGAAATACAGTTAGTTTTGAAGCAGTTGGTTCAGGAAACAGCTACTGATGCTTAATGGATTTCTGACCACATGAAGCTCTTCCTGCCCCACCCAGAAAAATAAACGTGTAGCAACTGGAAAGATACCTCTTATTTAAGTAACTCATATCTTCATCAAAGTAGGATTTTTCTAAATGTTTGACTGATATAATAATATACCAGGCCTGTATAACTTCATAGAGAATATTCCCAAAGCATGCTGTTAACATGATTTTTAAAGACTTTTCCAGATTCTCATCGTTGAAAGGTTTGTGCTGATATTCCCTGTTAATTTTATCCTACTGCCTCTAGTTCAGTTTCACACGACCACCTCTGATACTCCCTTGTTACCTTCACAATTAGTTTCTCCTTGCTTTTGTACGTTTTAATTAATTCYTCTTCTAGCTATGTCTTAGTTTGCTATAAATAAATAGAAAAGTAAAAGAAAATKGTCTTCATCTCATTTGATTGTGTGCTCCTCTCTACTCTTGAAATAGCAGCAGAGTGCTCCCCAGGCCCTGGTGGAAGCGCCCAGAGATCTTGTTTTCCATGAGGATTCCTGGCAGTAGCAAGACTGCATGGAGGACAGTGGCAACAGATGGAATAGTGTGGCAGTCCTGGTGGGTAGCATAAGTCAGRCGATGGTTAGAAATGAGAGAGGTTTGTAGCATCTCCCCAGGAATTTAACCTAGAGCAGCAGCAGCTTGTGCTTTAGTTGGAGGTGTTTTCCTCGGTGACTTGAGAGATGGTGACATCTGCTCTTCTCACATGCTGCCTAGTGGCTGTCCAACTGTGTTTCTCATAACACTGTGAGCTTTTCTCCAAGAGGGGATAATCCAGCCCTTCTCAGCATATGCGGTCTGAGAGTATCACAGTGAGAAATAACAAGGTTGCACAAAGCACACTGGACTAAATGTTATTTGTTGGGGCTTGGTGTAATCTTTAAAACAATTTTGATAGCGCAAGTGTAAAATAAATAGTAGCTGGGGGCAGGGGGAGAGGCTTTACAAAATCACCATACTGAACCCATGCCAGACACTGATAGTGGTGTCTGTGGCCACCATCTCTGTTGTTTGGCTTCCAGGAAACTATGRAAACAATGATCAGGAGACACTATGTAAGGAAAGAGCTAACTGATACCATTCTAAGCACAGAAACCTCTCTTACATGAAAGGAAAAAAAAAAAGTGTATTTCTGTGTACCTAGGATTTCCTTTAAAGCACACAGCAGCAGCAGAATAATTTTTATTTTAACAGCTGAAATTTCTTTTGCAGTTTGTATGATAGCTATGATTTGACACACCAAAAGAAGCAATCTGCTACTAACACATTCAGCCCATCATAGGTATTTCCGGGGGTCTGTAGCCTGAGTTCACCAGCACTAATGCAGAATCAAATAAATATTTTTCAAAGAGGATTAATAATGTTGTTTATTACAAGCGTCCCGTAATTCCCATGGCCCTCTGTGTGGCGCACGCTAGCAGATGGGAGCCCGTCCCACGCTCCTGGAGCTCCATCTGTTCCCCTGGGCTGCCGTGTCTGGGCCTCTCCTGCCCTCCAGCTCTGCAGGGAACGTGCAGCTTTGGGCTCCCCTTTGTGAGGGCTCTGTACTCAGGTCTTACCCTACAGCACCCATGGGTTGTAGCTTCTCATGGGTCTATCYTTGGTCCTCCTGGAAAGGTTTTCTGGATTTTTGTTGTGGATACTGGACATTATGGTCTGGGTGTCTTATAAGACCAGCACGGATGGTGGTCCTGATTCCCTGGAAGTTTTAAGGACATCCATGTCCATGACTCACAGTACTCCCTGGGCAGAGCAGCTCAGTTTTCAGACTTTTCAAGGTGGCACATCTTATATAAAATTAAAGAAAGGGGAAGGGAAAAAAAAAAAAAAAACCCACCCTACACAATGCCTTGTATTCATTGTGAGGCTGTTTTCTATCCTGAGAAAGCAGAGAGGGTGGAGAGTTTATAGGAAAAGCTCAAGTACTGCAGTGCTCAGTAGCTCAAGTAATGCAACTGATTTATAATTTTGTTTCTAAAATGTAAAAAAAATGAATGGCATATACCCCATGGTGGGATAAGATAATCACATTATGAGTATTGCTTAGAAGAAGGTTATGTTTCAGATGCATCAGGCACTTTGTGTAAAAAAAAAAAAAAAAAAAAAAAAAAAACCAAAAAAACCCCCACCCAACAACAAAAAAACCAACAACAAACAACAACAACAGAAACCCTTTAGAGAAGCATTAGATCGCTGTTTTTATCTGCTAAATGAGACTTGATCAAYGGCTTGGTTTTCCAAGAAGTCCATTAAACAGAATAAATATCCAAATGTACCAGTGAATTGAGTCATGCGGTTGCACTGTTAACATGGCCCCTCCCRGCCTCGCTACAGCACAGTTGTGACAGTGACATTGCAGCACGGTGCCCAGGTGAAGCTTCTGGCAAGGTCCCAGGACGAGGTTGGGTGCTCGTTAACCTGCCGAGCTGGTGGCCCAGGCACCTCTTCCTCCTGTGCTGCCTGGACTCCCTTAACTACATCAGCTCTCTCACCCCATGTCACCTGCTTCCTAGTGACRTGGCAGGCTGGCCTGAGCCTTGTGCTTGCAGCAGTTAAATAAAATGGGCAGTGAGAGCAGTGATGGGGGAAGAAAGATGGGCAGAGAGGCTTCCCTTTGAAGGGAATGTTTCAGGAGTGGCTGGAAGGGATGCAATGAAAGGGAAGATTGCTTCTTAAACAATGTGCTGTGGTTTTCCTTGGGCTGCTTTGCAGGCTGGTCACGAAGAAAAAATGTCTTAATGGTTATTAAAAAGCCAACAAGAAAATAAACTTGGATTCCCATTGTTTGAACAGAATTGTAGATATAGGGAAGTCCTTGAGCCCTCTCTCTTTCGTAGGGGGTCTGCTTTTCTTCCAAAAGGATTTCCAGCTGGTGTGGGTGTTAGTTTGGCAGCAGCTTCTGCTGCTGCTTGCCAACCTAGAGGTGGCATCTTGGCAGCCTGGAGACTTCCATCGTGTAGTTTGCGTGGATTCTTGTTCCGTTACGGTTGTATTCAATGATCTTGAAACTCTTTTCCACCCATAATGATTCTATGATTCCTTTTCCTGTCAGGGGGAGACGTGCTGGATCTTGCTAGGAGAGCCTCCTTCCTCAGGAAGCTAAAAGGCCCTTTCTCATTTTCTCAGCAATTCCTCACAACAAGGAGCTAGCCCGGAGCTGGATCAGGAAACGCTCATTTTAGGTATGCGAGAGGTAGCTGGTATCTTCCAAAGTGGGCAGGGAATGGAGTTTTGAYCTCAGTTCAGACATCTTTGTATTGTGACCCTTTGGTTAGTACAGATATGCTCTCAGAAAAGTTTCCTCCTTGCTGTAAAGGTGTAAAAAATGCTGCACTRTTTCAGTGATATCTAGTCCTTTTCTTGCCCATTTCTGTTGGAAAAGAATAGTGAYATCTGTACAGAGCTGTTCTCCAGCTTATGTTGAAAAAGCCTGTAGGAAAAACTTGCCAAAGAATATGGGACAATCTGGTACAATCCAGTGAGTTGGGTTTTGAAATATGTGAATTTCCACTTGTTTTTATTAAAGCTTTCCTTCCTCGCTCAAGAGAAAACAGTAATGTATGGATTAAAGTTAAAAAGTTCCTGTTCRGATAAATCTTGTAGCCACGTGTGTATGTTTGCTCAAGCAAAATTCTATCTGAAATAAATGATAGCCTGTCTAAAGCTATGCGATCTTGCATCAGTCTAGGAGGTGGTTTGTTCTTCAGTTCAGTTATCTTATAGCTGACTTTTTTTGAATTTAAATCCATAGTGGCAGCTTGCTAGGAAATTATCCATTGCAGTATTTGTTTCAGTGGAAAGCTGGATTGCTGACAAAGCAAGCATTCCATACAAAATAGGTGTGTTGATGGCACGGAGGAACTCCAAAAACCCAAAGACTTGTTGATTTGGAGCRGGAGGTGTGTGTTGTTTCCTTGTTTGTTTCATTATTGTGCTTTGAAAAAACTGCCTCCTAAAAACTGTCAGGATGAGTTCTTATTTTTGTCTTTGTGAACTTTAGGCTCCTAGAGTGTGGGAGTTTCATTGTCTTTCAGACCTATGTCTTTTCTGTACAAACATCCTGATGTTTAATTCTGAGGATTGCAATTGTGTTTGTGTGTCACATACAGTACAAAATCCTGAAAGTCATTTCTACAAATAAACACAGGAAGGACACTACATATACCATATTTAGTCCTTAGAGTGGATTTATAAACTGATTTTGCACATGTATGTCAGGGTTATAGGGATGATATATGAAATGCGTTTGTATTTCAAACCGATGTATATCTAGATTATCAGCTATGCAAAATGTATTTTAGGTTGTTTTAGACTGCAAGCCATATGTTTCAGAAAATATTTCACTTCACTTAATCTGTATCATTCTGAATCTCTGCTAATTGATTTAGAATCACTTAACTCACTTAAGATCACTTAAGTCAATCACTGTTGGGGGATAAGAATATTTAAAAATGCTGTTGTGAAAGTCATCTTTTAGTTTTCTATAAGCACATTTTTTATAGATAGGCCTTAACTTTGCTCTAAATGCAACTACTTTCATAAATAATGCATCTCTAGCAGTGCGCTCGCCCCATGTGCATCTGTTTTCCTTTACAGCTTGATTAATAAAGCAGCTGGCAAATAGAAGGGTCAGTATTTGTAATTCAGGCACCCCACTTTCTGTTGTGGCCTAACCCACAACAAGCTGCTTATTTCTGAGCTCTGCAAATGGTTCTTGAATTCGGAAGATCAGCTGTAGGTGAGACAGCTCTTGTTCCTCTTCAGTGCTTCTCTCCTAACGCGCGGCGTGCGGTCGTCTGCTGGGGACTGCTGCGAGTACAATTGCTGTGAACCACTGTGTGACCCATGTAGGGAATTGCTCGTCCTGCTCCCCCACGGCAAGCTTGGGGTTTGGGCTGCAACGTGCTTGTTATCACTCGCAATCAGAGTGCTCTAGACTGRCTCTCTGTATTTCCAGCTAGACTCGCAGAGGATATAAATACCTAGAGAAATTACTTTATACCATAATAAGTTATATGGAAATTGCTTGGAACTCTCAGAAACAGATGATTTTGCTGTCTTGGTATGTATTTAACAGGAGTTGAGAGTTATTTTCGCTATTTGATTTCTTTGGAGATGAGTCCAGAGTCATTAAGGCAAATTTTGGTTTGGGCTATTATTTTTGTCATATTTGAAATAACAAGAGGTCTAATGGTGACTTGACCTGTTGTTTTCGAGAGGAGCTGGTTTGAATGMACCTCAGAAAGGAATTTAGAGGTTTAAAGATTTTTACTAACGTATCTCTCCCTTTTAGCTACCTAGGAAGCATTTGAGATAGGCCCCGGTCTCATAGGACGGCGTTCTGCCTGTACCCTTCTGAGAGGCTTCCTCTTTCAGGTGCRCTACAGGTGGAAGAGAGCAAGGGCACCAATTTTCAGAGTCTCGGGTGCTTCATGGCTGGCAGGGGGGCTGTTGTTACCCTCAAGAGGTCATGAGCAGAGTTGTACCAATCAGTGCAGGCATTTGGGCACATGTATTCTGCATTATTGTAGTGCGAAATGCAGTCTGTCTTCTTCCTTCCCGTTGAGTGGCTCTGTATTGTTGCCACATCTATGTTATTTCACTGTAGAGTTAATTTCTGTCATTCTCTCCCAGAGCATCCAACATCCTGTACTTACTAGCTGTGAGAGAAGTATGATGGAGTTGGGGTACAAATGACAAATTTGAAGTCAGTGGGTTTTCTTCCATGTATTGATGGCTGATGATGAGCTCTCTGTTTTCCCAGCCATGTCACCTCTGGTTCAGTCATTAAATGATAGGGTTCAGAAAACAAACATTTCTAAGGAGCACGAGCAGTTTATTTGCTGCCATCAGAGACGATTAACCTGTAATCAACTTTGGCARGGAATTATCTGTGGATTATATTTTGCTTTAGTCTTGCCTGGTGCTGCACTGCAGCATGTGGTAGTAATTTCAGGGGAAGGAGGGTCAGATGCTACCTGGTGTTAAGAGCCACGGACAGAGCTCCTATGGGAGCTGGTGCTCACCAGGGCAGCTGGGGCTTTGGTGCTTTGAAGGTACGAATAAAAAAATTATGCATTCCCTATGAAAACTATGATAACCTGCCTTATAGGATTTCCTTAAGTGTTTTCAATACTATGAAACAATCAAGATGGTGTACTATCATGTACAAAATGCACAATAAGTTCTGCTCTTTTCATATTGGTTTGGCTTGGTGCAACTTGGAGCATGGCCCAAAGTGCCAAATCTTATGCAGTGGTATCAATTTCCTTCCACATAACTGGTAAATATTGGTAAAAAGGGGAATGGTCGTCTAATAAAATCTTCATGAGTCCATATATAAAGGTTAGGTTTAGGTTTTTAATCATCCATCCTTTGGATGATTTTTTTAAAAACATTTTAGAGGGACTGTTAGTGCTGTTGATCACTATTCCCCTGAAGAACAGAGGATGTGACGAAGTTTTGTGTTGACAATCAAAACACAGGCTTTATGGTAGGTCTGCTTTAGTTTGGAGCCCATTGCTCCACAGGACTTGCACATTTCTTTACTCTTCACTAGGATTAATCAATAACTTATGATTTGTCTCTATTTAATTTTTATGCTTTCCTTTTCCTTAGATTCAATGAAACTTTTGAGATGCACATTATGCAGCCTCTGATGCTCCTCGGAGAGGGATCCTCCTTTGGATTTCTGATTCATTAGGGAAGATGCTAAGGAATTTTTCAAAGACAAATTCTGTTTTAAATTTATAACTCCTTATTGCTGGCATTCTCCTTATTGCTGGCATTAACCGGTTGTTGCATTTTAAGAGAGCTTGTGTTTATATGCATATATACAGAAGTATTTGGGAGAAAGCCATTGCATGGGATTTTCAAAGGCACAGATGGCAGCTAAGCAATTCAGGCTTTCTTGGCCTCGCAGAGGACCAAACATTCTGTCACAGCTGAGCAAATTAATACCACATGTCACAGGCAAACTAATCCAGTATTATAAACTGGTTGTTTTTTATTTCCAGGAGTTGAAGTAATTTCTCTTGGTCTATTGAAATGCTGGGACTGCTTCTCTTCATGTTGTGGCTCCCTTCCTTTCTGCTGGTGCTGTGAAGAAGACAGGAAGTCAGTGCAAACTAACTAGGCAAAAAAAGGCCTCTTTTAGGTGTTTTTAATGCTTACAGGGCAGGTCAAGAGGGGGTGGTACTCAAATGATAATGATTATATTATGTATAATGTTCTGCCCTACATTATTTAATGAGGAGGGACTTAAGTCCGAATGGAAACTTTGCCAGCTCTAGCTGATGTCACATATTATCCTTCCTTGAAGAACAACTGTGTCCAGTATTTGTAAAGCAGCCTTGGCGAGGGAAGGGGCTGAACTGCAGAGATGCTAAAAGGCCCTCCTGAAACGGCTGTGGCAGCGGAGCTTTATGCAGAGCGGCTCCCCGAGGCTCGGGCAGCTCACGGCCTCGGCGTGCGAGCTGCCTCCGCGTGACGCGGGCTGCGAGSGCAGCAAGGGCGTTTCAGGCTCCTCTCCTGCACCCATAGGCAGGGAAGCACATCAGTCCGTGAGAGGAGATGATAGGGCACCGAGGCCCAAGCCGCTTTTAGCTCTGCACGTCTCTATAATAGCATCAACTGTTGTTTCAGTTGACGTGTGTGCAGTTTTGCTATGTCATCTGCACAGCCTTGCAGAAAATGAGAACTGCAGCGTTATGGGCTCGGACTTGGAAAGGTGTTTGTGAGTGCTGTGACATCATCTGTTTGGTTCTGCAAGAACAGGATTTATCCTTGTTTTCCTTGCTGGGAAATTATTGCAGGGATAATAGTAAAGAATACAGTAAGTAAATTTCTTCRCACTCAACTTTATCATATAAAATATTCTGACATGTATAAATATGTTTCTCTCCTACTTTTTTCAATTTCTGCTTTAATCCTTTTTTTTTTTTTTTTAATGAGAAGGTCTCTAGGGGTCCCTTCTGATCTCAGCCATTCTGTGATTCAGTGGAAACTGGAAGTTTCCACTTACCTTATATGGTAGAGATCCGTGACATACAGTTAAAATAAAGTAGTCCTGAAGTTCCAGGTCCATTCAGTTAACTCTTCCTCTCTCTGGAATCCCTTTCTACTCTTCTCTTGCTTTTGGATCAGATGTTTATTTAAAATAAACACACACAAACCCTCTCCTCCTTCACACACACACACACACACACACACACACACACACACACACACACTCTTATTTTAACAATTAGATTTAGATTTTCCTTTAATTATGTACTTACTAGTTATCTAGGCTGCATTTAAAAAGGAACCTTTGTCTTTAGTCTGGATTCCATTTGATTTCCTTGTGTTTCAGCGTTATTTAATTTGGACATGTCTATGTTATACATCCAGCTGTTGCTTTTGGACTGTATGTGACCATATCTGTGTCACTGGGCAGCAATTCCTGCTAAAGGAGTCTTTAATATCCTGTATCCTTTATAAATAATATTTAAAAAAAAGATATTCTGCAGAGACAATAGCTCTAAAATATTTCATGTGATAGAGCATGGAGGCCTCACTTGCATTTAGAAAAGCAGAACTGTACACAGGAAAAGGAATGTGCTGATGCACTAAGATGCACTGTGCTCAGGAGCACAGAGAGCAATGGGTTATCATAGAGCTGTTCCATGTTGTCTATTGTTTTATAATTGCTATGGGAAGACTCATTACAAAGTAGGTGAACGGAATCTTACCTACACCTGGGAAGTATTAGGGAATAGAAGATATGGAGACAAGAAGGATAAGATGCTCATCAAGACAGGCTTTACAACTAAATGTTTTAATTCCTTCTCATCCCCCAGGAGTGAGAGATGCTGTGTTTAATTTGCAAAGACAACACCAAACKTATGTCCTTTTTCAATCCTAAACCGTTCTGCAGGCTCAACATTCAGGGGTTATATATTTAAGCAATGTCACCGATAAATGTAAGGGTTGCACACTGGAAGGACAAGATGCTGACAGGTCGGGTTTGAAGTTTGCAGACTGGCAATATATAGTGGAGATTGGGGTGTGTGTTTATATGAGTAAGTACCTTAAAATACAGGAAAAGCGAAAATATAGATTTATATTTTTAGGAATGGTTTTCATCTTCTCATATTCATGAGTCTCTTCAGCATGGCTTGGCAAACCTAGATTATGTGACAGAAGTAGAGCCATAGAAAATCCTAAGTCCCATATTGGGAAATAGGAATTCTTAGGTACAAAAACCCTCATGTAGTAGAGCTGTTATCATATAAAAGGTTTGCAGAGGAAAAGTAACAATTTAGAAGTTCAGCTGTACTTTGTGGAAGAATTTTGTAGACTTGTAAAGCAAGGTGATGATTCTGTTTGTTTACTGGGTTCCTCACTCTGAGTTCTTGACAAAAGCTGAGTACGGATCACATTCAAGTAGTAAGCATACCGTCATATACTTAGACTTCCTTGAATTACCAGCCTGCTCTAAATGTATGTTAGAGAGATTTTTCTTTAATTTAGTAACTGGTAAAGTTCAGACCAATGAACGAAACAAAGTGACTTTGAAAGCATGATCAACAGCTCTTCTGGTGAGTGAGGAGAAGAACAAAAAAAGATAAGTTCATGGCTGTTATAACACTGGCATCAGATATACAGAGAAGCTAGTTGTACAAAATTCAGATTTTTGGTGGATGTTATTTAATAATCCATTTCTTATTTTCTGTATTTGAAATGAGGGAAGGTTCTGACTCATTTCTCTATGATTTGCTGCTTTGGTTGGTTGCTTTCTGTAATTTACAAGATATTTTAGTTCCTTAAGTTAAGATGCAGTAATTATTGATTTTTTTTTTTTTTGCACTGTTATTTCTTTATTAGTCAATGCCCAGTATGTGCTCGATGCTGATGCAGAGAAAATGCAGCTTACCCAAAGAGCTGACTAGAAAAGGTCTTGATCCTTTTCTGAGATCAGGCAAGTAATCCCTTACCCTTCAGAGAAACTGCTGGTGTGTGTTTCCCCATATTGATTCAAACAGAAACACGCACTTCTGCATGCACAGGCTTAGATATCTTTGCTGCGAGTTCAAACTGAGAAAAGACTAATACTTTGCATGTATGCTGCATGTAGTTTCATTTCTTGACACTTAGTGAAAGATGTAAATCTTCAAATCATTACATATTTTTGTGTTCTCTAGCTACTGAATGAGGAGAACTGCAGGGTTTTTTTTGCCTTGTTCTGCTAGTTATAACATCTGCTATCAAGATCATTCACAATATTGGGTCAAACAAATCTATCGGCAAGAATTCTTTAGGAATTTTCTGGTGAACTTATTGAAGGTTTAACTGCCTCAGGATCCAGGATGTCCTTCCTCCTTCCATTTCTTCCTTTTTTTTTTTTTTTTAAAAAAAAAAAAAAGGAGATGGGGAGAAAGGAGGACTGTTGAAGAGAGAGAAACATACAGCCAGAGGCAGCTGAAAGGCTTTTGAGAGTCAGTGCCAGGTAATGCCAGCTAAGGGTTTGTGTAGCACTGCAGCTATGCGGATGCCACGGGCAGCTGCTGAGGAAGGGAACAGTTCTGCCTTCTCCTCTCCATCCCCTCTCTTTGCTCAGGCCCTGAAGCTCACACAGCTCCACAGGAGTCAGTTTGGAGAGCTAAGCCAGCAAGCGACTTTCCTGTGTAGGGTTACGGTTCTTCTGCCTTTGCTCTTCGGACCTGACGCTGCATGCCTGATGGTGCAAGGAATCGTGTCAGCAAAAGACCAAATAAAGTGGCAGAGGAAAGGGAGAAGGAGGGCAACAAGAGTGGAACTTCCCTTTCAGTAGCAATGAGGTGCCGTAGSACCAAGCTGTGCCACGGAGCTCTAAGGGGATGCTGCTGCACATAAGATGGTTACAGTTCAGAGCTTTGCTGCAGACTGTTTGAGAGGCCTTGAGCAGACCGTTTCCCCTCTCTCTGCCTGTTCCTCCTCATGAAGTGGCACTAGCATCGCCCTCGCGCAGGCAGTCGCTGCTGAGGAGGTACTTAGCTTTCCTCTGGTGAGGAATGTTAAGAAAGCAGCAAACCATTGAGAGCTCTAAATATGGAAAATGAGTAAAAGGCATGCTAATTTTCTATACTTCAGTGTTGCTTAGGCTCAGAGGCTTAAAAAAGGAGCTTTTCTTTTAATTAAAGTTAAAACTTCATTACTCTTAAGTAGATAAGGACTCAGCGTGAAAATATCACTGCTGTTCAGAACTACCAGAATCTAATGCAAGCCATCTGTGAATCATCTCTAATTAACAAGGTGCTCTGTTACAGGGCTGTCTGAACAATGGCAGGTTATTCTTTGCAACTCTCAAAGCTGAAGTCTGTTAGCTTTTCATTATCTCAATTATTTTTAATATTCTGGAGGAGCTGTTTGTGATTTTTGCCTCCCAGAAAACTCCAAAGAGCGAAGTTGCCACTGGAAAATAAGCGCACGTAGTTTGTCTCCAAGTGCTCCAAGCAGAATAAATATCTGGTAGCCTAGCTAATGTGGAGTTTCTGTTCAATTTACTGGTATGAACTTTAGACTGTGTGTGTAGTTTCAGCTAAGATGTCATCAGGAAATGTACTGGGTTTCYGCAGCAAGTAAAAGCAATGAAGAAGGCCAAATCAGATATGTTTAAATTGGGAACAAGTTTTTGCAACGTGCGAACAAATGGAAGAAATTGATGTGGCTTCAGGTTGTATCTTCCTGAAAGATAAATTACTGAGTTTGATAATAGGGGAGGGAGAAAGGAAAAATAAATATGTGTTTTTCCACATACAGAAATAATAAATACGAGCCAATAATAACAAGTTGTCTGAACAGCCAGTGCATACTAGTTTCTGTAGCCAATTGTCCCAGCTTCTGGGGCGTTCACAACCAGCTGCATATGAATTCAACCATCAGTATTTAATAGTTAAAAAAATAATACATCCTGTGCCTGTTGAGTTRGAGCTAACAGAAAGGACAGCCTATGTACAAGAGTGTTCATGAGAAGACCTGGCCTGGTTAGCCCGTGACCTGCGAGGTCTGAAAACTGAGGCTCGCTGCATTTGGATGAATCCAGTGTGTCCTATCAGGCAGCTGCCAGGACTGGCTGCATGTATCTGTGTTGCTGTCTTGTGTTTTCCAAGTTGTGTTTCCTAAACCTGCATTGTGTGATTTGCAAAGGTTTCTTCTTTCCTGTGAATTCTTCAGGTAGCATTTTTTTCTTCTCCCTCTCTGTCTCAAAGTGGTTTTTTGTTGATAATCTTCCCATCAGTGCAGAAGATTAAACAAGAATTGGAGGACAGCGAAGAAGAGGCTGGTTTGGTGGTTGTTACCATCCTTCCCTGAGATTTTCAGGACTAGGTGCCAGTTGTTTAGAAAATGTGTTTTGGCTGATGAAAGTAATTAGAACCATGCCAATGTACTATAATTCACAAAAGGGGCARGGTGAATTGAAATAGGGGCATTCAATAAATTGCATATTTTACTGAT
Organism: Eudromia elegans; assembly: GCA_003342815.1. NCBI lineage: Eukaryota > Metazoa > Chordata > Aves > Tinamiformes > Tinamidae > Eudromia > Eudromia elegans. The sequence goes on along the minus strand of PTEX01000055.1, from coordinate 3,570,443 downwards.
AGCCATTTCTGAAAACTTACCATGATTGGGAACAGGCTGTAGAGTGATACCGAAATAATCAGGAATTACAAAAAAATGTAGTATAAGAGGTACCTGGTGACCAGTATGCATTATCTGAAAACACGATCCTTGTGGAAATAAGGAAAATCCCCAGACGAGTACTGCAAATGACTAAAGGTTTGCCAATCAATTAACTAAATCTTGGCATTGCTAAGGTTACCAAACTTGGGGGAAGAAAGAGGGGACTTGAGCAAAAGTGTCCTCAAAGATCATACAATGCACAAAAGCACCCATCCTAAGTCATCATTTGTACAGTAGCATAAATTTAGGAAAATTCTTTTTGAATTAAAGGACAATAAATTTGGATCTAATCAAAGGAAATACACTGAGCTTGCTGTCAGTGGATGTTATCAGCAAAMATCCAGTGTGTTAAGAAATGAAGCAAGGGAAGGACAATTTATTTTAAGACTATTTTCAGTAGTGCAAACCCAAACAAAGGTAATCTTGTTTTATTCCTCAGGATATACATATTTCAAAAGAACACACCATCAAATTCAGTGGATATTTTGTTACTGACTGGATGAATTGTGGGTTGGTTTTCTTTTTCTGAAGTATTAGTTATTGCTCAATGAAAAATATTGCTCATAGAGTTATAAGGGACATTAATCTGATCAGGTCAAGAAATCTCATATAAGCTTGTAGATTACTTTAAATAATTCAGCTGGTTTCCACAGCTTTATGGCTTATCACAAATACGTAAGGATTACTAATCATGATTTCTGGTTCAGGGACAAATGATTTATAGCTGTTTCTATGCAGCAACACTGTATAAAGTTTGAAGGAGTTCTGGAATTCCATTACAACCTGCAGGGCACATAGGAAAGCTTGGAAAATTATGCTGGATTAATGTGGAGCTGGTTAACATGGCTGCAGCCTTACTTCTCCAGTGTGGAATTCTTACTTCTACAGTAGACTCTGAATAGTTTGTCTTCTGTGGAGATCTTAGCTTTTCCAGTGCATAGGCTTCTACTTCTGAGTCGATTAAACAGCAGTGTAGGTGCTGAACTCCTGCAGTACAGCCTTAGGTTACCCTTTCTTTTAGGGTCCTTTTAGGGACCTTTTCCATTGTACACAGGCTGAGAATCTGCTTTAGAAAACATTCAACAATAATGCATGTTTTCTGTTCGCTTTAATTTTTTAGCCAAGTCATTTCTGCTTAGTTTATAAATCAGATAAATATTTTAGGACACTTTTAAATACTATCAATTGCAGAGCTGTTCTGTTAACTTGAACTATGATCTGAAGAGTAGTTGGATGTTGCCTGCTCAATGATGCCTGCTTGCCTAGCTTGGGAGAAGGCAGCTTGTGCTGCCATAACTCAGCCCTGTCCATGGAGAAGACAGAGCCACCCATGAGCACATATTGCTTCCTTCACCACAGGAACAAGCATTGAGGTGGCACAGATATTTGCGCAGCTACACARTGATTCAGACCACAGAACTGAAGTGTACTGAAGTTAATTTTTGGGTGTGTTTCTCCTCCTCCCCGCTCCCCATCAGTTTTCTCCAATTTGCTTCGTCCACTGACTTTGGGAATACTTGTGCCAAGACCAAGGAAGAAGAAAATGGTAACTTGGAGATGGCAGAGGTCACAAGTGATGGCCAATGCCATAACTTAATGATATCCCTGTAATAAACCAAGATCTTGTTTGCAACAAACTTCTATGCAGACTAAGTGTCGATTGCTAGCCCTGTTAAGGGCAGGTAGCATTAGATCCAGCTCTCCTCTGTGTGAAGAACTTCTGTCAGTACTTGATTTTCAGCATCTCTTATGTCTTGTACTCACCTTGCAGCTGGTTCACTGAGCTAGGGCTGCCACTTAGATTCTTCTTTCTCCAGTGAAATATGCTACTTCTTGTGTATTGTCATGACTTGAGAAGCTGAGAGACATTAAAATGAGGTGCTAGGAGATCCACAATAAAATTGCGCGAGTTGGTCATGTTACCAAAAGGATGGCTCACCTTCATTTTCCAAACAAAGTGTGCAACATGCCAGGCAGACATGCAGCATGACTGCTCTGCTCTGATTCCTTCTCCTTCATCCATCTTATTTATTTTTGCACCTTCTAAATTCTAGAGATGTATTATAATATACTCTTTAAAAAATAAATTTAAGAAGGCCAACTTTCAGCCCTTAATATCAAATTTTTATTTATTGGTTTGGGTTTTTTGAGTTAAGATAACAGGGGAAAAGGAGAAGAATGAGTGGCACATCTGAAGAGAAGATGTGAGGGACTGGAAGTATTGGAGGAAATGAAGAGAAGACTAAGGAGTGAGGGCAGGGGGAAAAGAAGATATCATGAATGTTAAGTACATAGTAAAATTACAACAATAGGTAGAACAGTTCTGAATCCCCAGGATGAGCCACTGTATGGATCTTGTCCTAACTCTATTCCTGTGCTACAGTCAGTGGTAGAGAAGAAGCTGTGTTTAAAAAGCTATGGTAGGATACGACAGAACTCCTGTTGAATTGTGTGCGTGCTGTTGCTGCGCGTGAGAGCAGATTATGTTTGCATGTTGTGTGGAAAAATAGCCTGTTTATTTATTTGCCCTAACACAAGCATTGGGCAAAATGCATCAACTTGCTTTTTGAATGCAGTCAGATGAGGAGTGAAAAAAAGTTTTTTTCCATTAAATAGTTTTGTATTTGCAAAGCTTTTATAAACTTAGATCATGCTCTAGAAAATGAGTTATGCTCCCATCGCCTGGTTATTTGTCATCATGACAGATTTTTTTTTTTTGGGGGGGGGGAGGGAGGAAGGGGACGGCATATGAAATTGATAATGATAATATTTTAAAAGTCATGATTAGCAAATGGAAATGTGGCCAGTCATAACAATGCCAAAGCTCCCTGAAAGCTCAATTAAAAGAACTGTTTGGTTGACTTTGTAAAGTCAAATAGATCTCTAAAGACTTGGTTTTGCTCTTCAGCATGATTCACTCTATCGCTATATACTACATGATTAGTGCAATTATGATTTTATTTTTTCCAGACAATGCAAAATGCTAACTTGACATTGAATATATATGGGAAATAGATTCTTGTTCCATGTGTGCTTGTATTGTACATGATATTGCTTTTTTTTTCTGTCTATACTTCGGTTTGAAATACAGGGCTATTTCAGAATTTGAAAGCGTATATGAAATTTGCTTTAAGGTGTCAGAGCCTTTAGGAAACCTAATATGATGAGTTGGCATTTCTTTGCCCATTAGGTTGGCATTAAGCTAATTAGACATCTGGATATCACATATTCTGCCGTAAACTGTCTCTACTTTTCAAAACATTTTCACATACTACTTTGGATGTGTAGGAAGGCATATACAAGATGATGAAATTTCTACATATTTTTTGAAGCTCTACTAGAACTCACTCCAGTGTGGGCAGGAAGAATTATGCAGAAAGAGCATATACTTCCTTCTCCCTCATGGTTTAAATAAATAGCTAAGAGAAAAAAAAGTGACATTTAATGTAGTTGAATTCAAGTAAGATTATAGGAAATGATCATCTACCATATTGAACATATCCAAATTATAGCAGGTTCCAGCCTGGGAATAGTGATCGGTCCAACAACCACACCAGAGGAGGAGGCATCCACCCGGCTTGGCTTCTTGCTCTTGCCGTGGACGTTCTCCTTGCCTTGACCCAAGCTATTTTCACTGAACTGGGAGAGCAGTCTCTGGGCCCATGCAGTCCTTACAGATAAGGGAGCCCTCTTGTTCATCCTGTGTCTTTGAGCAGCTATTTGCTGCATTTTGTTTGATCAAAGCATTTTGCTTTGGTCTCAGGATTGCTGTCCACAGGTATGGCACTGCCACTGAGCAGTGCCAGGAGGTCACCTGTGAGCCCAGGGCATGTGGATGCTGTCAATGTGGCTACAAAAAAAACAAGTTTCATGGCTTTATAATGTGACAGTCTCAGAGTGGAAGCACTGACATAGTCACCGTGCTGATAATGATTCCAAACCTTTCTCTCTTCATGGGATTGGGAAAGCCTGATGTAAACTTCTCTCTCTACCACAGTAAGTGGATGGAAGCAGAGGTTAATGAGGGTCTTAGTTTGTTAGCATTAAAGTAGGATGCTTGGACATTATCATTCTACGTGAATTAAGAAACCAGTATTTGATTTTATACATATCACATGGAATCAAACCAACTTTTTGAAGGCTGAAATATTTTTGCATGCATTTTTTTTCCTCAGTGTTCACACTTGTGTAGATATATTAGAGACAGAAAGAGGGGGTGTATTACAACACTTTAAATGTTTTTTTTCCTACTCTTTTTCTTCAGCTTCTATTTCAAACTGACAAGGAGAGTTGTGCCTGTAATCTGCTTTTAAGTACTGTTAATACAGTAACTTGAAGCAGGGCTTGAGCTTGGCTTTTGGTGGGTGTTAGGTGTGTCGTTTATTTAGATTATTTTGGAAATACCCTATATGTCGTTTGCCCTGCCAGCTATAGTGCCTACCGAGGCCAATTTGCATGCTTTATCTGTTTGTTCATCTTTTGGCATTATTTACAGTTACTCTGTTTTTGTAAGCTAGCAAATATGTGCCAAGCCTAAACTGCAGTTTGGGCTGTGAGCACATAACGGAGATCGTGATGTTTACTCTGAAAGAGCACACCTATGGTGTGTCCTGAATGTAGGTCCTGAAAGCAGGAACCTGGCCAGAGTAAGTTCTGTCTCCGTTCTGACTAAAATTTCCTTCTCTAAAGACCTGAGGTGCAGGAAGAAAGAACAAGAGAAAACTGAGGCAGCCCATGCTAGCAGAGATCCAGTGACCAGGTTGTGTGTGCAGGCTGCAGCTAGAAATAGCCAGAGATACTGAGGGGACTTCTCAAGGTCACCCCAAGAAATGGCAAATAGAAGAACATTTTTGATCTAGATCACTGAGCTCAACTAAGAATGATGTATTTTGTCTATTCATCCTACCTTTGTACCTCAATGTCTAGTTTTGCCAGCTTTTTGAGAGGGGAAAGTTCTACTGTAATCGATACGTTTCTGAATAAAAGTTTCTATGCCCTGCTCTGTGTTTCTCTCTCTTTCACAATATCTAGGCCAAACACTGGTCTGGCTTTTCTGATTAATGCAGTATCACTTTGTTCTTTTGATAATTAGTAAAAAGTAAAAAATACTTTTTCAGTGAATACTCCAAAACCATGCACTGTTTTGCAGTGCATATCTATTAGAGCCTACCAAGGTAAATTTGCATGTTAATAGATCTCTCATGTAGGTATTCTTTCTTAGCTAGTGTGAATAAGCAGTAAACATATGCTGTGCATTGGAAATCTGGATAGCAGAATTTGCTTTTGTGTAATCATTCAAAGTGTATGTGATAAGACTGTTCATACTTCAGTTACCACGTATCCTTGTTTCTCTAAAGCTTCTGGTCTGTTCCAGCAGAATAGTTTGTTTTTCTGCTTATTATCCAAAGGCAGGAAAACAGAATTGAATCTTCAGTCATGTCCTTTAATCACCTGCAGTAGAAGTTGATGAAATATTGAGGAGATTGTTTCGGGGGTTCTTTGCCCTGTATATCTGTCTAAGCCATCAAATGCCAAGTAAAGACTACTGTATGATATTAGCTGAAATGTAAAAGTCTTGGTGATATCAGTAAAAGAAAAAGAAAAAAAAGTGTCACTCTTCTCCCTGGCCTATTTTTAGTGCAGACTGTTAGAGAGCCTAATCTCCATTCTGTGCCCAGCAAACCAACTTGTATATGGCCAGTGGTGCAGTCACATATTAGTGTGAGTCTATAAGCAGCTAAGCACATACTGGAGCGTTTAAGACAGCAAYTGACACTTGCCAGTCTGATGCTTAAGCAGTAACACAACCCACTTTTGTGAGAATTAGTCTGTCCTCTGCTGAAAATTCAATTGGATTTTGTTATCTTGGCTTGGCGCTAATAGTTCTGCAGCAGTCCCAGTTGTTTCTGCACAAACAAAACCAAGCCACGTGTCCTCAAAGTCTCTCTGTTTGATTATTCTGAAAGTAACTGCCTTCTATCATCAGGTGGCTAGTGGGTGTTTAGGAGGATTTGAGGAAATAGATTTTTTTAGGCGACTGCAGCAAGGAGGAGACATGGCACATGGAGAGACAGCCTGCCTCCTAAACAGCCACCCGCTCTCCTGGAAGGAAAAGTGCAGCAGACTTTCCATCTCAGCTACTTGCACCCCTACAAAATGTTGGGTTCAAGTTTACTGGGGACAGCCCCCTCTTTAAGAATGTCCAAAGCTGTTGGATATAATCCACTCCTAAGACTATCAAGGCTTTGCTAAGGCCCTGTAGAGCAGATTGAGCAACGCTGCTGCCCTTGCCAGATTGCATTCATGCTGGTCACCTTTCATGTCRTTGCTGGCATGTTGGACAAAGCTTTTAGTAATTAAGAGTGTTAAAGACATAGGGGCATATGGGAGCCACTGTTCTGCCCAAGCTCCGCAGACCTAGAGACTATAAATGCAAGGCTGAACAGGTACTGAGAGTCTCYGATGTTGTTTCTTGGAGCAGAGAAGCCTGTGGTGGAGCAGTCGCTGCTCCCAGATGCTTCCTGACAGTTTGTTGGACACAGCTGGGCAAGGTTTTTCCTTCTTCTTTTGAAGCAGTGATTTCAGTTTGTGAAACAGCTGAAGGAGCGTGCAGCAACACTGAAAGCTTGGAGTTTGCTTCTGGGCAAGCTGATGATTGCTGAAGTTCATGATATACACGGACATGTGCAGGAGGAAGTGGGAGAAGGAATGCGCTTTCTTTCCTGCCTATTCCCCTGCCTCCCCATCATTTATTGATCCCTGCTGGTGARAAATATGTTTGACATGACAGGTTATTGCACATCCTCCACAGGGTTGGTGGGCAGCATTTCTGTTTTCATGAGAATCCCAGTGATGTTAGTGGCACTCTGAACTGGATCAGGTGTTTAACGAGATCCAGCAGCTGAAAAGCCGGGAATCTAGGCTGTTGCTGTGATCCAGTGCGATCAAAAGTTAGGTATTTCTTGCCCATCATTTGTTTTTAAGGAAACATCAATAAGAAAAATAAACACCCCAGTTGCTCACGGAGGAAACAAAAGCCATATGGAAATTTGCCCAGCATTCAAGATGAGGAAGTGGCAATCACTCAAAGTGTCATGTACCCTCTCCTCACCGTAGGGAAGGTATTGTTCTTCATTCGGTTCACTGTTTTTCCTTGGAAACATCTGCTCTTGCTCCTGATTTTTTTTAATGAGAGCATAAATGGTAATGTTTAATTTCTCTTTTCTGGGGTATTGTCTCCTGTGCCTCTATTCTGGCACTCATTTTCCATTTCTCCATGTGCCATGTGCTGCTAATCTTATTTGCTGTGACTGGTATCTGTTTCTTGCCTCTGATGCTTTATTGCTTCTCTCTGGAGTTTTGTATTTTTCTGCTGAGGAAAGACAGGTAAAATTGATTACATTTGCAAAKAAGATAGTATCAAGACCTATGTTTTCACTTCCATAGTGATCTGCAAGTTTGCTCTACTTGAGAATTGTTCTGGTTTTACTCTAATTGTTGAKCTACATATAAAATTTAAAAGGCCTACTTTGGTCATGGGGTATGACATGCTGTCTAATCCAGTAACATGGAATTTTTCTCAGTAATTTCATCATCCAGCCATGGTTTGTGGTTGGTATCTTGGATGTGTGTGTTCTTTCATGCAAACAATTAGCTCAGGCTATTTAGTTCTTTTAGAAGTGGATGATTCATCTGGCATCTGCCACTAGCATCCTCCTTGTTCGGCTTCAGCGCAGGTTGCTTTGTTGCCCCATGCAGGTTTCCTATGTTGGCACCCTTTAGTGTATCCATGCACATATGGGAAGGGTGTTYAGCTTTCTCCGGATGTTGCTGTGAAGTCTCTATTTGCCTTGCAAAAGCCAGAACCTAAGCTTTGCAGTATATCATTTCAAGTGYTTTCTGCAGATGACTTCGTCTTGAATCCTGGTTGCTGGGGAGTGTGTTGGGTGCAGCCCGTTTCCAGCTGGTTTAAACTTAGTTTTGCTGTTCACTTCATTAGGAGCAGGAGTAGCCATAAGCTCTTATATATTTATTTTGTGTTACAGCAATGATAGTTCCAGTTTTAWAAAATAAAAATCAGAATACTGAGTGTAAATATTATTGGTTGAAGCAAATGCATCATAKTCCCTACTCCCCTTCCCCCGCCCAGCTCTGTTGTTATTCTTGTCTTAAACAGAGACATTTSTTGGATTTCTTTTTCCATCAAGTTCCTTGGCGGTTAAAATTGCTCTGAGGGAGCTGATAAATAATTTACCCATGGATCTCCAAGTGCAATGAATTTTTCACATTGTAGGTTGATGTAATGGCTGTGTCTTTATGAATATAACAATGAATGTTCCGATTGAATTTGTATTTTGGCTCGTACCTTTTTATTAGAGTGACTGGGAAAATTGGATATTGTCTCACTAGTGGAAAGTTTGAGTTAATGTTTTTGAGACCTTTTCTCACTTGTTTTTCTGAAGCAGTTAACTTCTCTATCTCGGGAGCATACTATGTGAATGCAACTCTAATCTGTTTTTTTCAGATTTCTGCCTTATGCTTAGTTTTACATCTTCATGTCTTTTGATTTCTGTATTTTTATTCTTTTTACTGTAAACTTTTGCAATTCAGTTGGTGGCTTGTGCTGTTCCTGTTGGAAGACAAACCCCCCAATACTTCTACCTGACAGTTTTTCATCCTTCTCTGCTTAATCTCTAATCACCTTGTTGGAAGGAGGGCATGTATGCAAGTCACTTCCATGCCTGTGCCCAAGTCTGAGTAGGGATCCAATACTGAACCCGTCRCCTGGGTGTGCTGGTCATGTTACAACCCAGCCTTTAGCACCAGCCTGTGCTCTGCAGCTGGTGTTCACAATACATGGTAACTGAAAGAGTATCTGTTTATTCTTTTGCACAGCTGGTAAGCAACCGAGTTCTGTATGCAATTAATGAACCTGATACGTAACAAGTCATATTTTGTGTGATCTTCTTGGAAGCTTATTGCAGATCATGTGTATTTAATGGAGGCTGCATGCTGTTAAACTGCTGTACATGCAAGTTAAACTACTAGGTGCAGAATGGAACGTGGAGGCTGTGATAAATATACAAGTATAAGTAATAGCCTCCCATATACTGCGTGCTCCTACAGAGAGCAGCTTAATACYCTGTGTCTTCAAAGCTGGAAAATTATCTGTTCCCCTGCATAAATAAATAAAGAGGTCAGGGTCTAGGTAGGACTTCTTTATATGCGATGGAAAGGGTTCAGAGAACTACCATGATCATCTCTAATTACTCCTTAGAACCAGCGCAACTTACAGACTTAAGGTTGTGTGCATGCCCCCCAAAAGCCTTTGCCACCACGAGAACTGCCTCACGTCAGGTTAGCCTGGGCAGAGGGGAGGCCATGGGACAGAGCAGTAGCATCGTGCAACCCATGCGGCCAGGAGAGGCTGGGGAGCAGCAGGAGTGAGGGCACGAGGACTCGGTGAGCACCTGAGGCCTCCCTGGATCTGCTGCGGATTGCACTGGTGCAGAGGAGCGGGGAGATGGGACCCCTGATCCTTGTGTGAGCCAAATCTTTTGGTAGTGGCAATTTTACCAAGAAAACTGCATTTTTCATATTTATTATCTTGATTTGCTTTGCTTTGCAAGGTGGTTTTGATATATCTGTATAGAGCTTACTTTTTGCAGAGACAGCTTTCTCCATTCCAAGAACCTTTGCAGTCCTGTGTGGCAGTAAAGTGCAGGATTGAGGGAYTTACAAGCTGACTGTGGCTTGTGCTGGGGCTGGCTGTTGACACCACCAAGATCTACCTTTTCTGGAGAAGGAGTAGCAATCAGKAGGCAGTACAGGCCTGAGCAGGGGATGAAGCAGAGGATTTCTTCTCTGCTCCCTGCATAGTGCTGTGCAGTCAGGTAAGAGTGGGAGAGACAGTRGTGGTCAAGAGTCTGAGCACAGCACTGAAGGTTCTCCTTACAGCAAAACTATAAATGCCAAGATGTTCTCCCACTTGTTTTTATTTTCTTGCTGTTCCAGGTACAGACTGGTGTGAGGYGTAAACAAAAGAGAGAGAGAAAACCTGCAAACAAAACTGGTAGTGACAGCCATGACCAGCCAACATTGTTCACAGCAGAGTCCAGACATGCAATTAAAGCAAAATCTGTTTCTGTTTTTTAGAGCAGATTGGCGGGAGGGTATTGTCATTTAATCTCCGAGAGTCTTCTCAGGCTGTAGTCGTGTCAGCTTTCTCTGAGCCTGCTCAACCGAGTCATTAATAAGTCATCAGAGTTGTTCACTTTCCATATGAGGAGATGGGAGAAAGGCATTTCTGGATGCTCCTTGGTAGCCAGAAAGGAAAGGCTGCCAAGGACGAGGAGCCTGAGCTGTGTACAGCAGACAGAGAGAGCTCTTAGGTCTCTGTACTGTGCTGAGATTCATTAGCTTTTGAAGAAAAGCTGAAAATGTGTTTATGCTGAGAAGGGGGCTGCAAGTCCGCATGCTTCTAGTATAGTGAGCAGCTCGAAATTATAGCCTGTTAAATAGATGTACATGTTTAGCCTCTTAAAAGGGCTATAGCTCCCTGCTGTAGTAGAATAAGAAAATACTTACATTTCGATAGTGCTTTCTATTTTCAGAACTGTGCCAGCATTACATATTTTAATGCAAAGCTGGTGGGTAACGTGTGAATATGATGTTAAGCTTTTTGATTTAAGGGTGGGGGAAACTGTTATTTTCCATTTAAAAACAAAAAGAAAAAAAAAGTCCCAAGAATAGAAAGAGATTCAGACACTTGTGTTCTGACAGCGGGTTCATGGCGTCTTTCAGCCTTCTCCCAGGAGACACCCTTGTACGGGAGCTAATTTCTTCTCGGATCTGACCACCGTAGCCCTCAGTAATTATAGCAGCGTTGAAATCCCGAGCTAAAAACAGAAGTGCAGCATGTGCCTGTGCCCCATGTGATTCGCAAAGCAGGAAATTGAAAAAGCCTGACAGAGCGGACAGCAGCGCGGCGCGCCGGGCACATCCAGCGCCTCCGCGACCCGCTCCGCCGGGGACCCGGAGCTGTCATCGGCGCGCTCATTATGCATGCGGCGGGAGGCGAGCCTCATTGGGCGTAGTAGCACCTAAGGCGAGGGAAGAGGGAGTGGAAAGAGTTGGGCTTGCAGCACCGAAATGTAAACAGTGCAGAGCACGGCAGCGTATGAAGGCTTTATGCTCGGAGCKGCGAGCTCTCCGCGTGCCCCGCGGTGCCGGCCTCGAGGAGCGGGAGCAGAGCCCTCGGAGGATCTSCCGCCTGTGGATATAAGTAGGGGCCCCTGGGGATGCGCTAGCTCTCCGCACCGCYGCAGCTCCGGTGCCTCCGCTCCGTAGCTCACGCGGGGCAATGGAAATGAACATGAAGAAGTTCACCGTGCGCCGCTTCTTCTCCGTGTATCTCCGCAAGAAGTCTCGGTCCAAGAGCTCAAGCCTAAGTAGATTTGAGGTAAAAATTGCATTAACTTTGTTATAGGCAGCAAATATCATTTTACGGTGGTAGCAGATACCCAGGAGGGTGTCTGTGCTCRCTGGCATGAGAAATAAGTGATGCTCCCCAGAGGTGCTGGTGGTCACACCTGATGTTCTTTGTTTCAGCGTAATTCAGTGCCTTTGCTTGGTAGTAGTCAGTGTATTGCATAATATATTTAGCGTGTTGCTAAGGATCCTTCTCTCAGCTGGGCGGAGGAGGAGGAGGAAGAAACATGGTTCAGGACCTCATGAAGTTGTAGGAAATAATTGCAGATTTGCTTAAATTAGCACCGTAATTTGCAATAGCCTCCTATTTGTCTTCCTCCCCTGCCCCCATATCATTCTCAAGTCTAGATTTCCAGTTACAGAATTAATTTGCTAGTGCCTCATTTATACTGTATGTAAAAATAGAGAATTTCTTGCTTATTCTATGAGAATAAGCAAGAACATAGGTTCTCATGCTTATACAGATTTTTGCAATCATCTCCAGCCCATGTATCCTTGCATTTTTTTCASCTGACATGATTTAGCAGCATAAGGAAATGAAAAGCATTTTAAGTCAGAGGTTTTAGCAGATAGAGATGTGTGAATGGGGCAGAACCAGGATTTCTGCCTCCCTTCCTTGAGCCATTGTTCTTCAGCCCTATATTTGGAGCTGTGAACAGTCGGCAGGAAGTGAGATCAATTGAATAAATGTCAGTTATGTTTATGTTGTTCACTTTATCATTGCAGATGATCTGCAACCTCTGCATTAAAATAAAGGGATATGGGACCTGATTCTCCTCGGGCTATCATTTGTTTTTATGCTGGTGTACTTCAATTGACCTCCGAGGAGTTGCTCTGATTTGCACCGGTATTCCCTGGAGGAGGATTAGTCTCATGCTGCCTGAATACATTTTAAAAATGTTATTCCCTTAGTGTCCTATTTAAAGTACCAGGTAATTGTTTGAACATAAAGTTCTTCATGTGTCATTGCTTAAACAGGACATGCAGAAGAGTGGAGAT